>JARBWK010000008.1:76803612-77294508 GCA_030556195.1 Anolis apletophallus
CCTCCATTTTTAGCTATTTCACTAAAAGGGTGGAAAGTCTAATAATAGAGGAAGCATCTGGGACATCTTATTTTGCAGCGGACTTATGTAAGAGGCGTCTTTCCCCTTCCCCCTTCTCCTAACTCTATCAAGGTTCTGACAGTGTGAGATCAGAGACTACCATAGACTACATAAAATAATGGCTGGACTCTGTGAGTTGCTATATTTTATCAACTTGATGACAATAAATATCAAATGAAGTTCTAAATTTCAGTGTCATAAAACATTATGAAGTATGTGCACAATGACATGTTTTGGGAAAATTATGACTGACTCATGTTAAAAAGTTCACCAAAAGAAATGGTAATCATCCTTACTCCTTGGCCTTAATGTTTTTACAAGTTCTAGCCTTTCTCAACTTCTACACCTTTCTTCAAATTTCATGAGAATTTTGCAAGCAAATTCCCTGGGTACAACTGGATCTGCAGCTTTGCAATCAACCTGGTTTCAAACTTTGTTTAAAACTAACCACAGATGCAGCTAATAGAAAATGTTGTGATGATAAGAGCTGTTCAATAGTGGAACATTCTTCAGTACCTCATGTTTCAATTATTAATCAAGAATGCATCGACCAAAATGTTTTCAAAGTAAAGACACAATATTTGTGGGGGATTTCTCCAGTACTACGGACATGAGGAACATGGGAATCTACCTTACAAAGAGAAATACAACATATCTAGCCCAGTATTATTAACACTGCCTGGAAGCAGTTTTGCAAAACTCGGGGTATATTTTTTTCAGTCCTGATTTAAAATGCTTCCTTCTGCATGTCAACAAACAACTCTATCACAAAACAAGAGAATTGCTGCAAAACATGCAATACACAGAGTGTGGTAAATAATCACATAAACTAGTTGTAAGGAAATTCTCAAAGAGTTAATACACAACTCTTAGGAAATATACATCAATAGAAAGTACAAATTACAGAGTGCGCCCGCTCTGGGCTCCTACCCCATACGCTTAATAGCGTTACTTAAAGTCCAGGAATTATCGGGTTCGAGGAAAGAGTTCAAGGGTTCACTGTAATAGACGGGTTTTCCAGGTAAGTATATGAGGGCAGGATAGACACTGGGCCCCCAGGGCCGTGTCGTAACCAAAGAGCGGGTTGGCAAACAAGCCGTGATGGAAATCCAGGAAGCGGTAGTAATGCGGAGTTGTTTGCTGACTGGAGCCCAGGTAATTCATATGCATAGAAAGCGGATATGTGGATGTAGCAGCTGGGTCTCCGAGGAGTAGTTGGGCCGACGGGGATACGCTGTACAATGGTCCCAACTCCCATTTCGACCCCCTGGAGCGGGGTCTTTCTCAAGGCCAGAGTATTAGGGCAACACAACTCGATTCCATACCAAATAGGTAAGGTCTGTGGGCAACAGATTACAATCAATAAACGGCTACAGATATATATAAAACACCCAAAAGCAATTCAAATCACCCTTGTCCCCCTTAAACTTGTCTGACTTAAACAATTTAATTTCCAGATACAATTCATCGCATTGTTCTTTAATGCGGTTTAGATCCGGGGTGGTAAGTGTGTCTTTAAGGCTAATCTGGAAATTAAATTGTTTAAGTCAGACAAGTTTAAGAGGGACAAGGGTGATTATGATAGAGGAAAAGTCTATGTCAAACCTAAACCTAATACTCTATATAGGTCACGCAGTATTAGATTCTCCCGAGAGACACCGCTAGAACTGTCCTCCTAGATACGTTCAACTCATTACAACACTCTGCCCAGGACATACCCCCCACTGAGTTCCTGATGGACCTTACAGATTGTGTTTTTGAATATAACTATTTCAAATTTGGCTCACAGTTCTACCTGCAGACACGGGGCGAGGCCATGGGAAGCCCTTTAGGCCCCACCGTCGCCAACTTGTTTATGGACTACCTTGAATGCCAATTTTTGTATAACCCGGATTATAGCTCCATCACTGACAACATCTGTTTCTATGGACGCTGTATTGATGATGTCATCCTGATTATATCCAATAACACTACTCCCCATCAAATTATCTCATGGATGAACTCTTGGGAAGAATGCATTAAATTTACCTTCAATTCCTCCCACTCTAGCATTGACTACCTGGATGTTTCCATCTATGCCCATCTTAACTCTGTTAAGGTGAGATGCTTCCACAAACCAAACGAAAAAAATGCTCTCTTCACCATGGGAGTTTTCATAGCCATTCCCTCAAAGCCAATCTACCCTATGGGCAGTTCTTACGTTTGAAACGTAATTCCACTGAGCCAGATCATTACCACACTGAGGCAGAATTACTTCATAACAAACTCACTAGCAGGGGATACCCTAATAAGACCATCACCACTGCTAAAAGGCGAGCCGCTCTGATCCCTTGTGAGTCGCTTCTCACCAGAAAAAATAGGACCACCTTAGACAGGGTAGTTTGGCCCCTCACCCTTACTAGTCACACCACTGAGATCCGTAAAATTGTTACTAAGTATTGGCCTCTGGTTAGTGGGACACCGGGCTTATCCAATGTGCCTATGATTGCGCATAAACGTAGTAAAAACATTAAGGATATCATAGTCCATTCTGGTCTCAGCACCCCCCCCCAAAAAGAGTACTCTAACACCCCAAACCCACAGATGTGGCACTTGTGCCCAATGTAGATTCGTGTACTCGGATAAAGAAATTTTCAATCCTGGCACAGGTCGCATGTTTGTCTTCCAGGAGTTTTTTACGTGCAAAACGGACTCCTGTGTGTATGGGATTTGTTGTCCATGTGGGAAGCTCTATCTGGGCGAAACCAAGAGAAATCTTAATACTAGAATTTCTGAACATCGGTCTAGAATTAGGAATTTGTCTGAAGATTCCCCTATATGTCCACTTTAAGACCTTTAAACATGGACCAGATGACCTCAAGTTCTTTTGGCGTAAAACGGGTCCAGGCACCCCCCCTCCCATGGCGATTTGGATCTTCACCTCCGCAGAACAGAAACCCGGTATATTCATACCCTGGGTACAGAAATTCCAATAGGACTTAATGACAAAATCACCGTAACAGAACTCCTGCATTAAATCCCTATCAATTCTTTGGTATTGCCTGCACCTGAACCTTGGTAACGCTTTTATTAGCGGACCAAGTCCCACTATGCAGTTGCTTCGCCGCTGGTCATTCGTAGATGTGTGTAATTGCCTCTATGAATTAGGTATGTGTTTTACTACTATGTATGTACTATGACACGTTGTTATCATGTATGATATTATCTGATTTACTATTTGAATTGCTTTTGGGTGTTTTTATATATCTGTAGCCGTTTATTGATTGTAATCTGTTGCCCACAGACCTTACCTATTTGGTATGGAATCGAGTTGTGTTGCCCTAATACTCTGCCTTGAGAAAGACCCGCTCCAGGGGGGTCGAAACAGGAGTTGGGACCATTGTACAGCGATCCCCGTCGGCCCACTCATTTCTCCTGGAGACCCAGCTGCTACATCCACATATCCGCTTTCTATGCGTATGAATTACCTGGGCTCCGTCAGCAAACAACTCCGCATTACTACGCTTCCTGATTTCCATCACGGCTTGTTTGCCAACCCGCTCTTTGGCTACGACACGGCCCTGGGGGCCCAGTGTCTATCCTCCCCTCATATACTTACCTGGAAAACCCGTCTATTACAGTGAACCCTTGAACTCTTTCCTCGAACCCGATAATTCCTGGACTTTAAGTAACGCTATTAAGCGTATGGGGTAGGAGCCCAGAGCGGGCGCACTCTTTAATTTGTACTTTCTATTGATGTATATTTCCTAAGATTTGTGTATTAACACTTTGAGAATTTCCTTACAACTAGTTTATGTGATTATTTACAACAAACAACTCTACCAATGACCCGCACCTCTTCTAATTCTATGTAAAAGCAAAAACAAAGGGCAATATCTTATTGAACAGTACTTGAGGAGAAAGCCCTATTGGCATATTAACTTGGAACCTATGTAACAGCAAAAACTTAGGCCAATGTCTACTGAATAGCAGCTGAGCAGAAAGTTTTGCAAGACTTTGGGTATATTTTTTTCAGTCCTGATTTAAAATGCTTGCTTCTGCATGTCAACAAACAACTCTACCAATGACCCGCACCTCTTCTAATTCTATGTAAAAGCAAAAACAAAGGGCAATATTCTATTGAACAGTACTTGAGCAGAAAGTCCTATTGGCAGATTAACACGGAATCTATGTAACAGTGAAAATTTAGGCCAATGTCTACTGAACAGCAGCTGAGCAGAAAGTCATATTAATGTAGCAATCTTGTCACTTGCTATTGTGTAGTTGGTGATCCTTATTCAGTAGACTTCTGAACTATGATTTTAACCCGAGTAACACTTGAGTCTGCAAATCACAGTGTTACTTTAGTCATGTTCTAAAATGAATGTGCAAAGAATGGAATATTGTCAGATTTCAACTATCAATTACACTGTTAAACGGTTTTGGGACTTGCAGTCTAAAAACATCTGGTATGACACATGATTCCCACCTCTGCTCCAAGGGATGAAATGAATGATAAATATAAATACAACCCTGCCAAACATTTGGCATTTTCAGGTTGCGAGGGATGGGAACCATATGCTTAACTCTCCCATTAGAAACATAGAAATGTATAATGGTAACTCAAAGCCACTTCTTTTCCATTTTTAAAGACTTGGGTTCCTTAAAGCAATGATGTTGCAATATGTTGACATTGCATTCATATCTGATGCCATTAGCTCATGGAAGGGCAGAACATTTATTCACAGCTAAGAGGAAACTAGAGAGGAACTAAAAATGATATAACAGCCCATCCTTTTCTACCTAGCTGAAATCTAGGAAGGAAACGTTGACATACTAAGGGGGTGGTGGTGTTTATTTTAACAATTTGCTTGCACACTGTTATTTATTCAGTGCATCTGCCAAATTTGGCAGTCTGCATGATACTGCTCCAAGGAAGAGGAAGAACAATGGTTTTAACATAATCTGCCGAATGTGATTATTGGACACAGCTACGATGGCTGTTTGGAGGGCAAAGCACTTTCTCCATTGATGAGGAGGGAAAACTAATTTAATGCGTTGCCAGTAAATCAAACTGAAAGACTGTCATTACCTGGCACCAGATGGCTTCAGTAGTGTAAAGTCCAGATTTACAAAATCATTTTCATTGACAGAATTCTGTAGTAATCCCCAAGAAGAAACTTCAGAGATCAAAATGAATTTCCTCTAGACAATCTCTAATTAATTTCACTCTACATTCCTTCAGCTCTGTGGATTAAATAAGAAGTTATAATTAAAGGCATAGTTGTATGTGTCCTGCAATTCCACAGGAACCTGGGGTAGGGAGAGAAACTTCTGGGCTGTGGCACAGAATTCTAAACCCCTGCTTTGATTGAAATGAACAGCTTTTTCTAGCTCTTATTTTATTTATTTAATTAAGATATTTTTGCACTGCCTTTCTCTGCAAGCGAGCCCAAGGCGGCTTATAACATTTAAACAAACAATACAGAAGTTAAAACATAGTTAAAATGAAATATTTGATATAACCACCTCCCCAATATAAACCCCTTCAACAGAAAAGCATTAGACCTTACATCTTTCTTTCTTTTATTTTCAGTATTTATAATCCGCCCTTCTCACCTTGCAGGGGACTCAGGGCGGATTACAATGTACATACAGTATACATGGCAAACATTCAATGCCATAGACACACAACCTATATAGACAGACACACAGAGGCTATTTAGCATTCCAGCTTCATGAGGGTATTCTGGCCGCCAGGTGAGCTGTTGCTTCACCGTCCATTTTTGACACTGATGGATTATTTCCTCATTCTTTGCATGCTTGCTGGAGATTTTATGGCATCGTAAATTAGCTAAATTAGCCTCCCTGCATAAGCGGTACCTAAAATTCTTACTTGACAGATGCAACTGTTTTTCGGGCTGCAAAAGTTAACAGCAAGCTACACAATGGTCTGAAGCTCACTCTGGCGTGGGCTGGCTTTGAACTCATGACCTTTCGGTCAGTAGTGATCTTAATGCAGCTGACTCCCAGCCAGTTGCTCCTCAGTCCCGTTGCAGTTGGAGATGTGCCTGAACACAAAACACACAAGGTGATGTGTCTTTAAACATCAGAAATGTGTAAGATAAATAAATAAATCTTCATTAATGGGAAAGGCCACATGTTGCACTCCAGACCAGGAAAGTCCTCTGACTCTAAACACTACTCAGCTGAGTAGAAATGCAATCAGTTTATTGAAGATATTTTAAAAACAGTAGCAGTAAAACACTTTAAAAGAATTGGTAAATCCAATTAGGTAGGAAGATAAGCCGGAACAAATAGTCCAGGAAATTAGTCCATCAAAGTTCATAAAAAACAAAGGCAGAAACTTCTATAGTAAAACTCAAGAACTGGAAACATGAATCATAGAGACAAAGCAAGGCTTCCAAGGAACAGGAAAGATGTCTTGACTTGATTCCAAATGATGCTTCATCTGACTACAGATCCTGTACTTGGCACTTTTATCTTCTAATTACGGCATGTCCCAAGAGGTCAGAAATGGGTTTCGTTTTAGCCTTGAATCCTTTTTCATTCTTTTTTTGAGCCTGGCAGAACACCTAAGAGGCTGGTTTGTTTTCCTATTCTGACTAATAACATCCTGTCTCTCTACTGGCTCATTAATTTTTGCAGCTGGCCCAGGTGTTGAGCTATTCTCAGGCTCCAAATCATGGGACTTCTCTGGCAGCAATTCAGGGAGCATACCACCATCCACAAACCCTTCAGGAACATTCTCATCAGAATAGGGATCTCCGGGTCATTCTCTGCATCAATGGCCACCTCATCATAGGAAATACTATTACCTACATGAACCTCATTGTTATCATTCCCAACATCCAAAGTACCCTGGTCCTTAAACACAATCACAGGCTGAACTCCAACACCTCAATTGCCCTAAAAACTCCATGCCCTTTCCAATAACTAACAAAAGTAGGATTATCTATACTGCATTTCTTCAATTCTAGGACACACCTTTTTCCTATATAAACATAACTAAAAATGGGGTGCATCTCATAATCACTAGTGTACCTTATGTATTTGGGAGGGTTGTGTGTGGTCATACTGAAATTAGAATGTGTCTTACAATCAATGGTGTTTTACAGTAGAAGAAACACGGGTTGAATAGGTCAGACAAAACAAAATTACACATTTCTCACAACTTACACGGTTTATGCAGTCTCATGATTGTTAAGTTTTTGGGTGTGGAATTTAGATTTTTTTTTAGGCACAGCACTTCTCACAGAGAATTCAGTCCGCAACACAGAAATCCATAATACAGATAACAGCTTTGTCTCAGGCATTCCTGTGTTGTCCATTCACTGACTAAGATAATAAAATGGGAACATCACATTTATCTAACTGCACCCATACTGTATATCTTGGAAAATAAGCCCATTTTTCTTTCTCCCCCCTCCCTCCCTTTCTTTTTCCTTTCTTCTTTCCCTTCTCTTCCCCTTCCTTTCTTTCCATTCTTCCTACCTTCCCTTCATACACATATAACCTAGCAAGAGTCAGCCACTTTATTCCTTTTCTTTCCCAATCATATAACAGAAGGCCACTTCGCCTAGTAACAGCTAATTAGTTTTGTTCCCGTTCTTTCCCACAGCTCTAAGAGGTGTGGCTTTTTTCAGTTCAAATTTTTTAATTATGTTAAGTTGGATAATGGAGGGTATGTATGCCAAGTGTTGTGGTTCAGTCTGTGATTGTTTCATTGCCTGAGGTTTCAGAGGACATTAAACAACCCTGGATACTGAAGAAGCCTGGTGGGGCTGAGGATTCTGGGATGGTTAGGTCAAGAGTGGATGTTCAGTTAGACAAGTTCAGAGGCTGACAGACCTGAGCTAGTTTTCCCAAGACAACCAAGGTCAGATTTTGATAAGAATGTGTTAATTGCAGGTGTAGATTCTTCTGACTCTCCTGAGCTAGATGGAAAGAGGGAGATTTGTCAACAGAGACAGATGGCCGAAGGGAGGCACAGTTTTCAGTAGCTGTTATCGAAAAGAGTCTCTCCTCAGAGTTCTCAAGGAAAAAGACAGAATATCTTAAGTATAAATGAGAGTTGATTTGGAGTGATTCTTTAGAGGAATCGTCGTCTAGGTAAAGGGAACATGCCTACGTACCTCGGTCTTGTTTCAAGATTCATGGACTCAAGCCTTGGATTTTCCTATGTGGTTTTTCATAGACTCATGTTTTGAATATCAAGTATTTTCATGGTTTCTTGAATTGCTCCTAGCATCAAGTGGTTTCATGGACTCATGTACTTTTGGACCTGTGCTATTCCTGTCATGTACCTTTGATCCTGTCACGATACAAGGACTCGGCCGGCCCCTTAATCACACACACAGAGACGGTAATCAGCTAACTATTTATTGAATAATAAAGAACAAGTAAAAAGGCAATTGTCCAATAGATGGAAAAGTTCAGTCCAAAAGCAAAGAGTGCGTAGTAAAATCCAAAGGCAAAGGTCTTGGCAAAAGAGTTCGTAGTAAAATCCAAAGGCAAAGGTCTTGGCACAAGGCTTGGCAAAAGCTCCGCAAAACCAAGCGGATCAAGGAACAAGGTAAGGTTCCATCAGGGTCCAAGAAACTTCTTGGCAAGGTACGAGCCGCAACTTGGCTCCGTGGTCCTTTGCTCGCTACAACTCCTTAGGTTAGAAGTGGCCGAGCTACTGAGGATCCGTTCCCACGGATCCTATACTTAAACATCACGGCGGGGTCCCCGACGCTCTAGGCTTCGGCGGTAATCTGTGCTATGGGATCTAGCGCTTCTCTGGCGCTCTAGGCTGCGGTGCCAATCCCTCCTGCTGGAGTCGATGCTCCGTCTCCTATCAAAGCTCTGACCTTGCCTCCCAGCACCTGGCTCACTATCTTCATGAGAGTCTAACTCCCTCTCATCTTCCATGGCCTCATCGCTTATGTTTTCCCAAACTCTTTCCTGTGATCCGTACCCACCCGTTTTCTCATAACATTCATCGCTATCAGCACTTTCAGAATCGGCCTGACCTTCCCAGTTCTCATAGCCATCCGGCCATCCTTCATCCCAGGCCAAGCTCTCTGTGGGAGAGGAAGGTCCAGCTAACTCATTAACCCCTTCCTCCATTTCTTCCTCAGCTGTGGCTGGTTCGAATGCAAGTGGGACCCCCGGTGCTGCCCCCTGCCCCCCAGGCACAAAAGAGAACGGGGTTGCTACAGATCCTAAAGATTGTTATGTTTGCCAAGCCTCCATTTTAAATGTCTCTCCTGTGTCCTGGTCTTTTGCATTAATGCTTTCAGGTTTTTGAAGTGCCTGTTTTCAAATGGACTATATTTTATATTACTTCTAATACTTTTATTTAGTTTGCTGAAGCTACATTTATTCTTTAATAAACTGCTTTGCTTATACAGTGTTCCCCCCGCTACTTTGCGATTCACTTTTTGTGGACTCGCTGTTTCACGGATTTAAAAAAATATTAATTTAAAATATATATCATGGTATTTTCACTGTTTTGTGGGGTTTTGCTGCTGCCACTCTCCAAGATGCTTTCCCTCCTCAGTCCTCCCTCCCTCCAGCCTTGAAGGGCCATTCCTTCACTTTATTTTTTATAAAGACTTAAAATAGTGTATAACTACTAAAATAATATATAAATATTAAAATAAATAGAGTATCCCTATATCCCGGTTTTTCACTTATTGCGGGAGGTCCTGGAACTTAACCCCAGTAATAAGTGAGAGAACACTGTACTCTGAACTCTGGGGTGTGAGATTGGTTCAGAGGTGGCTTTCCAGCTCAAGTGGGTGACACCAAGTTTGGTTAAGATCAGTGGTTCTTAACCTGTGGGCCGTGAGGATGAAAATCTAGTCTGCGAGCATCCTTCCTCTTTATTTATTTATTTAATTTCTGTTCCTTTCGCGTTGCCTGCCACTCTCTCTGTTGTTGACACGGCATATGTTCTGTATCAGAAACTAGAACTGATATGGTCTATCCAATGCAATTTTCTGAATCAGCACCCCAAGCCGAATCTAAAGTTGACCAAAAACTGGTTCATAACTCTTTTGGTACTAATGTTGGAGAGTGGTCCCTAGTCAAGTAGTCCCTGGCCAAACTGATCCCTGATCAAAAGATGGTTGGAAACCACTGGTTTAGATCCATCAAGCCACGTGGGATCATTTGTAGTACAAATCTACCAAGTAACCAACATAAATACATTATTTGACTTTAATAATATATAAAAGAAATGGGATTAATAGATGTCTGGAGATGAAAATACAGCTATAAATTTTACTCAGACAGACACAACTTGTATTCAGGATTGCAATGTTTTTGGTATCAAAGAATAATGTAACCTTGAGATGGAAACAAAGATATAAAAGTGTAAAGAATAAACAAAAATGACTAGATGGGGTATAACATTGACAGAGAAATAGAAATGAGAACTGTATGATGTTAGTAAGGCATACATCGGGGGCTATTTATACAACAGAATGCAGAACTAAAATTCATGATTACCCTTCCCTCAGACAAGGTCTTCTAGCTTACTAAACTGTGGGTCCTGGCCCCAAATGGCTTCCCCATAGCTCAAAGTTAGGATTTATTTGCGTCATTTTTACCCCGCTCTTCTCACCGCCGCAGAAGAACTCAGAGCGGATTGTCAATTTTATTTACAGAAATCTGTTAGAAATAAGATGCAGGGTTTACTCTGCAGAAAACACTTTAGATGTACTTCATAAAAAGGAAAAATATCCAGTTTAGCAAGCCGTATAAATGCTGATTTATTATTAGTGAATGTTTAATTTCTATATTTACTTTATATACTTGTATACCTGGCATCATATGGAAATTTCTTGGACAGAAAGGGTTCATACACTTAGAAAAGTATAACAGTCCAAATTGGTTTTCCAGAAAAGCACTATATGGTGGATGTTTTTGAAGTGTGTGCAGGAGAGTCACAATAAACAGAAAAAGATATACAGCAGGTGCTTTTAGTGAGAGAAATTAAAGCTTGCAGAAGAGCTACAGGGGTTAAAGGATTATTGGAATTTCAGTCAAAAAGTGACATGTCCAGGTTTAAGGGCAGAGTACTTTTATAAGAGATGCTGACAGCAGGACATTGATTGCACACTTACAATTAGAAGCTTCATGGAGCAAAGTACGAAGATAAGATGGAGAGCCTTTGTTTTATTGCCCTACTTCCTACCCTGATGTTTCTGTCCCCTCTCTAATATGCAGGAGAACAATATTACCTGTCATTTCACTACATTCAAAGGTATTTTTTCACACTAGACAACTATCAGTGTGTGGCTTAGAGGCACTCCATACAGGAGTGGCAATTTGCAGAGAACAACAGGGTTGTAAGCAAGGAATTATGCCTTCCTAATAAACTGCTGTGTGCAGTTGATAGGATGTCAACCCCTTACGGTGTCTGCTAGGATGCTGCTGACCTCTAGTGGTACTTACAAAACAAATAAACTTCCTTTCAAAACCAGAAACCGAAAGCCTGATGTATAAAACTGAATGATACAACTATTAAACACACACATACATATATGTTTGCTATACTGATTTTTTAGTCTGATTTTAAATAACTGTTTACTGGGGAGTTGTCCTTCTCCTCTTAGGGCGCTTGTGCCCACTTTGTGCTGGTCTGTGACCGTAATAAAGTTTTGATTGATTGATATATGTTTGCACTAGTTCCTCCTGTTTCAAGGTATTTTATTGTGGAAGCAAGGAAAATGCTATTCCTGGCTTTAATATGACCCATATTAAAAAGTTACCCACTTTGACAAAGGTGGTTTTACAAACAGGATCTGGTGACAGTGACCAACTTATGTTGTGATGCCAGCTTTATAGCACTTCTCAGTAAGGGAAAAGTCTGAAGATGATCAGTCATGGATTCAGTATAATCCAAACCACCTAATTTAATATTTGTGAAACTAACATTTTGAATAATTTTTTCAGCACACAAGAGTCACAACTGAATATACACTATTTATTATTTGGCGATTTTGATGTGACTTTTATTTTGTGTGGTGGTGTATGTGTCTTCAAGTCATTGTTGATTTATAGCAATGCTACTAATTTCATAAGATTTTATTAGGCAAGGAATACCTAGAGAAGATTTTGCCACTTCCTTCCTCTGAAATATAGCCTTCAACACCTGCTATTCATTGGTGGCTTCCCATCCAAGTACTAACTAGGGATAACCCTGCTTAGCTTCCAACATGAGATAGGAACTGGTGCCTTTAGGGCATTTTACTATCATGTAAATGATGCCCTATAATGAAAGGAAAAAGGCCACTGTAAAAGCCAAGCTGCACCCTACCTTTTCCCCATTAGTTTAGCAGCCAGAAGACAGAACAGAAGGATGGTGAATGCTTAGCCACAGACGGCAAGACTAAAATATGGATAAATGAGAGGGACTGCAAGGTAGGGTATTGTTAGTGGGCAGAAAAAGAGTTAAAGAAGCATATCACAAGGGATACAGAAAACATGGGGAAATGTCAAGATATCTCATAGCATAGTATCACTCTGATGCAGTGATGTATGTAGACAGGGAAAGAAAGGATGCTCTGTTATGAAGTACCATCCCCATGTATCTATTTCTAAAGTACCAGTATGTGTTTCATGGTGATAGTAAGCTGTATCCAAGATAAATAGATGAATGTATGACAGGAATAACAGAGGAAAACCAAGAGAAGGGAAGAAATGAGATCAGTTACTACCAAAGTGGGCACCTGAGATGGAGATAGGAGCCTGTGCTCCTCCAGACTGAAAACAACATGACATCACTTCTGGTTTTGTCTGACAATCACTTATTTTGGTGGGTTGAGGTTTACTACAGTTTACTGTGGTGTCAGTCATCTAGGCAAGATTTAGGACTTGAGGTTGTGATTCCCCCCCCCTTCCCCCCCTCACACATATGCTGTCTCTCTACTTTAATGACTAAGCTTCAATAAAACCTGCCTCTGCTTATAATTGAGGGGGGGTCATTGCTGAAAATAAGAACCCCCCCCCCCAAAAAAAACCCTGGTTAAGATTAAAAACAGATTCTGATGTTGGGCAAAGTGTGTGACAAGTGCCACATTCTGCAACAGTGACGCCTGTGTGCTATATCAGAACTACACAGACTCAGAGAGTGTGACTTTTCTAATGTTATCAAATGGGTCTTCATGACTGAGAAGGGATTTGAAGCAGGGTCTCCACAGTTACAGTCCATGCTAGATAAGTTTTTGCTCTGTTTTGTATAGCTGTGATGAGTCTCTCCCCTGCGACACTATGCTTTGGTTGTTGCACCCTCAACTCTACACAAAAACAAACCTGGGGGAGGGGGATGTGAATGACAACAGTCTAACAGTCTGAGTAAATAATGCTGAAGCGCACTATCTGTACAATCTGTCCCTAGAGCATAATGAGCAGAGTGAAGGTTTCAATTAACTAAGTTGGCATCTCTAATTAATTAATATATTAATAAAATACTTGGTCTTTATCTTCCTTGCTACAAATAAGAAGCTAGAAAGTAAAAGGCCATCTTGCCTTTAGCAGCAGAGCCAGAGTATTTGAATCCAAAATCTTATACTGTTCATGTTGCTCTCATTTTTCCCTCAGTGATGTAAGTGCTCCACCCTGTGGAGTCTTAAGGATGAAATCATTGTTTCAGGAGATGCAGACAATCACTCCAATTATTTTTGAGATACTTGATAACATTTCGGAAATGCTCTCCTGCCCCATGACTGATTCAAAGAGCAAGAGAGATATGTAAAGAATAATCCTCAATAATGTCATGTGAATAACCCTTAATAATGTCAATTTTTAAAATGGAAACAGCTGTAAGGCATTTTTTCTGTCACACCTTGCTAGTTTTGGTTTTACTAGGCATCAATTATTCTTTTTTACAATAGAAAATGGTTTTAATAATAATAAAAAGAAAACTGGTGGCATTGTAATGCGCGAAGCACTCAAAAATCCATGTTGGAGATATTAGAAAATTATTTTTATCAGATGTACCATCTGCACATACGTATAAGTACTTTCTCAGCTGCCACTGGACATTTTTACTCCTGAAACATGAGTATGTGGAAACTTCAGCTGTGTTTGTGTCGCAACACAGAAAGCCTTAAAGGGCCAGACCAGATAGTAAACAAGTAGGGTTTATTTCAAAAATAAAGAATTGTCCCAAAAACACTTAAGATGCAGTGTTAAATGAGCAGAATAACATAAAAAGACCAAATCGTTTAAAAACACATAAAACATATAATCTGGATTAAATATCCAGAAAACCTGTCAGTGGAGTCCCCAAGCATTTGCCGGATCCTTTTCCTTTGTTGCTCTTCATCTGATTCTTGCTCACGAGTAACTGGCTTTTCCCTCCCAGCTTCCAATTCCATACTTTCAGGATCACTCAAGGGCTCATCTACAACAGTCTGCTTTGTCTTGTTTTCAGATTCGTATTCCAGGCGACTCCTGAAAATCCTGGCTATTTTATTCCTTTCACATGCATGGCCCTCTTTTAAGGAAGTCAAATTAATGTTTATATAGCAACTGCCTGTGGTGGTGACGGTTTTTCTACTACAAGTGATGATTCCTGAGGCGTGAGTCTGTTAATGATACTATTCCTGCAGAACTCTGTATGACGTGCTATACCTTTTCTGATGTGGCGGCCCATGAGGTACATAGGAAAGGTGTGGGGGTAAAATTGGTGAAATGTAATATCAAGTCTGCTTTTTGCCTTCTTTCAGTTCACGCAAATGATTTTGAAGTTTGGTTTTGCATTTAATGGCCTTTTGCAGAAATGGGACCCGAAGAGGACAGCCAATGCTTAAAAACCTATGGCCCCAAGCCTCTCTGTGTGCTCTGTCTTGGTGCCTGCACACTGGTCAGTTTTAACCTGGTCTCTATCTAATGATGCCGCTCATGTTCAGCACCCCCAACTGTGCAGTCTTGAGCACAAAAACTCCCAAAACCTAGCTTAAGTATGCTATGGACTTGCTCCACTTATTTGTTGCCTGTTACAGATAGTTTGATTTACTTCTAGTTCAGGAAGAACACCACCAAAATCAACTAAACTAGAAAAGATAATTCAATCAGAACTCAGCACTTATTGAATTTGTTTCCCATCTTTTTCTGAACATGGAATTAAAAAGAAATACAGAAAAAACACCATGATGTCAACTAAGTTTTAAAATATTCAATAAACTATTGTGTTAAAACATAGTTAGTTTAAAACAGCATCAAAAGCTTTTAAAACAATTCATTTTTGTGCTACATTTTCAGGAGGCAGGAAATTGGTAAGACTCATAGGCTCTGACCATTTTAGGTGTTAACTTTATTTGGCAAAATGACATTAGGCCCCAGCTCCTCTGGATCTGTTGAATAGTATACCAGCAACACTTCTGAAAATCTAGTCAGAGTTCCTTTAAAGTCCATTACCCCAGCTATTGAAAATATCTCAATGGCCTTTAGCATATTTACTTGGCAACATGCTACCATGACTGCATGGGCATGAAACATGATGATGAAAACAGGATGATGCTCACTGTTAAAGAATGTTCTGTTTTCCACCAAGGACTATTCAGAACATTCAACACATAATAAACAAGGTGTGTAAATTCAGCAGGACAGAAGGTGTCAACTAGGGGGAAGGGCAAAATAAAAATAAATCTGAGGAGGCCACATGTAAATTACAGATCATGTGCTATCTACTTTCAAACTGAACCATCCAACCCAGCCTGGTTTCAGACATCCCAAAGAAGCATGAACAGTGCACTTCACACTGTTGCTGCTTAAAAATCTGGGTGTACTTTGAATTTTCCAAAAGGGAATTTTATCTTCCCTGGAGCAAGACGCACTGGATCACACAGGGCCTTTCCAAACAGGTCCTATATCCCATAGGCTTGTGCAATTCAGTTGAACCATGATCTATATTCTGGTAGATACCTCTATCCATTTTTGCACGACTCCTAAAAATGGGCAGATAGCTGTTTTGGGGCTGCAGTCAGAAAATACAGTTAGATCCGGCCCATTGGCGGCAATAGTGAAGCTCTGCAGGCTATCTGTTCTGACAGTTTAGGGCTATCAGGATGAAAATGACCACACTTGGAGGACATATGTACCACTGTTAGCCCACCAAGTTTCATAACATTTGGGCTATCCCCTGATTTTTAAGAATTTCTTTTCTTTTTAGAAATATCATCTCCTTAAAAAGATTCCCCAAAAGGTATCTCCCCGCTGGCCCTGCCCTGTAACTTCTCCAGGAGCAGCAGCAGGGCTTAATGTAATGCCTTCTCTTTGTGCAGGTCAGTGACTGTTTTGTATTGTAATACCCTCTCTGGGATCCTTTCCCTCCCGTTTGTCATGGAAACCTGGCTTTATGGCAAGGTCTTAAGATAATACCCTCTCTGGGTTCCTTTCCCTTTGGTTTTTCAAAGAAACCTGAATTGATGGCAAGGGCTTAAGGAAACATCCTTCCTGGGACCCTTTCCTTAGACACAGCTTGTGTAAGACACATCACTGCAATCTTCTATTCTAATTGGCCCAACAGGCAGAGCTCACAGGGAAACCCTCTGCCAGCAGGATGCAGCAGCCTCTCCACAACACATGGATAGAGGAGAAGGAGCCATAATCAGTTGCCACAGGGCCCCACAATGCCCAAAAAACATGACAGCCAACCCCTTACCATCATGGCCATCCAGCCAAGCCAAACAAGCCAGATTGGCCGAAAGGAACCAACCACTCCGAATCCATGCACAAGCCTAATATCCCAGGATCTGATCCCAGCGATTCTGCTTTATGAGTCCTCACTACCAGATTATCTGGGATAAACAAAAAACCTGGGACCAGATCCTGGCATAGAGGGCCTATCTGGAGGGGCCCACAGGTCTCACACAACAAAGCATGCAGGGGACACAGAATATCTCATTATGTTCTGATGGTGCCTACCCAGGACTCCACTGATAGGCTTCACAACACTGAGGCCTGTGATAGAAAGAAGCAAGTTCTGCCATGGTAAAGTCATTGCTCAAAACCAACACGAGATGAGATCAAAGGCCTTCAGCACATGTATGTACTTTTGTGAGCAATTATGTGTCACAGTCCATGCAAGCACTGTTTCTGCTATTCTACGTCAACTATATGAAATCTGTATTTTTCAGTTCCCTGCTCAGAAGTATGGGCAAGATCAGAGGGAATTGTTCTCAGATAAGCATGACAAGAAATGCAGCCTAAAATGCACACAAGCTATCCTTTTATTGTTTCATGTATTAAACATTTGTAAGATGATATTAAAAACTTCTATCATTCAAATGACAATCAAATAAAAATTAACACCAACCCATTTTAATTTGACTTTCTAAGGTCTCCTGATCTCATGCACTGCTCTTCTACTAAAGGACACTATGTTTTACAGAGTGTTGCCTCTTGATTTTATCAGCAAATATGATCAACCTGAAATGTGTCTACATGTGAAAACCTCTGGCTTCTTTCTACAGCTCTTAAACACAAAGTGTCAACATTTTATTAAACGAACTCTTACCAGCTGTTCCAGATGTCCAAAGACACAGGCCCTATGGGGCTATAGAGACCATGTTTAAATTAATGATTCTAGACAGTTATGGGATCCAGAATACCGCTTTTGATTAAATGCTCCTGCCAAGCACAGTGACTGCCTCACACATCTCGCTGAAATTCTCCACTTTAAAGCCTGTTTGCAATTTATTACTTAATTAACAGCAACTAATCCACTCCATACAAACAGTCTGGCTTCCTTACAGATCTCCCTGGCTAGATCTTTTACTTTGGGGTTTTCATTACTGTAGATACAGTCAATAAGTGATGGTGAAATGCCTGATGTGAAAAGAGTGAACTAGAATGGTTACTGAGGTAATTAAAGTGACAATATTATTTCAATGAAAAGCAGTAGACAGTTTTTATTTGGTTCTGGCTCATGTTGCCATTGGAGCATTTACAGAGTACTGCAGGCATTTTAATTGCAAAAGGCAATTCTTTCCAAAAACTAAAGCTAGAAATACAACCCTCATTATCAAGCATTTAGAGGCATGAAAAGATAGGGCATTCTTAGTGGCAGGAGCTTAGAAAGTGAGTTTTACATAACAATCTTTACCATTACACAGGAACCCCATTGTGCCAGGTGTAACATTCTCAGCTAGAAGAAACAGATGGGTCACATTCAATATCCCATGCAGCTGCTGCAGAAGCAGAGAAATGAAGCCAGGTTTTCTTTTAGCTCTGTTGAGAAGCCATTAGTCCTACAAATTTGCTGGTTTCTCCCCACCTACCAACCCCATTGCTATTTTTGTCAAGTTCCTCACAGGACAAGTCTCAAAGCAAGTTTCAATTTGTTTGCTCTCATCCAGTCCATTAATGATGACAGGCACTGGTTTAGGGTCAAGGCAGCTTATTTGGCATAAGGTGGAAAGGAGTAGTAGGGTTTGGTGTCATTCGCATATAAGTGGGATCGTACTCCAAAACTCCCGATGACCTCTCCCAGTGGCTTCATGTATATGTTAAACAGCATGGAGAACAAAATGGAATCCTGAGGAACGTAACTCAATGGGCAGAGGTTCGAACAGGAGTCCCCCAGCACCACCTTCTGGGTACGGAGCTCCAGGAAGGACCAGAGCTATTGTAAAACAGTGCCTCCCATCCCAGCGATACGATCCAGAAGGATATCATGGTCAATGGTACTGAAAACCACTGAGAGGTCCAGGAGAACCAACAGGGACAAACACCCCCTCTATGGAGGTCATCCACATCAATAAAGACCATAAAATTCACATAAACTGGACAGGTGGTACTTTAAAGAAAAAACAATGGCTACTAAAATATATATCCCACGGAAGCAACAGCTAGTACAAAGAATGTCTGGAATTTCTAGAGCAAAGACAGGCAAACACAATGGGAAAAAGAGTGGTTTTCTGCTGGGGGTGAACAGAAAAGGCTGGTCTTGGGGAAAGGTTGCTTTTTTAAAAGTTAAATGATGCAGGGAAGAAGGGAATCATCATTTCTAGGGCCCCTCAAGACTGGCAATTAACAAGCAATTTGCTAGGGAAAACAAAAGGCCTAGAGGAGTGGGTGAGGCAACAATTGTCTTGGGAGCTTCCTGCTACCTTTCACAGCTACATTTTGCCCATCTCTGTTCCTCATATACTCAAGATTTCTAATGCGGAACAGTTTTTGTAAGTCTTTCCAAGTGTTATAACTCATTTGTCTGCATGGGTTTAGCAGAAATAAAGACAGATATCCAGACAGATGGAGATTTTAAAAAACCTATAAATATCCAAACACTTGTCCATAAAAACAAATTCAGAGCACTACTAGAATTAAGCAAGAATACTTACAATAAATCCAAGTTTCTTGTAATCTCTGGTATACATGGATTTGCGTTTTTCCACGTTGCCAGTACTGTTGTTGAGTTCAGATTCTGCATCAAATGCAATTCGCCTGAGTTCAAAGATGATATCCCTCTGTGCCTGGTGGGATTTAAAAACAAAACGTAGAAGATTTGTAAGATTCTCATATATATGTACACACACACACACACCTTTCATAAGAGTTTCTCTTTAGAATTCAAAAACAATGCGTGTGTTAATTTATTTTTTCCTTCCCTTCCAGAAATGACCATGAATGTTTCCATTAATTAATAACACTTTTCCATCCCATCCCATTCTTTCCTGGTCTAGTATTCCGTATTAAAAACTGGGTGCACTAACTAACAGGAAGCTTTTTTGAACAGAATCAGAAAATTTGTCCATGTATCATCATCATCATCATCTATGTTTCTACCTCACTTTTCTTTCTCCCCATAGGAACTCAATGAGGCTTACAATAAATGAAACAACTCAATAAAAACATGGCAAATATATAATTAAAACAATTTAAAAAGCAATTAAATATTTTTGACATGAATACAAGTTAAAATATAGTTAAGATGCAATAAAAATACTCATACCAGTAAAATTATATTTAAAACTAAAGATCCTCCCCAACTCCCACTCACAACCTCCCCAGCAGTGTGCCCCTCATGCTCCCCCAAATCCCTAATTATAAAGAAATGTCTTAACTTGCTTCCTCTTGGGAGGGAGTTCCAAAATCTGGGAGCAACCACCAAAAAGGCCTTCTCCCTTGTTCCCACTGGAACTGGTGGTGGGGCGGAGAGAAGGCCCTCCCCAGAGGATCATACATTTCTATCAGGTTCATCATGAGAAATATGGCCAATTAACCTAGACCTAATCCGCAGCAGAGTGCCATCTGCACTGACCAGAAGTAGCTTTCCAAGGTTTCAGAAAGGATAGTTGGCCAGTTTTACTTGGAACTGTCAGGGAGTTAAAATGTTTGGTATGTAAGTAGTACAGGCCATAACTGGCTAAAATTTAAAGTACTATAGCATCTGGTACAGGAAAGAAGAAATATATCTACTAAGCATACTATTTTTTTACTTACTGGATATTCTCCCAAACAGCTGAGCTTTTCTTTTCTCTACTACCGCACATTCCAGATATAGAAGATAATATATTTGGAAAGTCTATGAATTATACTGAACCCCACAACTATGTCACAGTCCCTTTTAGCACAAAGTAAAGCCCCTTTCTCATCAGTGTTTTATATATAAATTGATTTAGCCATTTTGTCAGCTCTCTTGTACCACTGTTGTTCCCCACTGTTAGCTTTGCATTAGGATTTACTCTGTTTTGGAGAGGATTTTTGAAATTTATTATAAAATGTGTATGATTCATCAATATTCAGTTTTCCCTTGTTTTAGAGTTTAAGCACCGGTGTTACCATATTTTATTGCTTTTTAAATGAATACATTTACAACAACTTCTGTTACTGGCAATCATATCCGTACTTTCATTAGTAGCCTTAGCTATTCCAGAAAGCACAGCCAGCTGCCAGCAACACTTCTAGAATGACTATAGGAATGCCGCAGATCCTTACCAAAAACAGCTGGCCACACTTCCTGCACTGCATCACTCCCTTTCTAATCCATAGTCTTACATGCTATTTATAATGTATGTGCAACATACATTTCTTCGTCCAACTGAATGGTTTCCCAGCTTTTGCAGAGTAAATGCAACCCTATATCAACATTATTTTGCCTACCTGATCTTGAGGATCCATTTTGGTCATCATTCTGTCTTCCAGTAAGTTAAAGGTAAGAACTTGCAGAACGTAGAGCTGATGTGCCATTTCATTATTGATGGCCCTCTGGGCTCTGATAACATGCTGAAAACAATAACAACTATAAGAACAAAACAATCAAAAGACAGCTTCCATCTGCATTACTGCTGCAACCTAAAAAGTGTGTGCTCATCTTTCATTTATGAAGATGCTACTAAAAGTATATATATATTCCAGGTAGATAAAGAGGTAAAGAAGACTTGGCAGGTATAATAAGAGGCCTTATAAACTGGAGGTATCCCTGTAATTGGTGAACTGGGTTTGGTTTTAGGAGTTATCCGCTATGACGCCTGCACAAGCCCAAACACCTGCTTATGATAGAATACCCTTAAAATGCCATATAAAGAAATAGGAAATACATCAGTACTGTAACACAGAAAAATAAATCTAGTAAAAAGTACTCACTTGCAAGATAATTCCCCGAAGCTGTTTCTGAGCTAAAATATTTGCCATCTCCTAATTTTGTAAAAATAAACAAACAAGAACAAAGTAAATTTTGTGTGTGGTCCAGTTAGGAAGGTACTAGAGGTTAAATATTTTTATGGAACAAAACATTTATCTTGCTGTTGCTAGTTACTTGATAAAACATGGGGAGAAACTGCCTATGCATGTAACTATTCCCAATGACTGTCAGGGAAGTCTATCCTTGTTTGCACACATGGGAACATTATGCAGCTTGTTTCCTCTACCTCAATGTATTTCATCTGAAAAGTTATCTGCCCTGTTGCTTTTTGTTCACTGTTTCTTATCTTCTTTCTATCAGATTTCCTTAATATCTTAAGTCCAGGAAGCACCACAGGAAAGCCTATTGTAAGAACTATAAATCCAGCAATTAATAGCAATGACTCACCTGTCTTCTGTCATCAGGTGCTTTAAGGAAAAGTGCGTTTATGACAGCAATGGTGTAAGTTTGTATTTCCTGATCTGCCCTGCATCAGAATACAATTTTAAGAATAGTAAAGGAATGTCAAACATCAGGAGATTTCCACAAGAGGTCAACCTCTTGAAGGAAATTTTAAAGCAAATAGAATATTACAAAACAGATAAGCAAGACCCTAGTAATCAGCCCTTTGGACATTGACTCAAAGTTATATAGGAAATACTTTTTAATTCACTTGTAAGGATTTCCTGGTGGCGCAGTGGGTTAAACCCTTGTGCCAGCAGGACTGAAGACCGACAGGTCGCAGGTTCGAATCTGGGGAGAGCACGGATGAGCTCCTTCTGTTGGCTCTGGCTCCCCATGCGAGGACATGAGAGAAACCTCCCACAAGGATGGTAAAACATCAAAACATCTGGGCGTCCCCTGGGCAACGTCCTTGCAGATGGCCAATTCTCTCAAACCAGAAGCAACTTGCAGTTTCTCAAGTCACTCCTGACACAGAAAAAAACTTTTAAGATTTGGAATTTATTATTCATATCATCTACCCTGGATATACTGGTTTTAGGAAAGGCTAGAGCACTGTTAACCTTTGTTTGACTCTTTATTTTCTATCCCAGCAAGAAACTACTGGTCCTACCAAACATTTATTTGTTGCCTTTATTGATTTCGTGGCAACTTTTGATTCAATTGATAAAAACCTGTTGTGGCACAAATTCACTAACATTATAGATAAGTGCCTATTTTTTTCAAATCAAGGATGTGTCTGCTAGAATAGAATTAGCATTAGCTCGCCAAGCCTATCCTGATGGATAAAAGTAAAGATGGTTGTTGGCAACATCACTCTTTAATTTATATCTGAATGGCATAACTCCAACTCATAATTTTTCCACCCTCAGTTGGGTCAAATAAGTTGTCTATTCTTTTATATGCTGATGATACAGTTTTAATTTCACTTACACATACATATAGGCCTAAGAAGGCTAATTTGGGTGTAATTTGTGCACCGGGACTGTGGTGCAGCTGGCTGGGTGTCAGCTGCATTAAAGATCACTACTGACCAAAAGGTCATGAGTTCGAAGCCAGCCCGGGTCGGAGTGAGCTTCCGGCCAATTGTGTAGCTTGTTGTCGACCTTTGCAACTCGAAAGACAGTTGCATCTGTCAAGTACAAAATTTAGGTACTACCTATGTGTGGGGAGGCTAATTTAACAAAATTTACAAGGCCATAAAAATCTCCAGCAAAAGCATGTGGGGAATGCAGAAAGTACTTCATCAGTGTTGCAGATGAATGGTGAAGCGACAGCTCCCCTGGTGGCCAGAATTTGGAATGTTAAGTAGCCTTTGACTGTCTGTCTATATGTGTTGTGTGTCTATGGCATCGAATGTTTGCCATGTATGTGTACATTGTAATCCGCCCTGAATCCCCTGCAGGGTGAGAAGGATGGAATATGAATACTGTAAATAAATAAATAAATATTTTGTTCTAGAGAAAAGCTGAACATTGCTATACCAGAACAAAGGTGATGGCGTTTGGAAAGACACATATCCAGTATCAATGGTTTATCAATGGTTACCAGATTAAACAATGCCAAGAATTTAAATACCCGGGCATTCATTTTACAGAAAGCCTCCCTTGCAAGCTCCATGTAGAAGCTACTAGAGTAGCAACCCCCGAGAACAATTTGGGTAATCCTTAGATTTTACAACAGTGTAGGTATCACTTGCTTGTCCCAGCCACAAAAATATTCCAGGGTAACATCACTGCCCAGATTCTGTATGGTGCTGCTGTTTGGGATGGGATGACTCTCAGGTGGCTAAACCAGAGACTCTTCAGAATACATTTCTCAAGGAACTGTTAATATTCCATCTGGCATTCCTGCAGCTCTGATTTGAACAGAGGTTGGTTTACCTTCTATTGGATAATATCCCATTCACCCACTTTTATGGAAGTAAAACTGTTTTAATTTATTTTAATACTCTATTTAAATGTCTGTAATTGTACATATTCGATGGCTTTGTATGGTTGCCTACATGTAAGCCGCCTTAAGTCCCCTCCGGGATAGAGAAATGCAGGGTAGAAATGTCATAAATAAATAAATAAATAAGCTAATACTGAATTTTAAAAGATTTTTCAGTTAGGGTCTTTCCCAGATTGTGTTTTGAACAGCTATCAAACTGCAAAGTTTGGGATTGAAGATATCAAAAGTTGCTTCAATCGTATCCTATTCTGCTTGACAAATGTTCTTGAACTCAAACGAAGTTTGTGAATACATTTTAACCATAGTATACAACTGGATTCCCAGGGTATTAGTAAATCCAATTTTTCAAAATGGTTTAGACAATATAAATTCTACCATCAAAGAGCTGTTTAAGTGGGAAAGATTACATTTCCAAAACTTAAGAAAGCTTTTAAATCCTTCATTTTCAAACCATGCCTACAGCAATGATTGATAGCAGATTTTCTCATTTCCCACTGGCTCTCCATTTGTGTATTTGTAGAACCCCAGAAATTGAGGATTTGCCACATCATTTGCTCCTCTGAACATTATATTCAGAGCAAAGAGTAAAATTCTTGGAATCTATTCGGTCTAATTTACATTCCAGTAATGTGTCAAAAATGATTTTCTATCTCCTATGTGATACCAATTCTATGGTAGCTCACAAGATTTTTCTTTTCGCCCTGGCAGCAATGAAAATGTGGGTTAAATTTATTGCTAATATTGCAGTTGATTACTATGGGGATGCTTTTAGCTAACCGAATGTTATTTAATCTAAATTTTAATATCTACATTTTAATATTGTTTATATTTGATGTGTTATATTGTATCTTCTTGATATTGTAATGACATTAATAAACAAGACACCTATGATCAACTAGGGAGGGCCTTCTCTCTGTCCCACCATCTGCTCAAGCGTGCTTGTTGGGAACACGGGAAAGGGCCTTTTTGGTGGCTGCTTGAAGGCTGTGGAGCTCCCTCCCAAGAGAAACCAAGATGGCCTCATCGCTGCTTGCCTTCCACAAGCAGGTCAAGACCTTTTTCTGGCAGCAAACATTTGGAGAAGGATAAGTAAGGGGCATGCTGCTGGGGAGGTTGTGGGTGAGATTTGGGAGAGATTATGTATTTGAAAAAGCAATTTAATTGTATTTATTGTATTTTAACTGTATTTTTAACCTAACTCACACATTATTCCTTATATTATTATTATTATTATTATTATTATTATATTCACTTCATTTTAAATGGTAACCAAAGTGTGTGGTTGATAGCAGCCTTGAGTTTCCATAGGAAAAAAGGCAGGGTATAAAATCAATCAATCAATAAGATCTATATGCCAATTTTAAGTAGTACTTTTGGACTGCTTTACATTGTTTACATTTATATTGTATTGTTTGTTTATGTGCAAATGGCATATGATCGAGGCAATAAAAATCTAGATATACATTGCAAATATAATTGAGGAAGGGAGCACTAACACTCTAAAAAGAATTGCGTTCTAAATCAATACAAAGACTTTCAATTAATTTGTATTATGCTGTACTTTACAACTTACTCTTTTTTTTTCAAAGCAATGATTGGAATACAATGAGTTGGTCTATTTTTTGCCAAAATGACAGTACTATGGTTATTTTGTTAAAGGTTAATTATCAGCGAAGATATCCAAGGAAGATTTGTGGCATAACATATGCTACAGCAGAAGGAGTTCTGCAGAGAAGAAAATCACTATATACACTCAGGGAAGTAAAGGTAGCGTATGGCAAAGCTGGCCAGTCCTTCTCCATAACTATCATTCAACAGTCTTCAAACATCCCTTTCTGGTTTTTTTCCCATGAGAGGCCAGAGCACACAGTCTTCTACTTACAGAGAATGCAATGTTATTATCAATTGTTCAGATTTTTGAAAGAGATTATTCACTGTATCTTATATGCCAAGATTGAAAAAATAAAGAAAAAGAACAATGGGATATTACCACAAACTACTCACCCTTGAAGAGGTGAGATTAGCTGCCCAATGGTAATCTCTTGGGCCACCTTCTGGTACAGATCATGGCTATTCAGCACCATTGATTCTAAGATGGCCAATGAACGTTGCAATATAGCAATGTCAGTGGGGAATTTGCTCACATAACCGGCTATCTAGAAATAAATATCAGAAAACACGAATGAGACTTTGCTGGGTGAGAAGGAACCATTCTAGTATAATAAATACTTTAATATGCATTTTAGGCTGCAATAATAAAGCCAAATGGTGGAATAATAATAAACTCAGTTTTGATTTCAATATGGTTAATGAAAAGTCTGAAAGTTTTTTTCCAAAGTAATTTGTCCTGTTACCCTGCATAACAAGAAAGCTGTTGCCACAAATTTCTAGAATGATGAAAACAAGTAACATGTAATGCTACTTTATGTGCTACAGAGACTTGGAAAATTCCTATAAAATTTCTAGTAATATGTTTCCTAAATATTAACTTTTAAAAGTAACTCAAAACTATTGCTTGTTATATCAAAACAATAAATTCGCTCTTTCTCATTACTTTCCTCCAGAAATGTGGCTTCATTACACCTTTGTTATGCTAGTGAGATGAGAATGCATTAATTGTATCATGTTATTTCCAAGCTTAAAACATGAACAAACACTAAAGTCCTTTTAGCAGCCTGCGGGCCTCTTTTTTACTCACATGCTGACTCCCCCCCGAAATATTTCCTAGTGTTGAAGGCCCCTGGAACTGCTTTTTGGGGTTATACAAATATTATTACAAGCTGCAGATTTTTCTGTGCCACCTTCTGAATGAAATTATGAATTTAGAAGTGTACTTTCAAGAACTTCAGGTGGATCTGGGACGAAAATTGTCCCCTAGAAGGTTTGACTATTGACCTTAATCCTAATATGTGGTTCCTAGCAATAACCGAAACATCACTATAGGCTGTTCGAAATTATTACTGTGTGATGCTTGATCCCTGATGCTGCTGTAATAGGCATTTCCATATTGTTTCTAAGAGAGAGCTGGCAGAACTACGGAAAATTCTGTACATGGCCTGTACTTTCAATTGAATGCATGGGAGAAGGGGCAGACACAGAATACACACAGCTGATTACAGATTACAACCTACCTTTTTAATGAAAGCCACGGAAAACGTGTCCCAGGATACGATTCCATGATCCATCAGCTCCACAAATGCAGTCAGTGTGAAGGATAACATATCTCCAAAGCTGGAAGAGACATGAGCCACAGCAGTAATGGGACAGGGAAACATGTGAGGATAAGAGGACAGCCTTCTGGAGCAAGGAAGAACAAACCACAAGTGTGCAAGAAGAAGCAGAAGCAGGATAAAATGGAAGCTGTAAAGCGGAAACAGTGCTGGAGAAGTATCAAAATGATTCAGTTTGGAAATCAAAGCTCTGTTTATCTCAAAGGAAACATTTGCATATTTCGCATGGCTTTCAACCTGATCATTCAAAACACAGAAACAAAACAAAACAGAAACAAAAAATGTATCTTCCCAGTGACTGATCCCATGTTGTTTAAATCCTGTTTATGACTAAGTATCAAGGAAAAGCATAGACCCCATCTATAGTGACCATTTAATGCTGTTCAAAGTTAGCTTCAAACTGTGGTGACGAAACAATAAACCTGCACTAAAGTATGCAAAAGAAAAAAGTACGCCAGTGCTCTGTGGTTTGTTCAATCACCATAAGGACCTCAACCTGATTCCAGGATTTCCTATGTAATTATCTGCACAATAAAACCACTTTCTTCAACACTGCTCTGAGTGCATTAAACGAGGCCTTGGTGTCACATTCTTCCTTCCCAAGTACAAATTCCCTCTACTTGACTTAAAAGTTTCCACGAGGCTTCCATTGGCACTAGCCTTAGCCAGGATTAACAGTTTTCTGTGAACTTACTTTGAAACAAATCGCAAACCCTAATTAAACCACAGTGAAAAGTCTTAGTAATGGAATATTAGGTGTAAGTCTTACACATAGCTAGGTCTGATAGAGGAAAAGTGTAGAATGAAGACTAAATGAACTTTCAACCACAATGAAAGGGACGAGGCACATTATAACTACAGATCCCTTCCTGCTGTATCAATCGAAACAGTATTTTCCACATGCTTTTGCAACTAGAAAGGGGCAGCCTAATTAGCTTGGTGAACAGAAATTATTCTAAGACAAAGGAACAATGCCATCATATAAAACAATACACATACAGTATAGCATATTATATTATTCCTAATTACAATGCAATCAATACAAATAAGGGCATGTGTTTGTATGAATGGAAACCGATTGTAAAAATTGTCCTCTCTTATAGTAGAAGCCAGGGTTTCTCAAACTCCAGGCGTTTTGGACTTCAGCTCTCAGAAATCTCAGTCAGCTTACCAGCTGATAGGAATTGTGGGAACTGGAGTCCAAAACACCTGAAGGAGCAGAGTTTGAGAAGCACTGGTCTATGCCATTAAAAAATCCCATATACCTATAGTACCATCTACTGTCCAGTCCATGAAATTTCCGTTAGTATATGGTGGTTGAGTCATGTGCGTGCGTGTGTGTTTGCATGTGAGGGGGGATTATTCCTCCATTCATGTATCACAGACAGGAGGAAATTTTTGACTGCAGGGAGGCTGACAAGCCATAAAGCCATCTGAAGCTGTGTTTATGATTTTTGTGAACTGATAATTAGGTGCCAGAGAGAGAGAGAGAGAGAGAGAGAGAGAGAGAGAGAGAGAGAGAGATGGTTTGCATTCTGAAAGAGAAGATGGAAGTTCACAGAAAAGCTCTCTGCTCAGAAAAGGCAAACACAGCCTTTTGAGACTGAGATTAATGGCCAAGATTGGCCAAGTCGTGCCGAAGACTGTGCCGAGACTGGTAGGTGTGGCAGAAATCAGTCAGGCAATGTTGGAGATTGTGATCTGGAGGGGTCAGACATTTTTGCCTTGTGTCTACAGGGAATGGAGCTGAGTTAGTGTCTCAAATTGCTCAAAGTGGCAGGGATCAGCCAGGGTGTGATAACAGTTTCGACCAGCAGATGGTAGCCCATCGCCACTTGTTGGCTGATGGTGAAGCCCAGTTTGCATCCTGCAGGACTTCCAGGAAAAAGAGATACGGTATTTCAGCAGTGGCCAGACGGATCACCTTTGGAGATATTGTAAAGCAGATCCCCTGGCAACAAAAGCAGTGACTCTTCACAGAAAGTCAGCAGTTTTGTTGTGGCCGTGAAGGAGCCTTCAAAGCAGGAGAATTGGCTGCTAGATAGTGGGGCCACTCGCCACGTGATGAACTCAATGAACTTGGTATCTGATATACAGAAAGCCCCATTGTTGGACTAATGTAGAAAAAGTTAGTACAACATTCATCCCAAGCTTGGGAAAAATGGAATGGAATCTTATGTGCACCAGGGATTGGACATAACTTGTTGTGTCTCATGCCTAAGTGACCATGAGCATAACATGGTGTTCAACAGAAAATTTTTCACAGTGAGCTTGGATGGGAAAGTTTGTGCCGGGGCAAGAAAAGGAAAACATGTATAAAATGTTAAATAACAAGGATTGTGGTAGTACTGCTGGGGCAAATGTTGTAAGTGTATCATTGTATCACTCACATTCTCATCATGGATGATGGGACATGCTGATTTTCATGGATTGCCCAATTGGCAAAACTATGTCCTGAATTGGTAATTTCAAAATGTGACAAATTTCTGGATTGTGTCATTTGCAAAGAGATTGAAGTGAAGGCTTTCCCAATGCTAAAGCAAAGTAGAATTTAAACCAAAAGGATATTTGAAATTGTTCACACAAAATTGGTAAGGCCGTTTCCAGAAAGTGATGGAACATCAACATTTTGTTTGCCAATTGTGGAACAACAATAATATTTGCTTTTGTGTATTTTTTGAGATATAAAACTGAGGTTTTTGAGAAATTTAAGAAGAGGGGCAGACACAAACACACCCAAAAGCAAATTGCAGGCACCAAAGGTAGAAAGCTGTCCAACACCAGAAGTAGAAAGATCTCAAAATGCAAAGGTAGAGCATGTGTTGTTGTTGCTTATTCATTCAGTCGCTTCCGACTCTTTGTGACTTCATAGACCAGCCAAATGTTGTTTTTTTTGTGAAAATGCAAAAACGTAAAATATGAAAATAAAGATGCATTGGTTAAGGTCTGTGGAACTACAGGAGACATGCAGACACAGAAAGGTAAAATCAAATGCAACACTGTAAAAACTTGTATGAAAAGTTTTGTGTTGGGAATTGCAAAGCTCTGTGGAACTACAGGGGACATGCAGACAGACAGAAGGAAACATACAACACTGGTAAGAATCTCAAAAATGAGGTATTTGTGTTGGGGAAATCAAACTGTTTGATATTTGATTAAAACAATATAACATGTCTTTTGAAAAAATGTTTTTGGAGGGGATTGTGAATATATGGTGGTTGAGCCATGTGCAGGGAAAAATCATTCCTAAAGACATGTGTCAGCTGGGCAGGCACTAAAGGAGTAATTGCTTAGTGTAGAGGCTGAACCAAAGAAAGCTATGCATACAACATGTCCAGCTGTGTCATGGTGACAAGCCTAAAGGTTGTTTCTGGGCTGATACAGAAAATGGGGAAATCTATTTAAGTTGGAAGCCATGTGACTTCTGTCTCTTTCCGAACTCTCTTCATCATCTCTCGGATCTATCTGGACTGTAAGTGTATAAACCTGCCTGTATATAGTTTGGTGATTAATAAATTGGAACAAGAAATAAATACAGCCTTCAAGATTGCTTGAATGAAAAACAGTTCTAAAGTGTTTTGATTACACCTGTAGCAGAGGGGAGTGGGGAAGGTTTTCAACAGCAAAAATAAGATGCAACAAAAAAGTAGGCTATCTGAAAAATTAACACATACCTAATCAAGCATATGCTGTTAAGGCAGTAAGGTTGAATCAGGGGTCATCTGAAGCCCACGCCTGGACCCACTGACAATTTCAACCCACTAAACTACTTGGTAACTCTGAACCTCCTAGGATCACGCAGGAAAAACTCACTAAAGACAGTTCTCGGGTGACAAAACCAAGTTCCCAAGCCAATATTATCTCTACTTTGATTATGACATCAAATGAGCTGTCTAAGATGCTAGTTTTTCCTGTGATAAATACATTTAATTTTTAGTAGCCACTTATTTTTATTTGTTAATATTTTTACTGTGCTTCATAATCTTTGATTGTTTTGTCTAATTTATATTTCAATTGATTATTATTTCCAAGTGTAACTCCAGCCATGTGTGTGTGCCTACACACACACACACACACACACACACACACACACACACAGCTGGAGTTACACTTTAAAATGTACCTGTTTTGCACGCAAATTCAATTTAAGAATAAACCTACAGGTTTTATGGACCGCATTTTTGGACTGAGTTGGAGTACATTTTAAACCTGACAAACCATTTTTAAATGTATATTTATTATCATTTTATGTAATTCTGTATTTTATTGGTGTTTTTATATTGTTGGAAGCCGTTCTGAGTCCCTCTTCGGAGGTCAAGAATAGGACAAGATACAAATGTTCCAAATAAATAAATAAATAGCAAATGTCAACTCTTGAAAATATTGTTGAAAATAATATTCAATTGCTGAAATATAAATTAAACGTGTGGCTTATTGTAGAAACAAGGATTGGTGATAAAGATTCAGTGGAGACACCTTTACCCCATGACAACTCTTTCAGGGGTGAATTTCCCTTCCTAGGGGTAGAGTTCTTTCACTTCACATTGTCTCACCCCTGTTCTTTACTATAAGTCATTTGTAAGTCAGTTGTTTGAAACTCAGGAATGGACTGAATATATGCTTGGTTGATGCAGAGTTTAGAAAGTTACTTTTTTAAAGCAACAGTCACCATTCCTCACGAACCTGCAAGGTACAGTGGCAGAGAAAGAATTCTGAGAACTGTAGCCCAAATGCTCTGTTTGTGTACTTAAGTATAATACTTAAAGCTTGCACTTCAGATATGAAGCACAGTTAGGCATTGCTTGAACTGTTTGGCACCATTACAGAACTTCTATATAGGGATTGCAAAAAGACATCAAAAGGGAACAATAAAGGGAAGAAATTATATGTTTAAACAACATGGAGATTTAATATTGGCAGTTGCTGTAAATTAGAAAGAATCCTGCAAGTCCAAGGAGGCTAAGTCTCTACATTATTGACTCGAGTATAATGAGCCACCGACTGTAATGCGTACCAGAATTTTGAAGGTATGCATTACACACACACACACACACACACACACACACACACTGTTGTCAAATGTATTGTACAGCCATTCCACTGCCCGCCCAGAGGTTTTGAAGACCCCATAAATGAGGTCGGTTTGGAAGCCATGCCCCTCCATTAGGCTGAGGCTCACAGGTGTAATTCTAATGTGATGTCGAATACAGGCTGAAGTAATTATGCTTCAGTAGTGTAGAAAGCAGTCTTTGTGCATGCATAGAACGAAGCCAATGGAGAGAAATCTGGTGTATTATGTCTACCTCGTTATAAAACACATTGAGTGATACTAACCTAGAGTAATATTGATGTCAAATTTGGAAGACAACCTCAAAGTATATTTGATATGGGAGAACTGTGGTTTCCCCAACAAATTAAGTTATGTTGGAGTAATTCAATTTGTTTAAAAGTATCTATGAATATGGGATTTGAATCATACTGTAAGTGGGAGATGATTTTTTTTCCAGGAGTCTCAGTTTGTCTTAGCTGGAATTCTTCCAAGAAAGAAAAAGCCAGGGCAACAGCCTCAGTTGTACTGTGCAATTGTATTGTTTTGCCAGTATGTGGCATTAGAGTACCAGAAAAAAGTATTCCAAAGGCAGGTCAGTGAAGAAAAGGCAATCTAACTGTACATACAGCAGACGCTGTTAATTCAAGCAAACAAAACTCTCAAGGAACTGGCAAAAGAAAATCAAAGACATAATACTCAATTATCTGGCATCTATCAATACCAATGGGTGCTGGTTAACTGCCTACTGCATCAAAACCATATCAGAGTATGACATATCGGAAGCTGCCTTCAGTCTTTTTAGGGAGAGAGGGTGGGTTAAAAATAAACTTGATTTATTAACATAGATATAAAAGAGGACTAGGTTATTGATCCTGCAATGCCATGCATGCTCATTTGGGAAAAATTCCTTTGGAAAACTGTAGGATCTGATTTTAAGGAGGGATGGACTATAGCAGGGCTGTCCAACTTCTACCGGCCCAGGGGCCTGAATTCCGGTCACTGACGTCCTGGGGGGCCGTAGGGTCTGCCCCCGGCTCCGCCCTCTCCCCGCCCCCGGCTCCGCCCTCTCCCCTTATTTTAATTTAATATTAAATATATTTAATTCCATCCTCCCCTCTCCCCTTATTTTAATTTAATATTAAATACATTTAATTCCATCCTCCCCTCTCCCCTTATTTTAATTTAATATTAAATACATTTAATTCTATCCTCCCTCTCCCTTATTTTTATTTAATATTAAATATATTTAATTCCATCCTCCCCTCTCCTTATTTTTATTTAATATTAAATATATTTAATTCCATCCTCCCCTCTCCCCTTATTTTTATTTAATATTAAATATATTTAATTCTATCCTCCCCTCTCCCCTTATTTTAATATATCACATCTCCACTTATTTCATCTTTAAATATATTTAATTTTATATTTAATACATGAGGGGAGATGGGGGGAGGGAATGAGGAGCCCCCTGCTTTGGCCTACCTTTTCCAAATGCGCAGGATCCAGGAGTACCCGGACGACGAGAGAGGCGACGACCGACTGAGTCGAAGAAGGTCCTAATCGCATCTGTGGGCCTCAGCGATCCAGTAGTAGAGTAGCCGAAGAGTATCGCGAGAATACGCAATCCACACGGGATTTCGCTGTCAACGCCGGCGTGATCTCACGTTGACAGCGAAATCCCTTGTGGATTGCATATTCTCGCGATACTTGCTCGAACCCGGAAGTAGGTATTTTTTTAAAAAAATTTAATTTATTTTATTTTTTAATTTTTATTTTTTATTAAAAAGCTTAGGGGGGCATAGGGAAGGGGCTGGGGGGCCTTATACGGCTCCCGGGCCGCCAGTTGGACAGCCCTGGGCTATAGAATTAAACTCAATTTATGGAGGTGTAGATTTAGGAAGTAAGACGGTATGGTGCAGAGCTTTGAGTGTTAGATTAGGATTCTGGAAAACGATTCAATTTCCTGCTCAGCTATGGAAATCCAATGGGTATTCTTGGACAAGTCATATTCTTTCAGGCTTAAGACAGTGGGGCAATGGCAAACTTCTGAATAAATATAACCAAAAAATCTTTAGGGAAAGTCAATGTACATCATTCACCTTCAAGGCACAAAAACCATCAAATATTTATATCAAAGTTAAATGTAGCTTTAAAGGCCTGACTCCTTTCTTCATATTCACACCCATTCTTTGAATCATCAGCAAAAGGCCAGTAAAAGCTATTAAATGTAGGGCAGAACAGGAAGACGTAGTGCCAGGGAAGGGAAGGAGCAGGTGCTTTCCAGGCAACGTTCTTCACTCGAGTGGGAAATCCAAGCTTTGGCCACATCTGTGCATTTTTAGGATTGCAGCTGGAACAAACATCACATGCTTGCGGCAGCCCAGAACTACCTCGAGTCAAAGGCATTTCCTTTGGCACTGACTTTATACAAAGATGTTCCAAACACTGCCATAAGGCAACAGTTGTGAGGTTAAAGTGAGGATGGCAGTGAGGTGGGAAAGCCTCAGGGGAAGAAGGGTTGAGGCAATCCAGCTACTGGAGCAGAGGAGGCAGCCTCCGGGTAGTTCACAAAACGGTTCATACTGCCAACCAAAGACTCAAGAAGTCATTTTAAAACTTACAGTGTACTTCCTACATAGCAATGACAGGAATATGATTTAGAAGAGGTCAGCTATTTGTCTGCCTGCGCCAGAATTAACTACTTCATCTGGCAGTGGTTTGTGTGAAGTAGAGTACATTATCTTTTTACTAAAAATCCCAGAATCCCCCGCACGTAGGGTGGTGAGAAAGGCAGATGTGTTTCCTATCTCCTGCTTCTGTTTCTTTTAACTAGAAAATCCCAGAACCTTCCCTTCCTACATGCAAAGCATGCCAGCTCTAGCAGTGAGTCACGGCCTTTGTTCCCTATGGAAGGAGGTGAAAAGTAAAAAGGATGTCACTTTTTCCGTCAGAAATACATGCACTTGGAATGACAAACACAGGCTGCTGGAACTAGTGGCAGGTCCCCTTGGCATTTCTACACAGTGATTCCCTCTATTGCTGGAGAGTTCAAAAGACTTACATTGCTGTTCTTAAGCACAGGACCTCAGGTTAGAGAGCCTGGACTGTTTCAACTTCAGCATGAGAACTCAAAGCTGTACTTGCACACTCTTCTTTTCTGTACATGGATGCAACGGTTCTGCATGATGATGTTTATGGAAATTTCCTACATGTAAGTAAATGCTTTGCTATAGCAGGGACAGCCACATGCAGTGTCATGGAATGGAAGCAAATTGTTAACTACGCATTTACTACTTCCTTTTACTTTAAATATGCAAAGTAGACAGAGAAGCTTATAGTATGTTCTGGCTCAGAAGCCAAAATAACTTGGTTGGTCTTCACCTTCACTTGGGACTGGCAGAAAATTTGCTGCATTGCCTCAGGTTCGAAAACGTTATGGTGAAATACTGAACAAATGAAGCACCACGTGTTGTAAAATGCCAACAGGACAAAGGCAGGTAAAAAGATGAAAATGGAAAACTTGAGATACAGTTCTCCCAACAGATTCTCTAAATATCGAAAGCACAGTTTGACAGGCTGCTATAGGGCAATGCCATTTACACAGCTACCTATAGGTCATTAATTCATAGGACCACTTATGCCTCCCTTCAGCAAGGGGTCACCTGCAATCCATGTTCCCTTTCGCCAGTATAATAAACCTTCCAACACAGCTATAAAAAGGCCTTTAGACTACACAATGTGTGTGTGTGTGTGTGTGTGTGTGTGTGTATAAAAAAAAAAATCAGATTTGCTATGTGTTAAACTTTCCAAATGCAAAAAATACCATACTTTATCAATAGAGAATGTGATCCTGTTGATCCTGCTTGCTGAGTATCATTGTTTGCTGACTGCCTAAATAAATTCCCCATACTCATTTAAAAAACCATGAAATGTACATGAAGTTTAATTTTGTTATAGATAATTCATACACTCCTGTAATGAAATAGGGGTTAGGGGGAATGGAGCCACTGGCTAGATGCTGTTAGTTTAATTCTGTTGCTCTGAGCAACTGAATTTTTTCTATAAACAGAATATTATTGACTAAAGCCCTAAAGTCAGTGTGTAGGATGATAGTCAGGCTCACAAATCCTTTCTAGTACCTTTGCCCAGGCAGCCACACCAACCTAAAGTGATTGTGAAGTGTGAATGAGCAAAATTAAGACTTTGGAAACAAGCATTCTGTAATTTTTGACAGGTATGATTAACTGGGATTACTTCCAATATTACCATTATTGCTACTGGCAATGCATATGGCATTGTCAACACAGAAAACACTTCAGTGCCTTTGGCCACAATCCCAGGCGAGAGAAATGCACAGAGAGCCGAGCTTTATTAGCTGTTTTAAGATGTCAAGTTCCCCACGTACATGCCTCCTTTTTTGAGATCTGTAGTAACATTGTTTAGATCTGGGGTACTTTATGGGCCTCTGAATGCTGTTGGACTGCAATTGCCAGTACCTCTAGCCAGCTCAGTCAATAGTGATGAATCCAACAATATTTCTGCAGTCCAACAACTATTTACTATTTATTTTAATTTTTTCTGTAGCACCTCTAAATCCACAAGGGCTCCTAAAGCGAGGAACAAATAAAAACCCAGTTAAAACAATACAAAGATAAAGCATTTTGAAAAACACATAGAAATATTCCTTAAAACTTCTACAGCATCCACAAAACAGTCCTAGTATCCAGTTTCAAATAGATGTAACTGCTGGGAGATCCTAGGCATTAATGTTAGATTATGGCATGACTGAAAGATTATTAGAGCATGAGATCAGCCATATATTTTCTTGTTTATCTAACCTAGAGAATGAATGAAAACAAAGCTGAAGCACAATACATAATCCCTGTTTGTTTGGACAATAGGTCTGGTGATTGAAAAAATATATATCTGGAACTTGAAAGGTTGACTTTTCCTCAGAAGAAACAAATGTGAAGTCTGCATTTCCTCCATAACTAGACAGCTGTCACTATATTCTCTGATAGCAAATGAGGACAACTGTCCCTAGATTCTTAGGCAGGGGACTGGCAAATAGCCTGTACCCCATTCTACAAGGTGTTATTATAGTCATGGTCCCAGGCTTCTCAGATGGATCATCTGAAGAACTACAGGATGAATACCACAGATCTAATGTTGGAATCGCATTCGGCACAAATTTAAGAGGAGGTTTCTTGGTAGGTTGAAAAATTTTCAGCCAAGACAAACCCACCTATTTATATTTCTGAAGAATTTTTTCTGAAACTAAATATATTTTTATTTGGCCCATAAATAAGGGAATGTATAAATAGGTTGTGATTAGCTTTAACAAGCAAAGAGATTAGTGTTTGTGTGTGTACGTGCACATATGTGTTAGTGTATATTTTAGCACATTTTTATTTTACTGCAAGCTGTCAGCCACCTTGAACACCACAAGATGGAATGATAGGATGCAAATGAAAAAACAACAACAAATGAAATCCCTACGGAGGAATATATTCTTAAAGGTAAAGAGAAGGGCAGCACAATCCTCTAACTTTAGTTTTAGAATGAACTATCACTACAGATAGTAATGATAACATGAAATGGCACCGGGAAGTGGCGCAGCTGGCTAAGTGTCAGCTGCATAAGATCTCTCTGGCCTGTAGGTCAGGGATTGTCTCGAGGCCTCCACTCTGAGGTCGGGGTGGGTGCCCAAGTAAATAAATAATATAAGCCTACTGGAATAAAGTCTAATTGCAGCCCAATAAACAAGCTCATTTGTCAAGTAGGAGATAAAGGTAGATTGAAAGAAATTAAGTGGCACAAGGCAAATTTTGATTGATTTAGGAGGAAAATTAGCCAGTGCTTAAGAATTCCAGGAGGCCTCAAACTGAAGAAATTTTGGGATTGGCAGGATAATAACAATTTGGGACGTTTAGCTGCCCCCATAACTGCTGAGAGAGGAATTTGTCAGATGGGCAGAACGAGAGGAGCAGGCATTTTAGGGCTTAAAAGAAAGGCTGTCTCTGGCTCTGGTATTAACCACACCTGATTTCGCCCAATCATTTATTGTGCAAGGGGAAACTTCAGAATATGGGTTTTGGAGCCGGGGGGGGGGGGGTTATCTTGGCACAATGACCCCATCAGTTTGAACTCTATGCTAATTTCATTAGTATCTCTATATATATATATATATATATATATATATATATATATATATATATACACACCCCTAATATATTTGGGTCACCCTGCTAGATACGGCAGGGTTATGCTATGACTGAGAATTGCATTGGTATGTATGATATATTCTTAGAACATGTTCTTGGACTATTTAGGGTATGTATTACCATATTGCTGCCTTTTTAAATTTCTTTGATTAATTCATAGATGTTATGGATGCCTAATTATATAATACAGAGCCTTGAAAAAGCCAGAAGGTGAAACGGTTTTGTGGCTGTGGATCTAGCATAAGCATGCTGTCGGCTTCTTTGTGATATTGTTTATATATGGAGGCACCAACTGTTGATCTCCGCGTCCGCAGTAATTTGCTGCACATCATTGATTTTCCCGCTTTATTTTGACGGCTCCATTGGTTTTGCACCTCTCCACCCAGAGCTTTACCATTCTGACTGCCCAGGAAGAGTGAAATTTCCCCTATTTCTCCACCTTGGATTCCTGTCTTATTCCCCAATTTATTCGGATACTACATTTTTCCTCTGCAAATACGGAGGACATACTGAATGAACACGTTTCAATCTCCAGGCTATAGAGGTTTTGGACTGGAATCCTTCGTCAGGATTGGACATTGACTTGCCCAGTGTACTGCTATTGTGTATTAACATATGTATATCTATTTATTGGAATTAAAGAATATATACTGTTTGCGATTGAATCTAGTGTAATTTGTGAGAGGCTTCATTTCTACCCGTAAGTATTCTGTATTTATAGTCAGTTTGTTTATATTAGTAAAATGGACCATGCACACCCTCTGACACTATCTATGGGGTGCCCTCTTTCAGCTGGTCAAAGGTCATGCCCCATTACAATGGTTGCATTGGATAAAGGATGCCAATCTCAGGTTGACTACGTGATATCTTAGCCTTCAATTCTATGTGTTCACCATTTCTCACCCCATGGAAAGACCATGCCAAAGTGAACTATTTTTCTTAACAGGGTGAGCTGGCCGGGACGTAAGAAAGAACAGTCCCCTCTTAGTATGTCTGGGGGGGGGGATGGAATAGTGTGAGCAGTAAAGAGGAAACCGTCCTTAAAGAAAATAAAACATCTACTCTGACTTCAAAGGAAGGATATATGACCTGAGGTTTGAGAAACTTTCATCATAATCAGCTGGGTAATTGTAAGGGAGGTGTGTGTAAAGGGTGGGGATGGGGACAGATGGAATAGAGAGGTGTGGAGAAGGGGAGGAGGATGAGAAAGGATTGGATGATTTGCTCTTAAATCTGTACACTCCAAATACGAAATAAAGGAGATGTGGTGAGTATCTTGGCAAGCTTGCATGCTTTTGTTTAAGGACTATCTGGCATAGCTTTATTGAACAACACAGCAAAAAAGTTGCTTTCAACGTGCAAGCTAAAACATTTGCCATTCTTCTTCCAATGGCAGAGGACCAATCTGCAACAAACAAATTAAAACTTGATGAAAATAAATGTTGGTATCATTACTGTAGAACAATTTCGTTTTAGAAGATAGGTGAATTCTCTTATGTCACAACTGGAATGTGGAGAATGTTGCTCTTTTTTGACAACAACTTTCAGAATACCCCCCTCCCCAGCCAGTATAATCAGTAGCTCCAGACAGTCTAAACCAGGGGTGGGCAATTACCGGCCCTCCAGCTGTTTTGGACTTCAACTCCCAGAAATCCTAACAGCTGGTAAACTGGGAGTTGAAGTCCAAAACACCTGGAGGGCCGGTAATTGCCCACCCTGGTCTAAACAGTAATTTTCCAAGCTCTGGTCATTTTCTGAACTAACATGGGAACATTTCTGGAACTTCACAATCAAACAGATAAAGGGGAATACAGGTAATTATGTAATGGCTAATCATGCATAAAAAAGAAACATTTGAATGAAAGGCAGCAAGTGGTATAATTAACGGGCAGGTGGTTATTAATGAAACTTTTCACTGATAAAACTAAATTCATTTTTTAAGTTTTCAGAATGATTGGAGTTTTGCATTTAAAGATTCAGGGGTCTCATTAAAAGCAACATATGGAACTGTCCTTACACTCTTGTCATATCTATCCATTTCCATCGCTATTCTATTTCCTTCCTTATAATTCTCCTCTAGACTATCTAGTTCTCTAACCCTCCTGTCTTCATCCTTTTGGCTTCCCTTAGCCTATTGCCTTATTGGCTCCTTTTGAGTGGTGGTGCTTTGTCTAGTTTTTCTTTCAATACTCTGAATTCTTCAAGTTCAAAATGCTCACTTAGAGGCAACTAAACTCTTTTTTTGCATGCTCAATTCTTTGTGACACCAAAAAAGCTCAGTTAAACTACATATCTCATTAGACATAATAGCACAGAATTTTACAAACTGGTCCTACCACTAGACATAGTTAGGCAATCATCTCAGGCAACAGATGCTGTAGGGTGGGCAGAGAACAGCAGCACAGTCGTTGGAGAACTGAGCTTTGTGTGCCACACATTTTGTGCTGTACTAACATTCTGCTGCCCATATGTACATTGGAGGGTGCTGTCATGTCATCAGAGTTGAAATCATATTCAACTGCTAGTCCAGTTGGATACTACAGGAGGAATGTGTCAAGCAAGGGACACCAACTTGTCCTTTGGGATCAGGCACTAAAATGTTTTACCAAACCTGCATTTTAAAGAATAATTTCCACAGCTGTTTGTAAAATTTGTACATCCTGGTCTAACACATTTGTACAAGTACTTGTGCTAAATACAACATTTGCATCAACAGCCCACCAATGTATTTATTTCTTGAGGAGAAAGTTCTAGACTGCTGGGAATGCAAAGCTAGTGCCTCTCTCCAGACAGATACCATGGTCTTTCACTTCAAAAAGATATTTGCATAAATCTAGCCACAGAAAAGCAGTTAGAAATCCCCAGAATAGGCACTTAATATGAAAACCCCATATAAGTTTCAATTCTTCAATTTTATTCAAGAAAATGAAATTCTTGAATATGAATTTATGAAACCTAGTAAAACCATACTGACACATATTGATTTAAGAAATAGGTACTGATACCACACCAGTAGGCATCATAAACTATTGCTAACTGTAGGCTGTAGATAATTCATGATAAATGTTGAAATTTACTGTAGTTAAAGCTCTATACATGCAGAGATGGAAAACAGCCTTTACTTTATATGTGTCAAGAGCAACTTGAGAAACTGCAAATCACTTCTGGTATGAGAGAATTGGCCATCTTCAAGGACGTTGCCTAGGGGACGCCCAGATGTTTTGATGTTTTAACACCCTTGTGGGAGGCTTCTCTCATGTCCCTGCATGGAGAGCTGGAGCCGAAAGAGGGAGCTCATCCACGCTCTCCCCAATTCGAACTTCCAACCTGTCGGTCTTCAGTCCTGCCGGCACAAGGGTTTAACCCAGTGCGCCATTACTTACATGAACACTTTACTCTGAGGCTGACACCTGGGCCACTGGAGGGGCAGCATGGGGTCCTGAGCATCCAGAGGTGCTGAACATTATTTAATGCCCTGGATTACTACCCTTACCATCTCCCTCCTGTTCTCATTGTAGCAGTGACCACCAGCCACAAAATAAATGGTGGTGGTAATTTGCTGCATGGAGTTTGGGTCACAATAATGATATTCAATAGAGGGATGAAAATCACCCAGTTTTCCCTCCCTTCTCCAACTGCGTTTTCCCCCTGGCCAACATCATTCCAGTCATAAGCTATGGCCACCAGCTACCTCATGATTCACCACTACAATGGTTGCCACTGGAGTGAGAACAGGACAGTGACAGTAAGTGCCACCTATGTCCTCAGGCCACCCAAGCTAGGGGAATATGTGATGGCTGTATAAACCGTTTTTATGGGCCTAAACTCTGGAGCAATCCACAACTTTTCCTTGACCTGTGTTAACCTAAATAAGTTCCCTTTGGCGTTAAGTATCCATGCATATATGCCCAATATATGGTGATCAAAGCTGCATTTTATGTTAGGGTTGAATAGTCATACACATTTATATAGAATAGGACTTTCCAAACATTTTATGTTGGTGACACATTTTTTAGACATGCATCGTTTTGCAACATAGTCATTCTGTTTCACTAGCAAACCAAAGATTGGACCAACCGCTTATAAGATTATGATATACAAACACACGCATACATAACAAAATAACGAAATGTATGAGGATACAACATATCTCATGAAAACCTTTCATTTATTTTAAGAGCTTAATAGAAAGTAATAGAATACAAGAATTTTTAAAATTCAATGTTTGCCCAACACATCCAAACACCGCAGCGAACACACTAAAGTGTCACAACACACAGCTTGGAAAACTCTGCTCCAGAGGCTTGTTGCATAGTTTTAATAAACCTTTGATCAGATTGTGCAGCCTTTATAAAGTCCCAGAAGAGAACACTGCCAAATAGAATCACTGTGGTTGTCACTTCTCATCTGGACCTTCAATCCCCCATCTCCAAAGAATGGGAACTGTTTCCACTTTTACTTCAACACATTGCAATGGACTAGCTTCTCTGTAGTGGCTTGGATATGAGCAAGCCTGGGAAAAGCTATTATAAACTTTTTAGAAAGGCACCTTTAAAAAGGAGCTGGAAGAATCATTGCCATATGTGTGTCTCTGTGTATGGTTGCCCCATGATCAGGGTTGTCAGGGAAGCAAACAGCAACTGACACAACTTCCCCTGGTCCCTCAATAAAGAGGCAGCCCACACCCACCACATTTTGCAACATCCCACTGGGCCTTGCAGAAATCTTGCCATGTTATTTATCACAGTTCTTCACCTGGAAAGGGCAGGGGACATCTCCATTATTATATCTGTTCCAGGCTCCATGCCCAGGGGCAACCCTGAGCATCACAATTATTGAGAGACACATGCATTGTTCCACTACAGTGCCATACTTTTATGTATTAGACAAATAAAAGGGGCAAAAGATGACCATCCATAAAGAAAAATAGTAACAAAACATTTGCAAAGCTTCACAGCATGTTTCCTCACCAGTGACTAGGAGTGAGATTACACATTACAAACACCTGTTGCCAAAAATGGCAGTTGTTGTGCCAAGTTCTTTGCTCCTTTCCACAGTGTAGTGAAACTTAATGCATAAACTTTGACACAATCATACAGTGCAGTTTTCACCATACATCATCTGATGCTATTCATGACAAAAATAATGGGGAATGGTGACCTCAGGGCAAATGGAAGTTGAGCTATATATTTTACAGGGACAGGAAAAAGGCTTCTATTAGGGACAGCAGCCAGTATAGGCTTTTTATATGCTTTTCTGCCCTAGGCTACAAGACTGTCTCCCCAGGCGATCCATCCCATATGTGTGTGTACACACACACACACACACACACACACACACACACAAAGCTGGACAGTTTTCACTTACAATGTGAAAGTGCTGTTTGGAAGTGAAGGATTTTGCCTTCTAGTAAAACTGAGTTCCAGGATTGTCAAGTGAAACAGGAGAATAAAATATATTTTAGAGCTGTGTACCACTTAACTCAGTGACATGCTTAGCTTACTCAGGAAAAAATATAATACTGCAGTTTCTCTGTGACTGCAAATCAGCCTATTCTAGTTGTATTACCAGATGCTAGAAATTAAAAGGACCATAATTTGAAAGTTTACAATTGCATCCATCAATAAGATTAAAATTCTAATCAGCTGTGATCTTTAAAATGAAAGAAAGTTGATAGTTGAAAGCAGCAACAGCAAAAAGAGCCCAGGCAAATTGGAAAGAAAACGCCAGCAAACCACTTCAGCAATTACAGGAAAAGAAAGCATCCATTCTGCAAGCAGCTCATATCTAAATAAATAAACATGCAAATAAAGGGATGCAAATGATTGAAAACTCCATAATCAATATTTGCCATGAAGCATTAAAATGCAAGAAAGAAAAGCAAAATCTTAACTGAGTCAAAATATGCATAGCTAGCTACTAAATAAAATCAGCAGAAAGGCCTGGAATATAATCATGCAAAGAAGCGAAAGCTTGCAGGGTCACGAGCCAATCAGATTCTTACCAGGGCTTCATTATCTTCTGCAATTTCTGATACCGTCTGCAAAAATTTAAAAACTTTCAGGTAAGGAGAAATATTAAGACAGGTCCCCTTTAATCTGTGAATCAGTTTTACAAACTCTCATCAGTGCAACCAGGAAAAACTACAGTTAGCAATAATTCTAATGAAACATAATTGAAGTTATAACAAAGGAAACAAAGAAAATGTATTTATTTATTTACTATATTTTTATACCGCCCCTCTCAGCCCAAAGGCGACTCGAGGTGGTGTACACATGGCAAGAACTGCCCACAGATAAAATACATCAGCAATTAATAAAACGACCATATAAAACACAAATTTAGCAATTAAAATTTAAAAAACACAATCTCAGTGTCTCATTATGAAAATCGATTTCCGTTGCATTGTCATCGTTCCTTAGGTCTCAATTTGGGTAAATCCGCTTCATCTGCAAATGCCTGGTCAAACAGCCAGGTCTTAACTTTTTTGCAAAAACTAGCCTGAAAAGTCAGAGAGAGGCGAGGCACACTTAAGAACTTTACCTGTAGAGTCATATGGCATAGTGGTTAACATGTTGGACTGCAAATTTGGGACATTCAGGTTCTAGTTCCCACTGACGCATGGAGCTTCGACCTTGGGGGACCTAGAGCTCTCCCTCTAATCTGGCTGACATAGCACACAGCCCCATTGAGAAAAAAAATGTGGGGAAGTGGTGTTACCTTGAGCTAATTAATGGGGTGTAACCACAGTGGGAAGTCAAAGTAAAACGTTTCCCAATCTTATGAATTCTGTTCCCCTCAAGTGACAATCTCCTTCAATCCCCAGATTTCTAACACTGTGATAATTTCAAACCACAGTGAAACATTCAGAAATACAGTTTAGGCATCCAAGGAAAGAGAAAGGCAAAGTTGGTAAGGGAATGTAACACACCAAAAGTAAATTCGAGGTGAGAACAACTTTCCATATCTCACTCTCTCCAATGTGAGAATTTGGAACACTGAAGATTTTTTTTTTGAGAAGGGCACACAGAATCCTTTTTTGGGAGACAATAGTCTCATTTATCCCTTCTGTAGACTGACTCCTGACTCATTAGGGGAAAAAAGATGAGATAAAAATGTTACAAACAAGCAGACGCTCACAAGGATATAGACAACAATATCCCACTTCCTGACAAACCAAAAGCGATCAGCGATTGGGATGTACATTCCTTCCTAGCTATCTTTCCAAATAACAAGTTCCACAAAACTTGACTCATTAAAATATTGGTTTATCCAAAATAAACTGAATTGAATAAATTATAAATTTTGTGTCTCTTCTCTCTTAATAAAAGACACATGGGCTACTCCACCAACTAGCTGCAAAGCCATCAACTACAGCTGTCCACTCAGCCTAAGAAGTAATAACTCCAACATAACTGTAACTACTCTTAGAAGCTCCCAAAGATACTAACAATTTGGAAGAACAACAATAAGGTATTTTGGGGTTCCAGGAGCTATAGATATATCTAGAAAGCATCTACCACATCTAGATAACAAAAATCTGGGATAGGGATTTAGGGGATGTTTCTAGTCATCCCCCATTCCCTTCTTTCTCTTTTCAGACAGAAAATTGTAAATACCAGTTGAGTTGCTCAAAGAACAAAACTCTATGTGCATACTACCACAATTAATTTTTCACCAACACAGAGGTAGTCAATTAGCAATCTATGGATCACCAATTGCCCTTTCTCCATACTGTAGCAGACAGGAAATGGCATGCAGTCTTGTTGAATGCTACACTACAGTGATATAGGATAGATGACACTTGCTTCAACAACAGTTCATGTGAAAAAGATCTTGGAGTCTTTGTGGACAACAAGTTGAACACGAGTCAACAATGTAGTGCAGCAGCTAAAAAAGCCTATGGTATTTTGGACTGCATCAAAAGGAGTATAGTGTCTAGATCAAGGGAAGTCATGGTGTTCCTCTATTCTGCTGTGGTTAGATCTCACCTGGAATACATGTCCAGTTCTGGGCACTACAGTTTAAAAGAGATGTTGACAAGCTGGAAGGTGTTTAGAGGCAGGCGACTAAAATGATCAAAGGTCTGGAGACCATCCTCTATTAGGAGCATTTTAAAGAATTGAGTATATTAGCCTGCAGAAGAGAAAGTTGAGTGGAGACATGATAGCCATGCATAAATATATGAAAGGATGCCATAAGGAAGTGGAAGCAGGCTTGTTTTCTGCTGCCCTGGAAACTAGGACTCGGAGCAATGGGTTCAAATTGCAGGAAATGAGATTCTATTTGAAGATTAGGAATAATTTCCTGACTGTATGAGCTGTTCAACAGTGGAATTCTCTGCCTCAGAGTGTGGTGGAAGTTCCTTCATTGAAAGCTTTGATACAGAGGTTAGATGGCCATCTGTCAGGGACACTTGTGTTTTTCCTGCATGGCAGGGAGTTGGACTAGATGGCCCATGTGGTCTCTTCCAACTCTATAATTCTATTATTCTACTCTATGATTCAAGGAAAGCTACTTCTAGTTGCTCATTGGGAGTTTTAACAACAGGAACCCATTAAAACCTGTCCAGAAGTATCACACTATGCAGACTAGACCTCACACATCCAAAGCACTTGCTCACTGATTAGCTCCACTATGCTTCAGAAATATTTGTTAATATACTTATAAAGGAATAATGTAGTCAGTTTCAGTATTTTCCCTTTTCAGAACTATGAATCAATGGTGTGGTTTCATTAGGGAACTTAAAGTTGCATGTTCCGAAACATACTGTGCCCTGTTACCCATATCAGCTTCCTCTATTAAAAATACCAATTTCCCAGTATTCATCTCTAATAACAAGCAAGATCTTTCAAGGCAACTTGAAGTCTTCTGTTTCAGAATAATTGAACTAAACCTCATGACAAGGTATGGCAGAATGCCATTAAACCAAGTTGTCATTGATCCACTAAAAATCTCTGTGACAAAATGAGTAAGTGTGCAAGAGTGCAAGCACTCTTTGTCAAACATTTGAAGACTAATTTTAGCAGGTTAGTTGTTGTTGGCAATTATATGTGGCATGGAAGTGTGCATAACCATAAACTTTGTATGAATACTAAAGGTTGGGTGTTTATTCTGTTTAATACATTCAAGACAAGATTGGCCATAGTTTGCACTTTCTTCAACTTGGATTTTGTAGAAATAATTGATTATGAACAGCTAAACACAGCTGGCGAGGGGAGATTCTGGTTTATGATGTCCTAAATCAGGGTAGGCTCCAAAGAGAAAATTTTTTTGCCTAAAGTCATCATAGAAATTTGGGGGGGGGGGGGTTGATCCAACATTTTATCATCTTGGGGGTGAGAGAATCATAAGGTATTCTAATTCTTTCTAGTGAAGGCACAGACTTTTCAGATCCCCCCCCCAGACACATGGACTTAAATGAGATATTAAATTCAGTTATCCACTGTAAGCAATATAACCTGAGTTTTCAGAATTTAGGTCAAGCTGAAGCATGCATTTTATACTTCTGAAAAGCTCCTGTACAGTACTGGGGTTATAAACAACTCTAATTAGTAAGGAGGCCTATCTAAATCTATGATTTCAATATATTTATCACCATTTTATTGAATCAGAAGGGAAAGGAATCAATATTTTCTCTTGACCTGACCCTTGCTGCACATAACATCTCAGGGAACAAAGTGAATTCAAAATGATCCTGCTTGTCAGCAAACATGCTGTGAGGTTAACCAGATTGGGCATGACTTTGTTTCATATGATATTATTTCCAAAGGTTGAAGTCACAACATTTGCCTTTTGGGGATTATGAGTGATGGCTGATGCATTGAAATTAGTGAGCCAGTAGCATCCTAATAATTCACAGTGGTTTTAGGCAGAAAACTGAAGGTCTTTTTAAAAGACTCCATATGTCAAAGGGTATAAATAGCGGTTCCAATGCTTGAGAAGTATTAACAACCAACCACTGACTTTTGTTCTTGTAAATTTTAATATCAGATACATCTGAATGGGGATAGCAGTACAATATTAAGAAATAATAAGTGAAAGGATATTTGCTGAGACATTTGCCTACTACAATATGCTCACTGTTTGGCCTTAAAGGGACTGTGGAATACATTGTTGGCTCTTTACCAAAAGGACAGCAGCTCCCCTTGGAATTCCCTGAGCCACAAAAGCTTAATACTTGCTGAATCTGCACTCTAATATCTGCTAGGAGCTACTTCCAACTGAGACAAATGTTGCCCAGTTCTGACGAAATCAACTCCTTTGTGGCTTCCTTGGCAAAACCTCTGGTTAAAAACCCAGAAGGACCCTAGCTTTCAATTCTGTTATGATGACTTAGTGGAGGGAACAGCAAATCATTGTCTGAGGTTTAGGGCTCTGAGACTTTTGTAGGAATGAACTTGAAATCTTGCCACGAGGAAGATTCAATTCTAGAGTTATATTAAATCAGCCCAAATACAGCATTCTGTGATACTATGTCCTGGTCACATAATGGGGATTTCCCACAACTTAGTACATTTTGGAAAAAATTAAGTTGGTGGAAATCCTTAATGGATCAGGGAAACGATTTGGAAGGGAGATATATTAATGAGCAGGATCCTAGAGGATGCATGGAAGGAAGTGCTGTCACATGAAAGAGAGGACTACCAGTCCTGTATGTGGTAAACACACACACACATGTTATTCAGTCTTGTAACCATAACAGCACTGTGACTAAAAAAAGAAAATAATGCTTTGGGGAAAAAAGAGTAACAATAATAATAATTTAGGTGATTCAATAATTTTATTCAAGATAATGAACATCACATGTATCTCCAAATTTAAGATACAACACACTTCCTGCTATCAATAACAGTGGCCAAGAAAGAACAGGAAAATGACTGTTGGAACAGCAGAGGGGAAGTATATCAGCAACAAATGTGCAAAAGATTGATATTCTAGGGCAGGGCTGTCCAACTGCCGGCCCTGCAGGTGTTCTGGACTTCAACTCCCAGAAATCCTAGCCAGTTTACCAGCTGTTAGGATTTCTGGGATTTGAAGGCCAAAACACTTGCAGGGGCCGGCAGTTGGACAGCCCTCTCTAGGGCACACCAAAAAACTCGACTATATCCATAATGCAAGGAGCATAATGCTCTCAACCTACTTCCTGCTGCCTATTTGTTTAGGTCTCTGACTTAAAACAGGGCTTGATTGAACAATTCAACATGGAAAACTAAAACCCTTTGGGTGAGTATGAAATAATGGCTGCCTTGCTGAGCTGTGTATCCAGAACTATGCTCTCTCCTTCTCCTCTACTGAAGGAGAAACAACATTCAAGCTATGGGAAAGCAGTAAGTTGAATATAGATTCCCTACAATTTGGGGGGGGGGGTGTCTTATGACATAAATACCAAGAGCAAAGAGACACATGACATTTAAAGGGAGCATCAAACTCTGAGTGCCTATGGTTTGTTTAGAAATTTTAAGGAAGAATGCAAAGTCCTTTTTATCAGACTAGAGCAGTAAACACAAGATTAGTGAAACTCCTCCACATTAAGTCTGGTGAAAAAGCAGATGGGTGATTTTCCTTTCATCCAGATTGCACAGAAAGACAGAAGGTACTAGTACAACTCTGAAAGGCATTTTTTTCTTTTAACAATAGCAAATACAGGGAACTGAAGCTGACAGTGGTAGTTCAAATCAATGTCAGAATGTATTTTAAATATGATTTTTCTACAACATTTTTGTAGATTTTTTGGGTTTTATTAGAGCAGTTTGGTTCTAATATACTACTGCAGTACAATGTTCCCTCGCTACTTTGCGGTTCGCTTATTGCGGACTCGCTGTTTCATGGATTTCAAAACATATTAATTTAAAATATATATCATGGTATTTTTGCTGTTTTGTGGGGTGTTTGCTGCTACCACTCTCCAAGACACTTTCCCTCTTCAGTCCTCCCTCCCTCCAGCCTTGAAAGGCCTTTCCTTCCTTTCCTTCACTTTATTTTAAGTTTATAAAGACTTAAAATAGTGTATAGCTCTAAAATAATGTATATATATTGAAATAATTTGAGCATCCCTACATTGCAGTTTTTCACTTATTGTGGGAGGTCCTGGAACCTAACCCCAGCAATAAGTGAGGGAACACTGTATTTCTACATCCTCTTGTTTTCAAATTTGATGGAAAATGAAATACTAAAGGAATCAGATACAAAATGGTCAATCTGGCTTGTCGTGTTAGATGTCTTTAAAGGTTCAACATAGTCTGGTTCTAACCCACCGAAGGCAGAAATGTAACTTAAATATAACCCAAATGACAGTTAAGAACATCTTGGATTTGTGCCTTTCCATTTCTATTGACTTTTGGAATCTTTAAATTTTCTGTTGGTTTTTCTAGATTTGTTTAAAGTACACTTCACACTGCCCATATTTTAAAATACTATGTAGTCTCAAGTATTTATAATTGGTTTTGAATAGATTAATTGGTCTCAAAAATTTTAGTGGCGGCCAGCAAATGTAAACTTTTCTCTATTAGAGTGCATAGTTCTCATTTACAAAACCCACATAAAGTTCCCATTTATGTTAACAGAACTATAGCTTTCTGAAGTTGGAGCTGCCATGTGTGGAGTTGACCCCACACACCACTTCACTTAAATTGCATATCTGCTTCATCTTCCTCCTCCTGTGTTCTGTGCATGCCTGTTAAATGACATTGCAAACATACATGGGCCCAATTCTTCCTCGTCTACTTGTTTGCCATGTATTCTGTTCACTCTAGATCTCCCTTCCATTCTAGAGGCAAAATAGACACTTGCAGCATGCAGGAAGAAGAAAAGAGCCAGGATATGCAGAATTACAGAAGTGACACAAGGGGAGGATTCCTCCCCCTTTTCCTCAGGGACCATGGTGGGTAGCCCTCTTCTGGAGATGAGCTGCACCATCTCCTCCACTTCAGATATTCCTGGTCCGTCCATCCATCCATCCCATCCTCCCAATTTTTGTAGAACATTTTGACTATAATCCTTGCATTTTGCCTATTTTAAAAATAATAATTTTAAAATAAGTATCAAACATGACTTGCTTATCGCAACAATAGAAATATGAAAAAGAATGGAAATGTTATTGTTAAAGAAAAATACTTACTCGGTGCCGCTTTCCACCATCTGTGTTAGGAGTGAAATACCATCTAGATTGATAAATTCTTGGGCAAACGTAATATCACGTGAATAGCTAGCTAAGTCTTTCAGTGCTTCCAACTTGGCATCCATACTTGACGACTGTATCCTCTCATGGAGCTGAAGGGCATTTTGCGCCTCACCAAAGGCAGAACATTGAATAAAAGAGAAGGAATGGGGGTGAGGGTGACAGAAGAAGAAACACAGACCTTAATTTCAAATGTTTATCAAATAAACAAGCAGTTTTAAAGAAAACATGTGAAAATTGAGATTTTAAATGGTTGGCATTTAAAACAATGAAGCACATATTTATAGAAAGAATAATCAAGTTTATTCCAAGTTGAACTAGATTAGCCTGGAGTGTCATTTAGACACCCCAGGCTAATCCATTTCCTATGACACAACATGTAGCTGTTTAGATGGGGCCAGAGTTGCCTTTGCCTTTGTCTTAAATCAGATACATTATATTGGGTCATACACTAATCTGTATATAAAAAAAACATGCTAGAGACAATTCCAAGGAATTGTTGCTGATCTGGAATCCACGGGGGGTGGGGGTGTCAGTGAATAAGAGTGGGCATGGTGTTTCTTTACTCCACCTTTTCTGATGCTCCACTTCTCTATGGATGATTAGTTCCCAATTTTCCTTCTTGATCACTTGGAATTAGCTTCCAGGGGTTTTTTTTTCCAACTAACTGTACTTTGCTTTCTGGCCAGATCCAGACAGGCCTTTATCCCAGAAGCATCCACGTTAAAAAAAACCCGCAAATGTTACTGGGGGACTGTCCACACCCATCCCAGAAAGCGCACGCCCCCCCAAGTCTTCAGACCCCTTATAAAAGTAAGAAAAACGTACCCATCCTTCATTAGAAGCCTCGGCCAGCTCTCCTGGTGCATAGAAATGACCCCCCCCCCCCCGGCTCTTGTGGCACGTCATTTCTACGTACCAGGAGAGCCGGCCAAGGCTTCTAATGGAGGATGGGTAAGTTTTTATTACTTTTCTAAGGGGTCTGGGGGCTTGTGGGAAGGGGGTGGGTATTCCCACAGTTTACCGGACTTATTTAGCTCGGTAAACTGTAGGAATGGTGTCTGGACTATTGTCCAGACACCAGAAATAATTGATTCATCCCACGCCTTCCAAGAAGGCGTGGAATAAATCCACTATCAAATTAATTCACTGCGAACCAGGGTTTTCCTGGTTTGTATCGAATTAATTTGGGACTCCCAGAATGTTGTCTGGACAGCCTCTCCCCTTTATTGCGGGAGTTCCCGCAATAAATGTCCTGTCTGGACAGGACCTCAAAGACATTACTTCAATTTTTTCCTAGAGTGGAGCTTACCTTTCCCAGTGAAATTCACCTGGCTCCAATACACAATTATTACAAGTAGCTGGCAAAAAGCTGGCTATACAAAAGGCTTGAAATATCATACAAATACTAGCTGCTGGCTGGGTAGCCAGGGAGAGATGACAAAATCATTTGAATTTAGGATAACTGGATGGTAACTCATCAAGTGTCTTTTGGGTACATCCTCTAAAACTGTAATACTTGATTATCTGGGTTTAGGCCTGGATTTTCCTGTAAGAGCCAGACTTTACAGATATGGAGGTAGTGGAGACTGTCTCCTGGGATCACCACTGGTCCCTAAGCACAGTCCCTAGGTCATCAGATAGTCCTCTGTTCTTCACTTAATCCACTTCCCCAGCCCTATGATATGCTGTTTGCACTATCTCTCACCCAACCCTTTTTAATTTATTAGGTCCATTTTAGCACTCCTGTATTTGGTTTTATATTTTATTTTTAGTGTGTTTTATCAGTTTTTGTATTTCATGATGCTTTAACTTTAGTTTTTTAAATTTTTTTGCTAAATATGTTGTTTTCTTGTCCTGATGTAAACTGTTTGTATGTTTTTTTCTTTTGCTGTTATAATTTTAGAGTTTTTTTTAAATACTGGTAGCCAGATTTTGTTCATTTTCATTGTTTCCTCCTTTCTGTTAAAATTGTCCACATGCCTATGGATTTCAATGGCTTTTCTGTGTAGCCTGACATGGTGGTTGTGAGAGTGGTCCAGAATTTCTGTGTTCTCAAATAATATGCTATGTCCAGGTTGGTTCATCAGGTGCTCTGCTATGGCTGACTTCTCTGGTTGAAGTAGCCTGCAGTGCCATTCATGTTTCTTGATTCATGTTTGGGTACTGCGTTTGGTAGTCCCTATGTAGACTTGTCCACAGCTGCATGGTATACGATAGACTCCTGCAGAAGTGAGATGATCCCTCTTGTCCTTTGCTGAATGTAGCATTTGTTGGATTTTCTTAGTGGGTCTGTAGATAGTTTGTATGTTGTGTTTTCTCATCAGCTTCCCTATGTAGTCAGTGGTTCCCTTGATGTATGGCAATAAAACTTTTCCTCTGGGTGGATCTTTGTCTTTACTCTCGTGGCTTGTTCTCGGTCTTGCAGCTCTTCTGATGTCTGAGGTGGAGTATCCATTGGCCTCTAAAGCCCAGTTTAGATGGTTCAGTTCATCTTGGAGGAGGTGAGGTTTGCAGATCCTTTTGCACGGTCTGCCAAGGCTTTAATGGTGCTTCTTTTTTTGACTAGGGTGATGGTTAGAGTTTTTATTAACGCAGTGATTCCGGCCATGAAAACCTTCGACAATGCACCAATTAATATTTTGTAGAATGACCAGAAAGGTGTGTGGGTGGGGGGGAGATTCAGTAATAGTTTTCCAAATTAAGATAATTTACAAAGTTCTTAAATTAAACGGATCTCATTAACCAAGAATTTCGTGGAACTCATGCAACAAGGCTCTACAAAACAGAACCAGTGAAGAGATGAATAATGGCTCACTGATATTAAACAAATGTATTCCTTATTTTAAACCAACAACAACCCTGAAGGTTGTCTCATATGACCATTGGCTAACATAAGAATTGGCTGCTGTCATGACTGATAGATGGATATGTTGTTCATTTAGCATTGCACTCTCACTCATACTAATTCCTGTTGCCATAGTGCTGTATATGCACTCCAGTGAAACACAGACACTCTCCCCCCTTCCACTATGGCATTAAAAAAGAAGATGTGCCATGAACAGTTTCCAAGGAGTCCACAGTAATTTGTGATTTCAGGAGCAAGAAAGCAGACAGTGAAGCTCATTCAGGACTTGGGATCAAAATAAGCTATCTTTCTTTGAGGACAATAACAAAATAGAACGTCTTCCAGACCAGATGCTTGTGCCAATTTCTCGGGGGGGGGGGGTGAGGGGGGCACTTTTGACAGTCCAAACAGACTCTAGAGCAGGGGTGCTTATTAGGTAGATTGCGATCTACTGGTAGATCTCATAGGGTGCCCTGGTAGATCACAGGCAGGGCGGGAGGAAGGCTCAATCCTGCCCCGCAGGCTCCCGACGCCACCCAGATGCAGGAGGAGGTTGAACTGGATGGCCCTTGGAGGTCTCCTCTTATTCTAGGAACCCATTGTTGTTGTTATTATTATTATTATTAATCAGAGGCTGAATGGCCATCTGTGAGGAATGCTTTGTGTTTTTCCCTCATGGCAGAAGGAGGTTGGACCGGATGGACCTTGGAGGTCTCCTTCTACTCTAGGAACCTATTGTTGTGTTTGTTACTATTAGTAGTAGTAGCAGAGGCTGAATGAATATTATCATAATTATTATTAAGTTATTTTTCTATTTGACAGCAGCAGCCAGGCTGGTGATAGCAAAGAATTGGAAATCAAAGGACCCACTAGTGGTAACAGACTGGACATTGAAAATAAGAGAGTTCATGGACATTGATTATCTAAAATCAAGATTGAAGGATGGTATCCAGGAGAACCCAATTGACTGGCAACCTGTATTGGAATATGTAAAGAACCTTACAGGTTAAAAGACAACACGAAGGGGGGGGGGAAGGCGGTGGGACTTGTTATTATTAAGGAATGATATATCAAGACTCAAGAAACTCCCCGTGAAATGGATCGGAAGACGATGGAAGAATCTCTTCCTCAACCCACCCACCCCCCTCTTTATCACCTCTAATCTTTCTATTTTTCTTTTTTTATTTTCACCACTCTTTTTCTACCCCTCCCATCCTCCCCTCTGTCCCACCCCCTTTCCCCCCTCTCCTCTTTTCCGAAACTTCCTCCCTGAAGGCTTTCCCCCCTACCCCATGTTTTATTGTATTGTTTCTGAAATCTCAATAAAAATATATTTTTTAAAAAATAATTATTATTATGAATAAATTCCGGGGCTTATTATACTCACATTTAGTTGAATTCAGTCTTAAAATATATTACATGGCTCTCACTGAAATACATTTCCAAATATTTTGCTTTTATGGCTCTCTGAGTAGTGGGTAGGTAGATCATTTGGACTTGGTTGTTTTATAAGTAGCTTGCATGCTGAAAAAGTGTGAGTACCCCTGCTCTAGAGGGTCCCATGGGCAGAAAATCGACCCCTGAACTCTGTGCAGTTGGTCACTTCTTCATATACCATCGTATCCCACACCAGTACTGGCAGTCAGCATGACCAAAACTTGGGTATTATGGGAGATGTAGCCCAAAGCATATGAAAAGTGCCATATTGCATACCCCAACATTATTGATCTCTCCCAAGGCTAAGAAAATAAAATGGATTTCAAAGTTTCAAGGTTGTAACTGTGACAGACTTCAAATGGAACTGACATTGTTGACACTGACAAGGCTGGCCAGGGAGGAAGTCTGGCCTTTTCATCTATGTAAGGCTGGCTTACTTCATGTCTTAATGTATTTTTGTTTTCAATAGAATGATGATAAAGTGGAAGGGAAAAAATGACATTTATGAAAGGACAAGATGGTGACATTGTTCTAAACCATTGCAGCATGCCTTAAACACTGCCTTGTGACAGAATGTAATGAAATCCAGCATTGTATCTCTCATCATGTTATGCAGATAAATTAGTCACATCTTTTTTGCTATGTACACGGGCTGCAGCCACGTGGTTAATTCCCCACAGCTAAGAAGGCAAGCAATAATGGAGGCTAATTCGTCATACTTTAACTGAACTAACCAAAGAAAAACAGTCTGCTTCACACTGTCATCTCATCCCGACAACTCAAATTAACTGTCCTGAGAAGTTTGAGCTTTATTAAGGAAATGGATTACTGGGCACAAGCAAGCATTACCCAAATTGATTGGGATTTGTATAATAAACTTCTTCAGTTGCATTTATGTACTTCAAAGCACTGAAGAAGAAAAAACAATCAAAATTTGAAAGGACAAATGTTTTTAGATCATTAAAAAGGAATTAAAAATATCGAATTGATTAGCCCACGGTCATAAAGCTGGTTAAGGTAATCTTTTAAACAAGGGAAGCAAACTATCATTTTCAATGATATGCCAGTGAACCGAGATATAACATATTTCTAAAAAGGATATTTTAAAGCACCTGTACACACACATATAAAAACGTATGTATACATTTTCACCTGAACTTTACTATTCCAACAATATATAAAGATTGTTCTTTCTATATAAAGCAGCTATTCATCTTATCTTAACATATAATAATAAAACCTGCCGATTTTACATTAGAAGCAAATCTCATATCTTCGTATCTATTTTATTTGTGCAGTTGTTCTTTGTTTAAAATTAATTTGACATTTTCTACTACTATCACCTGTGCACAACAAAATAATATCATTCATGCATCCAATAGCAAAAGGCATATTCTCATCTCCTTTTCAATATCTTCCAAAAGAAAAAGACATTTTTAGCAATAAGAATGACCAAAATACAAGATAAATATCTGCATCTGATCTCAGATATTTTTATTTGAAGAAGTTATTTTACTTTTAAATATACTTTCTGCAGCGAATGGGGGGGGGGATTTAAAAGCTTTTCTTGCTATTTTTAAACAATGTTTAAGAAACTGTGAACCATTCCCACATAGTTAAAAAACTGGAAAACATTTAAGTAACACCAAACTTGAACAAAATTGGAGTTCTGAGAACTCCGAACATCCCCCATCCAGCACTACCTACCTATCCTTTATGTTCTGGACTTCCCAGCCTTGCAACCATTTTAAAATTGTTTGCAAAGCTTAAAATACATTTTGAAAGGTTGATACATTAAAGGAAAAGCAAACCTGAAGGATGAGACACTTCTTTGGCATGTGAAACAACATATACTTTCAGCAAGATTGATGCTGAAATAATCTTTTATTTATGCGGGTGGCACAATGGGTTAAACCCTTGTGCTGCTGAACTGCTAACCTGAAGGTTGGCAGTTCAAATCCATAGGATGGAGTGAGCTCCCGATCTTAGCCCTAGCTACTGTCAACCTAGCAGTTTGAAAACATGCAAATGTGAGTAGATCAATAGGTACCGCCTCGGTGGGAAAAGGCAAAAAGATGCTCCATGCAGTCATGCTGGCAACATGACCAGAAGGTATCTATAGACAATGCAGGCTCCTCAACTTGGAAATGCAGGTGAGCACCTCCGCAGAGCTGGAGATGAGCACCGCCTCCAGAGCCAGAAATGAAAAGGAGAAGCCTTTGCCTGTGTCTGTTATTTGTGTTTCATTGTATTTCATTGTAAGAAGGCATTGAATGTTTGCCTGTGTCTGTTTATACGCTGTAATTCACTCTGAGTCTCCTCGGGGAAAAGGGCAGAATATAAATAATAATAATAATCATTATTATTTTCAATATTATTAGATTATTTTGTTTAATAACAAATTCACAGCATAAGTGAAAAGTCCCGTTAGTCTGGCATATTAGTTATTCCCACCTCCCCACACCACCAATTCAGCTATGGTTGAAAAATATTTGTTTTATAATGAACAATTTTCCTTTGATATTTTAATTTTGGGGGGTTTTGGACAATAACTTGGGTTTTGGAACAATGGGGGGGGGTTGGAACAAATGTGGGAAAATACTATCTCAAAACTTTGAAACCATGCAAACAGCACAAGAGGCAGTACATAAAAATCCAGAATGAGGCTGATAAGATTCTAGGAGACGGATCAATGTATTGGGAGGAGGAGGAAGCATAGTGTTTCTGAGGGGAAAAAAAGATTAATGATTCAGAGGAAATAACAGAAAGAAAGAAATTGGGAAAAATTTCAGCAAGTACTTGCTGTAACCTAGGAAACTGATCTCGCCTGCAGGTTTCTGAATGGGAGCAACCAAACTCCTAACATAATAAATAATTACATGAGATTTGAAAATAGGGCAAGGAAATAAAAGAGCAGACGTATTTGTAATGATGCATCTTTAAAACTGCGACTCACCCAAACATTTAAAAAGCAAGAGAAATACCACGATAAGGCTGACTTGTAATGGAAGTGGAAGAGAAGCTTGGTTTTATTAAGTCGCTCAATCTAATCTCTGTATTCACTGACATTTAAATTATTGAAATCTTTTATGGCTGAAGTACAATATAGACTTAATCAGGAAACAAGTTCTATACTTTCCAAATGAGTAAGAATATATAGAATTGAAGTATGACTCTTATTTTGGTGTTACGTTTGACTGGGAAAGGAATTGTGCTGTCTTTGCTATGAACCTAATTGCTTTGGCAAGAAGAGCACATGAATTAATGAAAACCATAGGAGCAACCTTGTATTTTGTTCCCACAAGACCTGACTCAGCACCAAGAAAACACTCCATGCTGCTGGACGCCATCAGGAGGTCCAAAACAACAAACTCCCCTACAGAATGTGTTATGAGTTAATTTTAATATCTAATTGAAAACTCCTCAGAAATCATTATGGTAATAGAATAACTGGCCCTTTGGTAAGGGCTCACATTTATTGACATTGTGTGTGTGTACACACACACACACACATACTGAAGTCATCATAGCACTGAACAAAGTGGGAACATTAAAAGAATGAAAACGTATCAGTAACTTACTGGGGATGTAGTTAATCGAAGTATTGCTCCATTTTTTATTTCATTACGGTTCTGAAAAGAGAAAGTTCAAAATATCAATAATCCATGATACATTCTCCTGTGCTTGGAAACAGATTTGCATAAATCATGCAATGTAGACAGAAATAGCTGATCTGGCAGCAAGTATTAGGCACTATCCGCTGCACACCGAGATTAATGCATATATTGCTGTAGTATGCACTTACTAACAATGATTGCAAATGTGTATATTTTTCAACCCTAGAATTATTTTACCTAGCAGAATTTTGATACCTTTTGCCTTGGCTTTGTATTTAAGCCATGATTATTGGAAGTAATAAGAATCAAGGCCTTTCACAAACTGCGTTTTTTCCAAACTGCACAGGCTTCATGTGTGCCTCGAAACAGTTTTCTCATACAACCAATGAACCTTTTTTTTCTAGTAACTACCATGTTTCTTCTAATCTATTGTAAGATGTCACTGGTTGTAAAATGCACCCTAATTTCAGTATCACAACCACCAAAAACGGGCTGCAGTAGTGCAGTGGATTAAACTGTTAAACTGCAGAACTTGCTGACTGGAACTTGCTGTCAGCGGTTTGAGTCCATAGGACAGGGTGAGCTCCTGTTGTAAGCCTCGGCTTCTGCCAACCTAGCAGTTCAAAAACATGCAAATGTGATCAATAGATACCACTTTGGTGGCAAGATATCAGCGCTCAATGCAGTCATGCTGGCCACACAACCTAAGAGGCGTATATGGACGGTGCCGGGTCTTTGGCTTAGAAATGGAGATGAGCGCTCCCCCAAGAATCGGACTTGACTAGACTTAATGTCAAGGGGAAACCTTTACCTTTATCACCAAAAATACATAAGATACCCCTGTGATTCTAATACACATCCCATTTTTAGAGGTGTTCATATATGGGGAAAGTGAATTTTGGAACTGAAGAAATGCAGCAAGTAGCTTGATTCGTGGATTATAAAGCTTGCCCATTCTTTTGAGACATGTTGGTTTTGTGTAACAAAGGTAATGCCCAGCACCGTACAGTATATGGGATTCCTCAAGACTTCCTAAGAAAAAAGTTGTATCTGTAATCTGAATAAATTTAACAAATGATAGGACAAGAATTTTTTTAAAAAATTGCACAATGAGAGACAGCATGGTGCAGTGGTTTAAGAACCGGGCTACAATTCTGGGAGATCAGCATGTGAATCCCAGCCCACTGGGTGACGTTGGGCAAGTTATGCCCTTCTGACTCAGAGGAATGTAAGGGCAAATCCCCTCAGAACAAATCCTACCTATAAAACTTTATAATACGTTCAGAGTTGCTGTGAGAGTCAGAAACAACTTGAAGACACACAATAGCAACAATATGTACAATGTAATTTAAGTATACCATCTTACGGTTGTTTTTTTAAAAAAAACTCCTTGATTTGATTGCAGGATTTTTCCACTTACGGTGAAAGTAGAAGACCTGAAGCACTCTAAACACTGCTATAAAACTATGTAACAAAATTTGGGGAAAAAACCTGTGTCTGGTTCGGAAGTATTATTTTTTGTTTAACTAAATGATACTTACTTTCAAAGTAGTTGTTATACTCCAGAAACTTTGTTTTTGTGGCTGCCACAAACTATATTGTTTGAGATATTCATTGAAAAACTATAGCAAAATGTGCTTCAGGATGTTCTGCTAAAACAATATTGTTGCAGTTTAATAAACTTTTTCCATGTTTTTATGATAGTACCAATTAGGGAATGATATTTATAACCCAGAAACAAAAATTGTGTTATATAGCATAATGTTTCTCATATTGATTTTGTCAAGCATAGTCAATGATAAGGGATCATAGTAGATGCCCCACCTGTGCTACATATGTACCAATGGTTTTCCAGGGCATGTCTCGGGAAAAGGTGGGCTCTCATTCTAGTAATTTTGTGGTGGTTATCTATGTTAAGACTGCAACTCTCAGTATTTTTCACCGCTGGATATGCTGTCTAGACTTCAACAACATCTGGAAGCCTGCATAATTCCAATTAATTAACTCAACAAGCAAGCTAGGTGTAACGATGGACTAATTCGGAATAAAACAACTTTCTACAGGGGAAAGGCTCCAATTGCATCTTTATACCCTCAAGGACAGGGCCTTCTTTCCAGTTAAAGATACAATAAGATGGTATCTCTGTTGCCAGAACATTTTTTATGGTGCTCGCTCATTTGGTAGTCTCACCCATATTTTAATCTGAGGCTTCTTTTTTTTCCATATCTAGGTTGCGTATATCCTTACAGTTGTGCACAGTTAGCAAGAGAAGAATTAAAGAAGTCATCTGTACTAACCAAATCTACACTGAGATTGCATTAATTTGTAGTACTATCAGTGTATCTCAATTATTGATTCTCCATCCATTACATATCTTTTAATAAATAGCATTTTAATGGTCACTTCTTCCATAGGAAGTCACTAGAAAAAAGTGTCCTCAGTGCCTTCTGTTTCCCGAAAAGGTAGCAAACTATGATGGAGGCGGTCCATTCCCTTTCAAACCTGATCCCTGTTTTGCAGCCATGACCAGCTAACAAGCAGGAATTTAAAGTCTGCATCCTAAATAAAAGCCATGAGTAAATTGCCAAATGAAATTTGACTCTAAAACGACGTCATATAGTTGAAGAGTATGTGGGTCTGCTGAAACCTATCATTAAGCATCTGAAACATTGCAGAGTTATTCCTCCAGTGATCTGTTTTCCATAACTGCACTATGCAATCTTCAAACCACTAGAACCAACCACTGAGAACTGATACCACATGTTTGCATTCCCTCTCATACAAAGCGCTGGTGCTGAGATATACATTACAATATATGGACTTCAAAGTGTCTCTGGCTCTGCTTCTTTAAACAGGCAGAATATTGTCTCACATGGAACTAAGGGAGGTAAGGCACTCATTTTCTTTCTGATAAACGAATGTCAAATTATTTCATCAAAGTACAAAGTCCTTGAACTATGGAACAATTCCTTCTCTTGGCTCAACCACATTAACAGGACTTCTTCAGATCTGTTATCAGCCAGTTGCCGGGTTACTAGTGGTCACAAATAACACTGTGTAACTAAATTTGAAAACAAAATCTGTTCCTGGTTTAAAATGTTATTTCCTATTTAATTAATTGTGCAGTACTTACTTTGAAAATAGTCATTAAAGTCCAGAAACTTTGTTGTTGTGGCTGTCAAAAATGATGTTGAATTGGTTGAGTTCCATGAGATATTCATTGAAAAACTATTAAAATGTACCACAGAATGTCCCACAAAAAGTTTTTAGAGTTTAATAAACTCTATCCATGTTTTTTTTTTAAAAAAAATGATAGAACCGATTAGGAAATGGAATTTTTAACCCAGGAACAAAAATCATGTTACACAGTGTAATCAGCACAACAGAAGATTTAAAGCACATATTCACATTAGGAATGTGCACTGACAATAAGTACTATTTAAATACCATTATAGAGGATTTGAAGCACATCATATTTACATTAGGAATGTGCACTGACCACCAGGGCCCTTTCACACTGTACAATCAAAGCACTATAATTCTATTTTAACTGCTATAGTCCCATCTGTGGAATCCTGGCATCTGAAGTTCTGAGAAGGTATTTAGAATTCCCAAACAGAAAATTTAGAGCCTCACCAAGCTGCAAATCCCATGGCAGCTAAAGTATTCATAGCATTTAGAAGTAAAGAGTGAAAGGACCCAAGATCTGTTTAAGAATAAGGATCAGAGAAATGGCATCTGTAGGGCATCTGTAGTAGGGGTGTGCAGATCTTTGTTTTTAAATTGTAAGTCGTATGTAATTCCTAAGTTTTGTATATACAAACAAATATTAAGAAACGTTGGGGGGGGGGGGGAGCACAAAAAACTTAAAAATCAAAACTCATCCATAACTTTAAAACCAAAACTCATAGTGTTCAGAAGTCAGTTTCATTTTCAGCGCAAGTGAGGCAAAACCAAAAAGGCTGCCATTCCTCTTTAAATTAAGAAGAGACAGGCTGCCTCTCACCACGAGGAGAGGAAAGCAGCAGGGCAGGATGAGCTGAGTGAAAGAGACTGAGAGAGCCCAGAATTCTGGGAAATGTAGTTTGGGAAGGCAAGGAGCCCTATGGCAGAGAATTCAAAAGGCACTGCCCTAAACTACATTTTCTAGAATACTGCTCTGGATCAGAAAGACCAAATTAGGATAGGGGGGAGATTTGTCTCTCCTAGCAGCAGCCAGAGTTCCAATAATTTGTCAAATCTGCAAAAAGAGCTCACTGATACTTCAATACTACTAAGTAAATCTCTGCTGGGATAGGAAGAAATCCCTAAATTGAAGTTCTATTGGTTAAAGATATTCAATGAGATAGCTGTTGTGGCTTTAAAAAAAACCAAGCTTTTTGTCAAAACTTTTTTTAAAAAAATCCCCAAAACCATCAGATGTATGATTATTTCTGAAATTTGGGGAGAATAATCCCCTGTTATCTTGGCCATTGAATAGAAAATTCAAGAACATAGATAGTGCTTGTAGTTTTTGAAGTTGTTTTTAAAAACTTTGAAAACTCCCCCAAAATCTGTGGAGAAGTGAAATATCCTGAAACTTGGTGGGCTAACTGTGGTAAATGTGTTCTATAACCGTAGTAAGTATTATGCCAATAGCTCTAACAATGAGGGAGAAAGGAGTCCCTGAATTCTCCACATTGGCACAATTACTTAAGAAAAAAGAAAAAAAGTGGTTAGCTTGTTATAGTTACAATATGGACCCCCGTTCAATTTTGTAAACATTTTAGAAACAATTTTCCCCCACCCCCTAATTTCATTATGAGTATTGAAGCATGCTTTTCATTGACAGCACAAGCCTAATGCGTAGCCTCCAAGAGTGGCTGTTGTGGCTCCCAGAACCCCAGTTTTTAATAATTATTTTTATTTATTTATGGTCTCATGCCCTAACTGTCTTTCCCAAGCCTTTTCTGAAAAACTGGATATATTTATTTATGCATCTGCCCTGATGTCAGAGGGGCTGCAGCCCCCCGAATTTCATCAATTTGTTCCCCCATACCTCCTAGAACACCCGCGTCAGTTCATCTAGTTTTTAAGCAATGGTTTTTACTTAACAACTAAATGAAACCAGCACTGGAAAGGCCTCTCTGTTGGAAATTGGATACGAGATTACCTATTCATCTCTCTCTGGCAAGGATGCTGCATTCTTAAGATTTGTCGAGGTCATCAAAATAGGTATTTATTTGTGAGATGATTTCATTGTTGGAGTCAAATTTCTCCAGGTTTGGAAATAAGAAATAGTCACTCGGGGCTAAATCCGGAGAATAGGGCGGATAAGGAAGCAATTCGTATCCCAATTCATAGATTGTTGCCACCCTCGCATTGTCCTGGTGCAAAAGAACTTATTTTCTTGGCCAAATGCGTCTCCCCCCCAAATCCTCATTAAATCGACCCAATAAATTGGCATAATATTCGCCATTGATTGTTTTACCCTTTTGAAGGTAGTCAATGTGGATTATACCACGTGCATCCCAAAAAACGGTCATCATGACTTTATTGGCTGACAAACCCACCTTGGCCTTCTTTGGTGCCGATTCACCCCGAGATGTGTTGTGGTGGATCCACATTTTGTCCACGGTTACGAAATGGTGCAAAAACTCATCCATATTGCAGTTCAACAATGCCAAACACTCCTGCGAAATTGTCACATGATTGCGTTTGTGGTCGATTGTGAACAAACATGGCACCTATCTTGCGGAAAGCTGTCTCATACGCAAGTGATCATTTAAAATTGAAACCACTGAGCCATGTGAGATGCCTATGGCTTCCACAATCTCTCGCACTTTCAATCTCCGATCAGCCAACACTATATCGTGAATTTTTTCAATTGTTTCGGGTGTATAGACTTCAACTGGGCATCCAGAACATTCGTCACCTTTCGTGCTTGTACGGCCACAACGAAATTCAGTAATTTTACCATTGAAATTGATGGTGCAGAGTCCCCATAGTATTTATCAAGCTTAGCCTTGGTTTGAGTTATGTTTTTTTCTGCAAAAATAATGCTTAATGAGCACACAAAAATCACTTTTTTCCATTTTCTTCTCAAATCACGTGGTAGTCTGCTATCAATGGCTGTCAAACATGAACTAAATGACGCAGCTTGTTCAAATTTTGACAGGAGTCAACTGACAGATGCCTGTTGACAGGAGCAGTGTTGCCCTTTCAGTTAAGAGGCGGGAAATTTTAAAAGTCATGGACTTATTGACCTGCCCTTGTATATACAAAGTAAATCCATCAGATTTTCTTGCTGCTCTGATAAAGCAGCAGCATAGCTAGCGACATAAACAGCAAGTCCATTCTGCTCAGCGTACATTCTCAATAATGGCGACTGGAGAAGACCCTTATCAGTAAAGTCCACGCCTATTGCATACCAAGCTGACCACTCCCTCTGTAGTCTTTAATTCTATCTTCACTGGATAGCTTTGCACACATGCACATTACCAGCTTTAAACACACAATTTAAATTTCCCATTAATCACACATAGCTATGACACTCTCCTGTTTATTTATTGATTGCATTTTATGTTGCTCTTTTCCCAGAGTGTATTGACCTCACCTGTACACCCCCCACACAAACACGCACCTCAATGTTGATAATTTTCATTATAATTCTTTTAATTCTTATTACATTCTTATCTTTTACTACTGTGAAAGTGAATTCATTTGCTGAGTTATGATACTTAGGAAAGCTGTACAACCCCATCTCTACCCAAAGAGAAGATATCACTAGAACCTCAAGGTTTGTAGCACTATAAACATGTGTAAAACATAAAATTGAGTGATCAAACACCTGACTAATGAGAAGTCAACAGGCTATTTGGCTGTTATTGTGCTGTCCACAAAACAATGGAGTAAAGTGAAAAGGGGCATGGCTTGCTGAAATCCTGAAAAGTTGAGTCCTGCCCTAAATTATTGTGCCCTAAGCCATGATTGTACACATTCTTGTCCAATTAGTAAACATTCATACTATTAGGTGGCTAACTAAGCAACATAACAGACAGGGAGGCAAATTATTGTAGTTGCTGTTGTGCAGCCTCAAGTCATTTCTAATGTATGGCATATTGCCATCAATGTAATTAATTCATTTTCCAGTTGTAGCTACATTCCAGATTGATTTAAAAAACAGTATTCAGTGGTTGTTAATGGGTCTGTTTCTCTGCTTTTAACCTTTTAAAGAATCTGTTGAAAACTATGGAAAGATATATTACTCTTTTAAAAAGAGTATTCCTATCTTATAATTTACTGTGACATGACAAAATTCAAAATAGCAAAAAGGAAATGGAATGAGACAATTTTTGCATCCAGCTTTCAGAATGCTGCAGCCTCTCCATTGAACCTTAAACAGCCCACAGATCCCAGTTTACAGCAACTAACTGCAAAGTTTGAAAAAACTCCCATATTTTTGTTTCTTTTTTAATTAGGGAAAGGAGGCAAAATGTTAAAGTTTAGAAAACCTTGACTGGTATTATGTCATGTATTCCTAACAGCAACAGGAGTGGACTGAGATTATTGTCTCTTTGCCTTTTGACAAAATGAACCCAACAGCATGTCTTAGATTAGCATACCCTTGGGATGTATTTCTCTCACACCACAACATGTGCTGCTCTTACAAGCTAAAACAAGCAGCCAAAGTATCACCTTGATGATATAGTTCAGCCCTGAAAATGAGAAGAAATCTAACTGTTGGTTCTGACTATTTTTAACAGCACGTAATAACATGAGAACCATAAGATTAATATTACCAGAATGAACAAATCAGTTTTCTGTTTATTTAGCGAATGTTTGGACCTTTTTGTAGGATGTCAATATGTTTCTATAAAGACACAGAAACACCAAATGGCTCATTGTTAAGTATTATATTAATGTACGGTAATGAGTGAATCTACAGACATTTCTACAATGTTTTCATTCACCCAAATGAAAGGAGCCCCCGGTGGTGAAATAGGTTAAACCCTTGTGCCAGCAGGACTGGTTGACCGATAGGTTGGCAGTTCGAATCCGGGAAATAGGGTAAGCTCCCTCTGTCAGCTCCAGTTTCTCATGTGGGAACATGAGAGAAGCCTCTCACAGGATGGTAAAACAGCAATAATCTGGGTGTCCCCTGGACAACATCCTTGCAGACAGCCAATTCTCTAACACCAGAAGCGACTTGCAGTTGCTTCTGACACTAAACCAAATCACACAAATTACCTTGAAATATTGGTTATGAAACTAGATCTTGAATTTGAATGTTGGAGCCAATAGTCATCTGTGGAGATAGACCTATAATCAGAAAGAATGTTGAAAAACACAGTGGCCAACTGTGATGCTGTCAAGACCAAAACCATCTGCACATATATATTTCATTGATATAACGTTAACCAATATCAGTCTTTTTCATTGTGAGCAATATTAAGGTAGTAGTAGATAAGCAGCTTAGGTTTAAATCTTATATCTTCTCCAGGCCCACTAATGACCCCAATTCAGTAACACCCATGAGTGTCTGGTTAGAGGAGAATCACCCCCACCCAATATGATATTTATGTCGGCTTTTGGTGGTGGGTGTTGCAGTCAAACACATCTGGAAAGCAATTTGTCTCAGCTGGATTGTTGTAAGGCAGGGGAAAACAAAGAATGGTCCCCAGATCTAGTTTTTGTGACCCTCCCCTGATGTCTGTGTTTCTTTAAAAAACTGTTTCTACCCAAATACCTCCAAGGAAGTGAGAGGTGTTTTGCCATGTTTTAGGCCTGTTTTTCTATAACAGGAAGTCATTCTGATCATTACCTGATTTTTTTTAAAAAAGACCTCTCCTGGGTCTAAACGGTCCAAGGAGAACATAATAAAAGTGCACCCTACACTCCCTAGACCAGACCTGGGCAATTGCCGGCCCTCCAGGTGTTTTGGACTTCAACTCCCAGAAATCCTAGCCAGTTTACCAGCTGTTAGGATTTCTGGGATTTGAAGTCCAAAACACCTGGAGGGCCAGTAATTGCCCAGGTCTGCCCTAGATGGTTTCTGATAGCAAGGGGGGCACTGCAAAGATTGTGGCAGTAGATAATGGGGCCCTTCAAGGTCCCATCAAGGTCTTTGGGGTGAGGGGGGTACTGTGGACCTCTAATCTATCACAGTTGCCTATCCTGACTGATAGGCAAACATAGGAAATTTCAGAGAAATATTCAGGGGCAGCATTCTATTACTAAGCAAGAAAATGAAAATTTCAATAATAATTTACCTTAAAGCTGTTACTGCCAATAACTATCAGAAGAAGCATTTCAATTTTAAAGTGGCAAAAATCCATACAAAAAGTTGTGAAACCATAAAAATTGTACACTCAGGGAAAGGGGACATGGCCATCTGGAAAGCCCGTACTAGGACAACAGGAAGACCAGATTTGTCCGCATAGCCTGAGAATCCCTATGCCTGTTCTAAGGATTACTAAGATAACTGGTGTGCTTTAGATTCCCTATAACTGGGAATGCTAAATATTCTTACCATTGTGGTGTTATCAGGCTGCAGTTCACAATGGCATAAGCCTTGTGGTTTGCCTCCAACCAGAGCTGTCACAACAACATGTCTGAAAATGCCATGGGCAGACAGGGGCTTACGAAGCATTTCCTATGTGTGTCACTGGAATGCTGCCAAAAGCATCAGCTTTCTAAGGCAGAAGGCCAGCCAAAACGTAAGTGGAAATATCTGCTTTCCACTTAAAAATCCAATTTTGTTACTCCATTCCCAAACAATTACTTAAGAGCTTGCAAAGAAACAGTACATAAGAGAACAATTAAACCAAAGGGATATTCAGTAAACTGAATGAAACAGTACTCAGCCTATCGGCTTAGTTCAGTGGATACATTTACACAGAGCTAATTAGTCTGTTTATTCCCAGTGAAATCCAAAGATGTTGAATTAAGAGGCTGACTATGTAAATTAAATCTTAATTTCTGATCATAGAAACAGAGTTGGAAGAGACCTCATGGGCCATCCAGCCCAACCCCCTGCCAAGAAGCAAGAAAATCGTCTTTTTTAAAAAACACACACACCCAAAACACTCTCACACACCCAAATCAAAAAGTATAAAAGGCAATCAGGTGTTAATCTAAAGAGATAATTTCTAATATTGTTCCATTTAATTTTGACAATGTTTATAATTACATCTTCTAGTTGGCTCTGATGAAGCCAAATGATCTAAAAGATGCATGCTTAAATATATCAACTGACAATGTATTGTTAAAGGCTTTCATGGCTGGAATCACTGGGTTGTTTTAGGTTTTCAGGCTATATGGCCATGTTCTAGAAGCGTTCTCTCCTGACATTTCGCCTGTATCTATGGTTGTGAGGTCTGACATCTTGCTATTTATTATCTAAATGCTCTATGGTTTGGGGGAAATCGCCATATACATACAAAGAGAGAGAACAGTTTGATCATGCTTTTTCTCTGATGTGCTATTTTTCTGTATGTGGGAAGATTTCTTTCCCCATTTGTGGAAAAAATGTGAAACTCTCTGAAATATAAGGGCATACAATGCAGGAAAAAGTACCACCATTTTCATAAACTGGCACAAAAACATTCTACCTCAGCAAAAAAGTAGTAGTTACAGACTTCAGAGATCTATAGTCTTTTATTGTTTTCTAAGAACTAGGGAAATTAGGGAATCTAGAAAAGTGTTCTATTATCTCACCATTTGCTGTATACTAGAAGGCAGTGGCTACTTCCATTCCAAACCATCTCCAAGTCATGTTTCAGAGCATGGATTTGCTGCGTATGCCTTGAACCTTCGGAGTAAGATGTTATCTGTATGCGGATGATGTTCAAATCTGTCACTCCTTTCCATCTGTCACTAAGGAGGCAGTTCAGACTTTGAACCGGTGCTTGACTGCTGTGTCGGACTGGATGAGGGCTAGCAAATTGAAACTTAATCCTGACAAGACAGGGTCCTCCTGGTCAGTCGTAAGGCCGAACAGGGCATAGGGTTACAGCCTGTGTTGGATGGGGTTACACTCCCCTTGAAGACGCAAGTTCACAGCTTGGGAGTGATCCTGGATTCATCGCTGAGCCTGGAACCCCAGGCCTCGGCGGTGGCCAGGGGAGCTTTTGCACAGTTAAGACTTGTGCGCCAGCTGCGCCCGTACCTTGGGAAGTCTGATCTGGCTACGGTCGTCCACACTCTGGTCGCATCTCAAATAGATTACTGCAATGCACTCTACGTGGGGCTGCCTTTGAAGACAGTTCAGAAACTTCAACTAGTCCAATGGGCGGCAGCCAGATTATTAACTGGAGCTACATACAGGGAGCATACCACCCCCTGTTGTGTCAGCTCCACTGGCTGCCGATCCAATTCCGAGCTCAATTCAAAGTACTGATTTTGACCTTTAAAGCTCTATACAGTTCTGGCACAGCTTACTTGTCTGAACGCATCTGCTTCTACGTCCCACCTCATAATTTTAGATCATTCGGGGAGGCCCTGCTCTCGCTCCCACCAACTTCTCAAACGCGGTTGGTGGGGACGAGAGATAGGGCCTTCTCAGCAGTGGCTCCACACCTGTGGAATGTGCTTCTAAGCAAAATACGATCGACCCCATCCCTCCTAGCATTCAGGAAAAAAGTAAAATCTTGATTATGGGACAATGCAGTACTTTGGATTGGAATTGGACTGGCAAGTTGATGGATATGGCTCAATGCTTATGTTGTGGACAGAACACTATTTTAACTCAATAGAATGTGTATTATGTGTTCAATGTTAACTGTATTTTAATGCTGAATGCTTATGGTTTTATATTGTGTATTGTATATTGGCATCAAATTGCTGCCTTTTGTCAAGCCGCTCTGAGTCCCCCCTCAGGTGTTGAGAAGTGCGGGGTAGAAATAATGTGAATAAATAAATAAACTTGTCCCCTTCCCAGACTAGATACACCCAAATGGAGCTATTTTTGCACGTTGGTTGACACGTGTTTCTTCAATGTTAAATTCATTTCACACAAAGTGGAGCAGAAGCTATTGTTATGTTCAGTGGTTCTTTGCTTTGCTTGCTTGGTGGGGACGTTGACATGTGGAGAAGCTATTTGCTGGGGACGTTGAGGTGAGGACTTTGGGGTTAGGAGGAGCTATCTGCTGGAGACTTTGCTCTTCTATCACATGCCATCTATTATGCAGCAGAGATGACATATTTAATGGGATAGGACAAATGTTGGCTTACTGTGCTCTAGTAAAATCCAAACTAGGTAAGGGACAACCATGCAGTTCAGGGCAGACTCTTACTTACTCTTCCGATCATTATTTATTATTTCACATGCCCTTCAGATTCTACAATCTTTTAATACAAATTTTCAAACCATGGATTTTCACCCTTGTACTGCAGGTTCACCTGTAGAGGACCCACGCAATCCTCTGCCACTTGCAGCCAAAGGACTACGTGGAAGCCGTAAGGTAGGAAAACCCTCCTTGTAAAAGCTAAATGCTATTTATCTGGCAAGCAGTACTGCCATTATGTTCCCAGCTGATCTGCAAGAATTTTCTTTTGCTTTGGTATAACAAAGCCTATAATTGTATGAACTCCAGCCTGCTGTCTAAAATGGCACAGTTGTTGTAGAAGCACTGACCTCAGACAGAAGCAGTAAAATTATACAACCAGAACATTACTGGAAATACTCAGATGGCTCAATCCTCAAATTGCCCCAACTGCCACCTTACTAGAAGAATGTTTATTTTGAAATAACCTACCAAGATATATAAAGCTTATTTTGTCATGCTGCTACTCTTTCATTTCTGCAACCTCATACAGGCACCAACAATTATTCATCACAGAGCACATGGGTTTGCTGGAATTGGCTGGAACAGAACTCTGTAGGACAGCCTTCCAGAAATATGGTGACTGTCAGCCGGGACTGCTGAAGATTGTGGCCTGAAGTTCTGTATTGGGAGTGAACAAGAAACTTCAATGAGCTTTCTAAGATGAACTCCCTTAGGATTCAAGCTATTTTTTATTTTGCTACCAATCCTTTTCTAAACATGAAAGTATAGATGCTTATGGAAGAAGACCCTTTATTTGTATTAGCATGTACTACAAACAGATGTTAACTGAAAGAAGAAATAGGAACAAATCAAAATATTAATTTGTTGTGGTATTGTTCATTTAAATATTCTCAAGCACACAAAGCCTGCTTTTGTGTAGCAAGAGTTCCCCTAGATATACAGTTACAGATTTTATTCAAAGAAAAAAATAGGTCACAGGAACAAAACATCTCTTCATACAGAACAGTTTAACTACTGTATCCAGGGTAAAAAAAAGATTTAAAATCCACAAAAAGAAAGGTAGATTCATCAAAACTGACCTGGACAGGAATCCAGGAAAAGACAGTTTCACTTACTCACACAAAATGGGAGCGGAAAATGTCAAACAAAAGCAGACAATACAACACATTGTACTTCCATGACATATAAGTACAGATGCAAACTGAAAATACAAGGAAGGAAAAAAAAGTCATGCATCGGTCAGAAGCAAATGATGGAAATAATGGAATTTTAATAAATACGAAAGACAATAATACACTAAACCTGTTCAGACTGTTAAATCCAAGTTTTGTGTCCATCCAAAGTAACTATGCTAGAAAACCTTCTACTCATTTCTTTGATCTCGGTACAGTTCATGTTCCATAACATCCCATTTACTGTCAAGAGGGATGTTCTTTGCATGCCTCAATGGTTGATAGATTTTCATTTTTGCTCTGTTCTCGGGCTACAGTCACATAGATGGCTAAAACATCTGCACCTTAAAGATTAGTACATTTGGGGCATTTGCTTTTGAGGACTACAGTCCATTTCCTCTCATGCCCAAAGTGTTACCCTCCACTGGCAGATACACACATGGTTGGGATGAGATTATAATCTGTAGGTACGAAGGGATTTAAGTGCAAAAAGTATAACCGAACCAGGCAGAAGAACTGTTATCTTAGAAGGACCATCTGTCCAAATACACACAAATATGGTCAAAACCCACACACATAACACAAAGTAATATAGAAACATGAACATGATCTGCCAGATACAAGAACTTCAAAAAGATACTTCAGCAAGGAAAGGTAAGCAAACTTTCCTTTCCATTATTAAGGGGGAAACATATTTGCCTCTTCTAAGAGGCCTGTTCAAGGCAGTCCAGATCCTAGATGCCGAAGTTCTGAATTTTTTACTTGTTGAAACAATCTATTCACTAGGGTGCTAGGCCCATGAAAGGATCATTGTGACCCTTGGCATTTCTTCGTCACTCAAATGGTAGGAGTAAACAGTGGAGCATATAACAGTAGTCTGACTAATACTAATGGCATTTAATGCTCTCCCATATTTAGCCTCTGTCTTACTCGTGTGACTCAGACAGCCTATAGGCAGCATAACTCTATTAACATATCCCTTTACATCATAAATATTTTAACTAAGAATCTCTGGTCATTAATGAATGGCATTATCTAAGTTTTAATGCTAGTATACTCTTTCACACACACCACTATCACAAAAACCACACATATCTACATTTACTCAAATGATCTGCTGACACCTAGCATTGGGTTGGGTGGAAGAAGGACTAGAGGGAATTTATGATACAAACTTTTACAGTTTTTGGATGTTTTTTTGGTTTTAGGGACCACAGAATTACTTCAAAGGAAACAAAGGGCCATCTAGTCAAACCACCTGAGAGGCAGTCATTAACCTCTAGCGAAAATCTACAAAGATAATCTCTTTTACTACAGTACAGCTCTTACGTTGAGAAAGTCATTCATAATATTTAGTTGGAAACTCATTTCTTATCAGTTAAATCTAGGGGTTCAGGTCATATGAACAGTACAAATCAATCTTGCTTCATTGTCTCTCTGATAACCTTTGGATATTTAACAATGGCTATCATATCACTTCTCAACCTTTTCTTCTCCAAGCTAAAAATGCTTAGGTATCTCCATTGGTTTTTAGACAGTTTATCTTCTGGAAACATTTTAACTTATCTCAATTAAATTGTGGTGCCAAGCATTAGGCACAGCACTACAAATAAGGTCTGATTATAGCAGAACAGAATGATACTGTTGCTTTCCTAGATTTTGGCCCTATACATTTGCTGATGTTCAGGGTCACTCTAATGTGGCTTTTCTGTGCCACATTAGATTGTTGATTCATATTGATTCCCTAGATCTCTTTCACATGTACTGAGGCACCCTATTTATCACCTCTCTCCAGGATGGAAGGATTAACACAGCCGTGATCATTTTTTGGGGTCATACCACCATCCAGCTATACACATCACTTACCAATAGCACTATCTAAACAAATGTATCTCAAGCTACCTTATGTGAGAGCCCAGCATTTTTTTCTTCTACAGGATTGAAAGTAGATGTCTTGTAGAGCAACACAGAACTATTGATCACTATTTTGAGTAGCACTCTTCTAATGTGCATTTTACCATTTTATCATGGGTAATTTGTCCAAACATTACTACACTTGATCTTAGCCAAAAGGCCGAGAAACATTACTGAAACAAATATATACAGCAGTCCCCTAATATTCTATGTATTCTGTCACACACACCACACAGAATATGTGTGTGTGTGTGTGTGTGTGTGTGTGTGTGTGAGAGAGAGAGAGAGAGAGAGAGAGAGAGAGAGAGAGAGAGACTGCGATTGAGTCTCCATTTTGGGTTTTAGTAATAGCAGCATTCTTTTCCAAATGCTTGCAGTCCAATCATATTACAGTATGTTCAAGAACCTTCCCCTCGTGACCTCCAGGATTCTTACTTCCGCTTTCTTGCTCCTCCCACTGGGGTATAAAAGGAAGGCATGAAAACATTTTGGGTCTGTCTTACTGTGCAAATGTCTGCTAGCTTGGATTGTTGATCTGAGACTTAAAGCCCTGTTAGTTGCTGTTAGTGTTTCCTTTAAAGCCACCTAGCTCCAGACAGTGCAAATGTATATCAAAGCAACTGAACATTTGAGTTCATGGCAAAAAAAGAAAAAGCCAAATATTGAAGACCAAGAAAGCAGCAGGTTGAGAACCATTGCAGAAGCTGCTATTAGTGACATATACTAAAACATCAATGGAAATGAATTTGATTTTATTGAACTTCATTTCAAAACATCTTAAAAGATGTTGTAAACCCTTTGCTCCAGATGTCCATCACTGTTAGTACTTTCCTTCTGATCCACTTTTTATTAATACAAATACCTAACAGCAATTCAAATACTGGAAAAATGGTGGACTATACACTTCAAAATTTCTTTTAAAGATCACTGCTCAAAACTAGACGAAAACTACTTTCACCTATAGTGCCCAATACTCTCAGTCGGCTATAACTCTTTTCCATGTTCACATTCCTGACAAAATTGCAGAATAGAGAGGAAATCCCACATCCATTAACTCCTGCATTAATGTGAATGGGTCCCATGTGGAGTCCATTCACCCCCAAATTAACTCATTTGGCCCATGTCGACAGGTCCCTGATGGGGATGAGTAAGGAATGGTTGATCGAGGAAAACTTGAGGACAATGTGAAAAAAATGGCTGGATATGTCATGGTTCCATTTACTAAAATATGGCTCCCCTTATTGAATCTATTAATGCCCTCTTGAAAAAGTGTCCACCTCCTTCACAGCATCAAGGCTTATGGAAATATGTTTTGTAAAATGTTTAGATATCGCAGCTAATCGTAAGGTTCATTGTAAATTGTTTTTAATTAGCAGACTGATTGATAATTTATCTTGTTAGGTGATTTTTATTGCGAATTTTAATAAATATTGCTTTTTAAAATTTAGTATGTATCAGAAATTACCTATTTGGAAGGTAATTTCCCTTCTTGCCCTGCCCTCCCCACCCCACTCCTCTCATGAGGTTTCTGGAATGATGTGAGCTAAAGCATGGCTGTATTGCTAATACTTTCAATGAATAAAGACATGGAAAAAAGGGGGGGGGACTTCTAATTAAGCCCGAATATCAATGCGCTCATAGCAGCCATTTCCCAATCTGGGTATCCTGGCTCATTATCGCTAGGAACTCATCTGGCATCTGGAAAGTTATCCTCTACTAGCACCCTTCTATTGAAATATCTTGGAATCCAAATCACTGAATTCTTCTAATTTAGGAAGAATGATTTAAACAACTGCTTCTAAAGCTATCTGATGAGGGACACTAGTAGTTTTCCTCTCACTATAGCAAGGTCTGGCACCGTATTTAAGCCCACTGATACAACTGTTTCTTTCTTTCCTGGAAACTCACCATGGACCAACGACCTACAATGTCACTGATCCACAGACCATACCTTTGAGTACTACTTTTTTAGAGAAGTGAACAGATAATCAGTTTTATTTTTCTAAGCATTTTAGAGTGCATCAGTAGCAAGGGCATAAGGAGCCACCATAATTTAATCCAGTAATAATATGCACCAAGACAAACATTTTAGCATGGAGATTTCTATCTACACAAAACATTCCCGTTTTGATGCCACTTCAAGACAAAAGAGATTAGTGGTGGCAACACTCCTTTATTTACTTAACAGCCAGGCATTTCTATGTCTCATTTCAATTTCTTGCTTGCTATTTTCTGACTACACACAAATGTCAGTTTAAAGATGCTCTCTAAAGATTGAGAGCATCTCACAAGGAGGGATGACAGTAAAGAAACATAGATGCTCCCCCTTCATCCCATCCTCTCCAAACCTACTCCATTACACTTACAAGTACTCAAATGCGGCTTTCTTCCACAGTCCATTTTACTAGAAATGATTGCATAGGGAGATATACTAAACACAAACACTGGGAATACAGCTTTGATTAGATGGCAACATTGAGAAAGCTTGTCATATTATAACTGTGTGTGTGTTTAAAGAAGAAAAATATTTGGACTAATATATGTATTAATTAATTATTATATTTGTTTCAAAACAATTCTTCCTTCTCAAGCCCTTACACCTTTCGCCAGTGATACTGCAAAAAAATGGCACACAAAAATTCTACACAATTTAATACATAATACCACATTAACTTGCAGTTGTTGCCAGAATGTGGACAATCTTTATGCAATTATAATCTTGGCAAGAAAGGCCTTCAGTAGATCAGTTGCAACTTTGCAACCCACAAAACGACATCTTTAGATTATCACCAGACACAGTTCAGACACTGTGGTTCCATTATAACGCACTTGCATCAAAATGAGGATAATAATGCAATTTTTCTGAACATTAGCTCCGAAGTCAGACTGCCAACATGAAGAACTTTTTAAAATAAAAAGTAGAGCACACACATATAAGAATTGTGTCAAAATATCTTCCTACCTTTTCAGTGATATAAAAACTGGAGCTATCGGCATGCTGCAATGCATAATGTTCATGGTTTGGGAGAGACCACCTTAAAATATAAAATCAAGCTTATTAGTGAGTGTACATATAAAATAGAAATCCAAGAACTGTTTTCAGCTACTATTATCCAAGGATACATACCATATATATTACCCTATTCTTTTTATATAAAAAAACTATTATTTTAGGCTTTGCCTTTCTTTTTACTTTTTAATGCAGTTTTGACTATGTAAAGTATGTAGAGTAATGTAGAGAGAAAAAGGTAAAAGTATATATAAACGCAACACTGGTCACATGTGTGTATAACAAACATTCTGTCTTAACAAACCCCAGTGTGAGAAAAATGCATGTTAGCACATACAAGGCCATTTGATCCTAATTTGCTTTGAACCTGACATGACAAATTATATCAAGGAAGTATCTTGATGTGACATTTGAATCTGGTTTTAGGGTCAGGTACACTTAAACAAACCAGGATGAAATAGAAATTGGTTAATAACTGGCTGGCCTGAAAAGGTGCTTCCCAATGGCTCCTCTTCATCTTGAAGAGAAGTGACCAGTGGGGTGCCACAGTGTCTGTCCTGGACCATGTGCTATTCCACATCCTTATCAATGACTTCAACAATGGAATAGAAGGCATGCTTATCAAATTTTCACATGACACCAAATTGGGAGTGATAATTAATACCCCAGAAGATAGGCTAAGAATCCAAAATAACTCTAATTGAGAGTTCGGCCAAAAATAACAAAATACATTTCATTTTACATTTAGGCAACAAAAAAAATGAAATGAACAGATACAGAATGGTTAATATGTGGCTTGAAAAGAGTATACAGGAAAATGATGTAGGAGTCTTAGTAGATCGCAAGCCAAACATGAGTCAACATGTGATGTGGCAGCTAAAAAAGCCAATGGAAGTCTAGGCTGCAACAACAGGAGTATATTGTCTAGAGATCAAGGAAAGGAAAAGTCACATTCTATTTTCCTTTGGCCAGACCTCACCAGGAATACTGTGTCCAGTTCTGGGCATCGCATTTCAAGATGGATATTAACAAGCTGGAAAGTATTTCAGAGAAGGGCAGCCAAAATGATCGAAGATTTGAAAGACATGCATGAGGAGCAGCTGAGTGAGCCGGGTATATTTAGCTTAGAGAAGAGGGGACATAATAAACATGTTTAAATATCTGAAAGGTTGTGAAATTAAGGAGGGGGCAAAATTGTTTTCTGCTGCTTTAGAGCAGTGGTTCTTAACCTGTGGGCCCCCTGATGTTTTGGCCTTCAACTTCCAGAAATCCTAACAGCTGGTAAACTGGTTGGGATTTCTGGGAGTTGTAGGCCAAAACACCTGGGGACCTACAGGTTGAGAACCACTGCTCTAGAGACATGGACATGAAACACAATATATTCAAACTGCTGGGAAAGAGATTCCACCTAAACATTAGGAAGAAGTTTTTGGTGGTAAGAGCTGTTTGGCAGTGGAATATATTGCTATGGAGCATGGTGGAGTTTCCTTCTCTTGGATGGCCAATTATAAGGAATACTTTGATTGTGTGTTTCTATATGACGGGATTGGACTGGATGGCCATTGTGGTCTCTTCCACCTCTATGATTCTATGTCAGTGCTTCTCAACCTGTGGGTCTCCAGATGTTTGGGCCTACAGCTCCCAGAAATCCCAGCCAGTTTACCAGCTGTTGGGATTTCTGGGAGTTGAAGGCCAAAACATGTGGGGACCCACAGCTTGAGAACTACTGTTCTGTGTAAAGGATAGTGAGAGTTTCAGTCTAGCACCATCTGAAAGGTTATTTCTCATCTCTGCACTACACTGTTACCTCTTCAAAACTAAGAAAACAAAACTGAACCATGGTCAACAACATTTTGAGTCTTCTCACAATGAAATTAGCCTGGATAGAGATTAACAGTGTATCCAGTTGAGGATTAAGCCAATATGCAGAAACAGATACATAGGAAACAATGTATTATTAATGGGGGTGGGGTTCTATTCTAGAACTCTACTTTGAGTGTTGAAAGAAAGCACAACAGTAAGCAGAACTTACCCGTCACAGACTTCCTTTATAATTGCAGTCAATGGTTTTTTCTGAGGACAAAAAAGGGAATTATTCATTGTTTTTGAACATCACAACACAATAGTCTAATACTGATTTGTAACAGTGAAACAAAACTTCTGCTTATTTCAGTTAACCATATAAACAACTTGAACATGTCTTCTTGAAAGGTAATATACAAGCCTTCTAGATATGTAAACAAACAGCAAAGTGTTTGTATTATATTACAAAATCCAGTTGAAATGTGTATTGAATATATAGTTTCAAATATTTATCTTTATTAAAAGTCCATTGAAAGGAATACTGATATAATGAATACAGTGTGTTTTGAAATCTCATCGAGTTGGCTTGGACATAATTGATAAGCCATGGCTTATTATTTCAGGAATGAAGTTATTAGCAAAAGTAACACAGGAACTCTAATCCGATTCTTTGTCCCCAGACACCTTGGCTGAATAACAACTTTAACCTTCTTCTCTAAACACAAGAATCTGTGGAAATTTTCACAGATTTCAATCACAATTTCAGCAAAGGGTAGGCAAAAGACCTGGCTTGAACATTTTTTAAAAACTGCAATTAATCAAAATTGCCTTTCATAACTTATGGTTTGTATGTTTCCAAAAGATAATTAAAAGTAAGCATAGTTTGTCTGCTTCAGATTATAGCAGGATGAGGTGTGAATTACTGAAAAAACAAAAGTGTATTCCTTGCAGCCAATCCAGAAGAGAAGGTAGCACACAAGTCTGAGGTTCACTGGAGGGTAATTCTCTTCATAATACATTATGATTTGTGAAGACATTGAAACATGCCCCAGAAACCATTATTATGAGCACCTTTATTAATCTTTAAGGTGCCAAAACACTTTCTGCGGCTTCTCTACAAGCAGACATTTCATGTTTCTACTCTCTAGATGCCCTCTGCAATTTCCTGCATGAGAGAGAACACGTTCGAGTTGGGACACACATGCATTGTATTACAGTTGTCCCTTTCTGCACCCATTTCGCTCTGATTTCCATCCCTGCAATTGGGTTATGAATATACACCCAAGATTTATTTATTATTATTTATTTATTTATTTATTATTCGGGTTTCTATGCCGCCGACTCCCTGAGGCTCGCGGCGGCTCACAGGAACCGAAGGTACAACTACACACAAGCAATGCGATAAAACATCTAAGACAATTAAACAGTTAAAACAGCAAAATACAAACCCCCCAGGTACAGTTCAGAAATTAGATAGCGTGACACCCCAGGACAGTGGCTAAAGCGGAACATGGGCAGGACCTACTCACCGAAGGCCTGCTTAAACAAATAAGTTTTGCAGGCGCGTCTAAACGGGAGCAGGTCATTTATAGCTCGCGTTCCAGCCGGGAGGGCGTTCCACAGCGTAGGAGCTATAACGGAGAACGCCCTCCGCGAGTAGATGTCAGTTTAGCCGATTTCGCCGAGGGTATCTCTAACAAATTAGCATCCTCGGAGCGTAGTGATCTCGGGGACAGTGTGGGGTGAGTCGGTCCCTCAAGTACGCTGGCCCCAGGCCATGCAAGGCCTTAAAGGTAAGAACCAACACCTTGAAGGAGATCCGGTGCTCGATTGGGAGCCAGTGCAGATCCTGCAAAACAGGTGTGATGTGGCGGCCTGCTGGGGTTCCAGACAGGAGCCGGGCGGCAGTGTTCTGCACCAACTTGAGCTTCCGGTCGCCGACAAAGGAAGGCCAACGTAAAGCGCGTTACAGTAATCCAGCCTTGAGATGACCGTAGCTTGGATCACCGTGGCCAGGTCATTCCGGGAGATATAGGGGGCCAGCCTCCGAGCCTGTCGCAGATGAAAAAAGCAACCTTGCTGACCGCGGAGACCTGGGCCTCCATGGTCAGCTGGGAGTCCAGATGGACCCCCAGGCTCTTAACGGAAGGCGATGGGCATAGCGCCACACCGTCCAGGGTCGGAAGCTGGACATCTACACCACCCGAGCGGCCCGACCACAAGATCTCCGTCTTCGCCGGATTCACCCTCAACCTACTGGCACGCAGCCATCCAGTAACGGCCTCGAGGCAGTGTTGGAAATTATCGGGAATTATCTCAGAATGAGCTGGGTGTCGTCAGCGTACTGGTGGCACTCCAGCCCATAACTCCGCACCAGCTGTGCAAGCGGCTGCATGTAGATGTTGAATAACAGAGGGGAGAGAATGGCCCCTTGCGGAACTCCACAAACTAATGAGGAGCCCCGGAGACCACCTCGCCCCTCCTCACACGCTGAGACCGCTGGTGGAGGAAGGAGGTCAGCCATTTAAGAACTGTCCCCTCACTCCAGCCATGGCCAGGCGGTGGATCAGTAGATTGTGGTCGACCGTGTCAAACGCTGCCGTGAGGTCCAATAACACGAGCAGCGCAGACCCGCCTTGGTCGAGCTGGCAGCGGAGTTGATCTGTGATGGAGACCAGGACCGTCTCCGTCCCGTGCCCCGAACGGAAGCCGGACTGGAAGGGGTCTAGCCATGTTGCATCATCTAAGAAGGACTGCAACTGCTCCATTACTGCCCTCTCAACTACCTTGCCCAGGTACGAGAGGTTCGACACTGGTCGGTAGTTGAGGGAACCGCAGGATCTAGTGACGGTTTCTTCAGTAATGGAGCTACCACCGCCTCTTTAAAGCACTCTGGGAAGACTCCTTGCTCAAGGGAGCTATTTACGATGTTCAACAGAGGCCCACGTAACCCCTCCAGGCAGGATCTAACAAGCCAGGAGGGGCACGGGTCGAGGGAGCAGGTGGTAGGCCTGGTTGCAGCCACAATCTTATCAACAGCATCTGCGCCCAGTGGCCGAAACCGGTCGAGGGTGGCCCGGCGGAGGGCCACGGGGTCTCAAGTTCTCTTACTGTATCAATTGTGGCAGGAAGGTCCCGGCGGAGATTCAGAATCTTGTCTGTGAAATAGCTCTGGAAAGCACCGGCGGTAGGGGTCTGATCGCTGCTTTTTGGGACAGTAGGGACCGTCGTCAAAGACCGAATTACCTTAAACAATTGAGCCGGGCGTGAGCTAGCAGACGCTATCAAGGCAGAAAAGTACACATTTTTGGCTGCCTTGACAGCACGCTCATAAGTATCTTTAAATAGCTTATAAGCTGATACTGAGGCTCCGTCACGGAGGTTCCTCCACACGCGCTCTAGCCGTCTCTCTCTCCCGCTTCATCGACCTGAGGTCCTCTGTATACCAGGGGATCGATGTTTGCGGGGTCGGAGAGGGCGCCTAGGGGCAATCTCGCCGAGAGCTCTGGCTAACGAGGTGTTCCAGGCTTGAACCTGCTCGTCGACAGAGACGCTGATAGACTCCAGATCCCTCAGAGCATTCAGGAACCTTTCGGGTTCCATAAGTCTCTTCGGGCGAACCAAAATCTGTTCGGCGCCCTTGCATGGAGGGGGCGGTTGCTCAACCCGGATCCTTAGGGCACAGTGGTCCGACCATGGAACCTCTATTACGGAGGCTAGGTCCACTTGGATTCCCGCGCTAAATACCAGGTCGAGGGTGTGCCCTGCCGAGTGCGTGGGCCCCGAGTTACAGAGGGAGAGGCCTAATGTCGCCATGGTCGAAATTAGGTCCGCGGCTAACCACTAATGCATTTGAAGAAGTAGATTCACAAAAGATCATAGTAAAATAAATTGATTAGCCTGAAAGTGCCCCAAGACTTTATCTTCCCTATCTTTTATATAGCATCCACCGAACCTCACAGGGCCCAGTAATGTTTAGACCTTTGTTGCTAGCACAGAGGATAGCATGAAATGGTCTGCGACATCAAGACATGCTGACACTTTACCAGTTCTAACCCACTTCCTTTTATTCTCCTTTTCTAGATAAGCCTCTTGAAATATTTGACTTCAGAAATGCAAAATTGAACACATACCCAAGGGCCCATTTCATATTACATAATTATATAGCATTATGACATTACTCCACCTGGAATGATTCCATCATTTGGAATCCAATGATTCTATCATTTTTGGGGATGGGAGAGAACGTAGAATTCCCAAACAGCGATTCCACTGCCTCACTAAACTAAAAACCCCAGGATTCCACAGGGCACAGCTATTGTAGTTTAAGGGGAATGACAGTACATAATGCGAGACAGCCAAAGTTATGCACAAAGCAAATATGTAAGATACTGCAATTGTTAGAATGAACTATACTATATCATCTCAAAGTAGTAACCGACCCAAGCTCAGTTACAAGGAAAGGATGATTATTATATTAATCTACATCCCGCTTCACTCTTTTAAAGAGATCCAAAGCATCTAATGATGCTAAAACTGTATAATGTATAATTTAAAGCCTACAACACATATATCTGGAACAATAAAAATCAAACAGTTGAAACTATTAAAAACCTATTAAAATATATAAAACACTGCCCCATACCCCCCGGTTCAGTCTCAAAAACCTTTTCCTTTATAAGCCTACCTGAAAAGAAAGAACATAAGAACATAAGAAGAGCCATGCTGAATCGGGCCTCAGCCCATCTAGTCCAGCATGATTTGTGAAGACATTGAAACATGCCCCAGAAACCATTATTATGAGCACCTTTATTAATCTTTAAGGTGCCAAAACACTTTCTGCGGCTTCTCTACAAGCAGACATTTCATGTTTCTACTCTCTAGATGCCCTCTGCAATTTCCTGCATGAGAGAGGACACGTTCGAGATGGGACACACATGCATTGTATTACAGTTGTCCCTTTCTGCACCCATTTCACTCTGATTTCCATCCCTGCAATTGGGTTATGAATATACACCCAAGATTTAACCACTAATGCATTTGAAGAAGTAGATTCACAAAAGATCATAGTAAAATAAATTGATTAGCCTGAAAGTGCCCCAAGACTTTATCTTCCCTATCTTTTATATAGCAGCCACCGAACCTCACAGGGCCCAGTAATGTTTAGACCTTTGTTGCTAGCACAGAGGATAGCATGAAATGGTCTGCGACATCAAGACATGCTGACACTTTACCAGTTCTAACCCACTTCCTTTTATTCTCCTTTTCTAGATAAGCCTCTTGAAATATTTGACTTCAGAAATGCAAAATTGAACACATACCCAAGGGCCCATTTCATATTACATAATTATATAGCATTATGACATTACTCCACCTGGAATGATTCCATCATTTGGAATCCAATGATTCTATCATTTTTGGGGATGGGAGAGAACGTAGAATTCCCAAACAGCGATTCCACTGCCTCACTAAACTAAAAAACCCAGGATTCCACAGGGCACAGCTATTGTAGTTTAAGGGGAATGACAGTACATAATGCGAGACAGCCAAAGTTTCCCTTGGATATTGCAGCAGATATGCACAAAGCAAATATGTAAGATACTGCAATTGTTAGAATGAACTATACTATATCATCTCAAAGTAGTAACCGACCCAAGCTCAGTTACAAGGAAAGGATGATTATTATATTAATCTACATCCCGCTTCACTCTCTTAAAAGAGATCCAAAGCATCTAATGATGCTAAAACTGTATAATGTATAATTTAAAGCCTACAACACATATATCTGGAACAATAAAAATCAAACAGTTGAAACTATTAAAAACCTATTAAAATATATAAAACACTGCCCCATACCCCCGGTTCAGTCTCAAAAACCTTTTCCTTTATAAGCCTACCTGAAAAAGAAAGAACATAAGAACATAAGAAGAGCCATGCTGAATCGGGCCTCAGCCCATCTAGTCCAGCATTCTGTGTCACACAGTGGCCCACTAGTTGTACACAGGGATCTCTAGCAGAAAGGAGGGCAAAACCCTCACCTGCTCCAGACCCCCACAACCAGTACCCGGGAAATCCTGCCTGCCTCCATCAACACAGAGGTGGCACTTGGATGTCCATTTCAGTAACTACTGATTCCCTTGGTATCCATGAATCTCTCTAATCCTGCCTTGAAGCTGTCCAGGCTGACAGCTGTCACAACCTCCTCTGGAAGTGAGTTCCATAACCCAATGACCCTCTGGGTGAAGAAATATTTCCCTTTATTAGTCCTAACTTTCCTACCTTGGAGCTTCAGGAGTGCCCCCTAGTCCTAGTGTTGGGTGACAGAGAAAATATTTTTCTTTATTTACCTTTTCTATCCCATGCATGATTTTATACACTTCGATCAAGTCACCTCTTAAACGCCGTCTTTCAAGGCTGAAAAGACCAAGGCGTTGCAACCTGATTTCATAAGGGAGCTGCTCCATCCCTTGGATCATTTTTGTTGCCCTTCTTTGTACCTTTTCCAGTTCCGTTATATCCTTCTTGAGGTGCGGAGACCAGAATTGTACACAGTACTCCAGATGTGGCCTCAACATAGATTTGTAGAGAGGCAATACAACATTTGCCGACCTATTTTCGATTCCCTTCCTGATCATGCCAAGCATAGAATTTGCTTTTTTCACTGCTGCAGCGCACTGGGTTGACATCTTCATTGAGCTGTCCACCAAAACCCCAAGATCCCTTTCCTGGTTTGTCTCAGAAAGCTTTGATCCCATCAGTTGATAAGTGTATTTGGGGTTCTTTGCCCCGATGTGCATGACTTTACACTTGTTTAGGTTAAAATGCATTTGCCACTTTGTTGCCCATTCACTCAATTTCAAGAGATCTTTCTGGAGCTCTTTACAGTCAGTTTCATTTTAACTACCTGAACAGTTTAGTGTCATCTGCAAACTTTGCAACCTCACAATTTACTTCTACATCCAGATCATTTATGAATAAATTAAAAAGTAAAGGTCCTAAAACTGAACCTTGGGGTACGCCACTTCTCACCTCTTTCCACCCAGAGAAATGTCCGTTTATTACCACCCTTTGTTTCCTACAGTTTAGCCAGGTTCGAATCCAGGGCAAGACCTGTCCCTGATTCCATGGCTGAAGAGCTTATTTAGGAGCCTTTGGTGAGGGACTTTGTCAAAAGCCTTTTGAAAGTCAAGGTAAACAATATCGACTGGGTCCCCTTTATCTATGTGTTTATTTACACCCTCAAAGAATTCTATCAAGTTAGTAAGACATGATTTGCCTTTGCAGAAACCATGTTGATTTTCCTTCAGCAATGCCTGTTCTTCTATGTGCTTAGTAATTTTTTCTTTAATAATGGTTTCCATCACTTTTCCTGGAACTGAGGTTAGACTAACTGGCCTGTAATTTCCTGGATCACCCCTGGATCCTTTCTTGAAGATCGGAGTTACATTTGCCTCCCTCCAGTCCTCGGGTACAGTGCCTGATCTTAGAGAAAGGTTATATATTTTGGCTAGAATTTCAGCAATTTCACACTTGAGTTCCTTAAGAACTCTGGGGTGGATGCCATCTGGCCCTGGTGATTTGTTGACATTTAGTTTAGTAGGATTTTAGCCTGGTGTGGGTGGATTACAGGGAAGGACCATTCTGGCCTCGCTAGGCAGAGGGTTAAAGATATGAGGGGCAGCCACTGAGAAGGTCTTCTCTCGCTTTCCCCACAGACGAGCTTGCGACCTGGCAGCCAGTGGAGCTATTGCAACAGGGGGCTTGTACATTCCCTGCAGTCAGTTTCAATTAATGATTTGGCCACAGCTTTTTGGACCAGCTGGTTTCCAAACACTACAGTAATCCAAACGGGATGCAACTAAGACATGTACCACAATGTATGCAGACATGCAGAGGGATAAGTGAGCACGTGTCTGTTGATTTATGGCAAACCTATAATTTCATAGCTTTTCCTTCAACAAGGAATAGGGGAGGTTCTACAGCTTCCTTCCTTCCTCTGAAATATAGAATTCAGCACTTAGCATTGGCAATCTCCCATCCCAGTACTAACCAAGGTTAACCCTGCTTAGCTTCCAAGGTCAGGCAACATCTAGTGGCCTTGGGATATTCAGGTTCCAGGAAGGTAAATACAGGGGAAGGGCAGGGAGAAACTGTCTCCCCTTTCCTTTATTAAATCTGACCCATCACTGTCACTGTATAGTAAAACCTAACAGAACACTAAAGCTATAAAATAAGGCTGTTAAATATGAGCAAATGGAGGGGAGGAATCTAATTTGAGAAGCAAATTTCCAACTGATGCTCTGGCCATGAAGCCCAGAAATATAGTCATTTAATTAATCTGTCTTTCTCAGCACATTTTTAAAGAGAAGTAGAAGATAAAAATATACAACTCTGGGTGGCAGTCATAATGTTAATATTGCAGCAAATGAGACATAGGTCATTAAAGAGTCTTCTATTGTTCCTCATACAAACCTGCACATCGAAGACAAATAAAACTTAACTCTTAGATTCTTGTGCAAATGTTGTTCAACATGAAGCACAAAGCAACTTGTAAATAACTTGATCTTTTAAGCTTCCTTTCCAGTAACAGTTATGCATCATGATTAAAGAGTGTTTTGAAAACAGAGTTTAGCAAACCTAGCTCTGTTGTATATAGTGTTTTGTTTTGTTCCCAGTCCCTAAAATAGAAAGAACACTGTCTGGTCAAAGATGTTACAACATTCTGAGCACAGCTGTAAACATAAACACATCTATCCCTTACACATATACACACATCTAAAAGCAAAATCAGGAGCCATTTGTCTGAAGAAAAATCACAACTATGAAGTTGTTTGCAGCAGTCACCAAGAGATTTTTTTTAAAGTCTGTTTTGCTTTAAAGACGACTCTGCCTTTAGCTGTGGTCATTTCAGCATGGTCAGATAATATTCCCATTTCCTTGTGGCCAAATACACCTTTTTACAGGAATTTAAAGTGGCATAGAATTACTTACCACACAATACATGACACAGTACAGGACATATAGCAGGACTGAATTTCTTCCAGCAGTCACAGTCTATTTTGCTATCGTATGCATTCAATTAGTTCCCAACTTACAGAGAACATAAAGCGAACCTATCAACAAGGTTTTCTTGACAACAATTGTGCTAAGGAAGTTTGTCTTTGCCTCCGTCTAAGGCTGAGAGAGTGTAACTTGCACTATGTCATCCGGTGAGTTTCTATGGGTGAGTGGGGATTTGAACTCTGTTCTCCAGGGTCCTAGCTCAGCATCCAAACCACACCATGCTGGTTCTCAACAAAATATGTAGTTTAGCTGTTGGTAAGATTTTTGACATGCCACACAATATCAAAAGGATTAGCTTATTGGTTAGGAAGCATCTGTGGCTCTGATTATGGCATTATTATTTATTTATTTATTTCCATCATTTCTACCCCGCTTCTTCTCAACCCCCAAGGGGGGACTCAGAGCGGCCTAACAACGGCAACGATTCGGTGCCACATAGTATACATATAATAAAAATAAACAGTTAAGAATAAAATATATTAAAATACAGCTAGAATTAAAATACATTAAAAATACAATTAACATTAAAATGCATTGTGTATATTCACAACAGTTAAAACAGTATTCCATCCGTAAGCATTAGGTCTTGTCCACCAGATTGCCATCTCAATCCAATCAAAGTGCTGTATTGTGCTAAAGTGCAAACGCTTGGTCCCATAACCAGGATTTCACTTTTTTCTGAATGCCAGGAGGGATGAAGCTGATCGAATATCAATAGGGAGTGCATTCCACAGATGGGGAGCCACCACCGAGAAGGCCCTATCCCTCGTCCCCACCAACCGCATTTGAGATGTAGGCGGGAGCGAGAGCAGGGCCTCCCCGGATGATCTTAAGGTACAGGATTATGAACAGGAAAATAGTGTAGACTTGCAGTTCTCAAAATGTTCCTACCTCCTCCTCCCCTCCCTCCCCTCCTCTTTCTTCCCTTCCCCCACCTCCCTTGCCACAAAAAGTCCTTTCCCCTCAGCCCCTTACCACCCAAATAATTTCCCCCTCACCTTCCATGCTTCAAAAACCTATTTCCCTCCCACCGTTCATTGGGTGGGTGCTTTTCCTACATGGCAGAAGGGTGTTGGACTGGATGACCCACTGGGGTGCTCCTATTACTATTATTATTATTGGCTGGATGACCCTCGGTTAGTGGTGCTTTGATTGTGCTTTTCCTGTATTTCAGATATGGCTTGGACTGGATGCCCCCTGGGGTTTTCCACTGAAATACTATTAAGTTTATGTTGGTTAAAATTGTCCTTCATTTTAAATATTGTATTGTTCTTTCTCCCCCCCCTTTTTTTTTGTTTTGCACTACAAAGGAGATATATGCAGTTTGCATAGGAATTTGTTCTTTTTTCTATCCATCTGCCACTAGCCTGGTCACACAATGACATTTTCAAGCACTGGCATCATCATACTATGTGTCCATAACAGGAGAACTTCATCAACAATCGTTTATTTGCAAATGTGAGTTCTAGATGGGTGTTGGGCTGCTATGTGCCTTCAAGGGCAGAAAGTTACTGCAGTCCTTAATAATGCTTTTTACTTGCTGTTACAGAAGTAGGAAACTTTCTACAAGCCAGTGGCCAATTTTCACACCCCATACAAACTGCTAAAATTGCAGAAATCTAGGAAATGCCTACACTGGATGAAAATGATAAGATATCTATTTGTTGTTTTGAAAAACAAAAGTTTGGGTTTTGGGGGGGGGTGCTTTCTTTTGATGTGAAACAATACAGAGGACTCTGTGACTGAGGCCCCTTCTACATATTATCTGCTTTGAACTGGGATTATATATGGCAGTGCAGACTCAGGTGATCCAGTTCAAATCCAGTTCAAATCAGATAATGTGGATTAGCTAATTTAACAATCTGGAATATATGGCAGTGTAGAAGGGGTTAATGTAGAAAAATACTACTCATGTCAATTTTTATATTCCATGAGCTGACTCCCTCTGGCTGACATTGTACATTTCCAGCATACGGACAACAGAAATTTCCTCTTCCCCAAATAACCCTATTACTAAAAGAGAGGCATGACATTCCCTGCCATTTCCTATGTTAATCAACATATTAGGCAGCCTGGAAAGAGATAAGAAAACTACCAAAAATGTTATGTCAAAGAACAAATATGTGAACATCTTAAGCTTTGGTTTCTGTTTTTCCTGCTCTATGCAATATTGTACAACCAAGGGCACACTTCTTTGTTAATTCCTTTCAAAAAGAATAATAAAAGAAAATCCTTCAGAATAGAAACCCAGCTACCCTAATTCTTTTCTAAGAGCAATAGAAATAACTAGGTACAGCTCCTCAAGGACACAGAAAGTAATCTTATCTTTCAGAAACTACTGACTTAACTGCTGCAAATCTTTGATCCCTCAAGGTTTCTCTCAAGTCAACAAAAGCATAGAATGAAGAAAGCACAAACATCGTCCTGATCTGCTAATCCCAATCATCCTAATTTGTTTTATATCACACAAACTTTCTTTAGAGGAAGACATCAAATAATGCAAGCATGCTCCTTAAAACACTTCAGGAAAGCTGCCATCAAAGGCACTTCTGGTTGCCATATCACTCAGGCAATGAATCCACTTTGAATTTTATTATGAACGTTGATAGACTTGTTAAAAGCATTGAATTCTATCTTCCTTAATAGACTCAGCACTTTGGGTAGCTCATTAAACTTTGGATGAAAGCCTAGAGCAGATTCACTTCCTAAATGGCATGGAAGCCACCAATTGCGACTGGTCAACTCCTTCAGACTTACTTAACTTGATGATGCAACAGGAGAACTCACCGGGCAAGGAGGATTAAAAGTTTGAGATAGGTATCACTATAATGTCACATATACAAAATCTCCTACAGAAAGGAGGGGCAAGTAAGTCAAGGGGAAAAATTCTATTGTTAAGCAGTATGTAAGAAGTCTTTCGTTGTAACAATTTATTCAGAATCTTTTATCATCACTGGTCCGCTGACTGCCAGCTGTGGGAATTGTTTTTAAAAAAGAAAAATATGAACTTCGAAACTAAGTGCAATCTGTTGTACTTTAATTAAGAAAAGGTTTGAAACAACAAAGGCCTCCTTTATCACTGAAATAATAATAATAATACATGGTGTGCTTGGAGGCATTCAAAGAAACTGGAAAAGCCTTAATTTGGACAGAACGTCAATCCACATGCTGCAGAAGGCATGCACTGCTCTCAACTGCGCATATTATGCAAAAATACCTCTAATATCCTACGCCCTTGGGAAGAGCCCGATATTCATTTGTGCTGTGTTGTTATGTACAAATAAAAAACTATAACAATAATTTTATTTCTCACCCACCTCGAGGCAAGTCACAGCAGTCACATAAACACTGTAGAAATTCTACAAATATATCCTACATATTAAATATAGTTCTCTAAAAGTTACATATAAAAACATATTCTATAAAATAAATATTAAATAAACAAGACAGAGATTAGAACACAGGACATGAGTTTAAAATTCGTTGCTTGCCCGATTACAATAGCCACAATCTTGTTCTTGATACAAGTATGTGTAAATAGTTGGTTACCACAGCAGTTAGACTTTTACCAGTCTGTGGAAGAACGTCTCAGTCAGCCCAGATTTCACAAAAGTTGATAGACTCTCAGAAAAATCTACATTCTTCTCTCACTTATTTGGATGAATATGATTCTTTGCATCCTCCATAATTATGCCACCATAGCATTACACTGCACCAGGACTCAACAGGATCTCAGGAAAGATGACTTTCAGACCTCAAAATATTTTAAAACTTAAGTATTTTTCTTGGATAAATATTTGTTTTTCTGTAATGCGAATTCTGTGCCCAATTCAACAATTTAGTTTCCTCAAAAAAGATATAATTTTAAAAACAAACAAACAAAAAGGAAATTATGTGAATACTCCTAAAATACATTTATTTCCCCTTCCTACAGCCATATGTAGTATACTATATGCAAATGGAAGGGAGTGACAGGAGAAGAAGCAACTGACACCAGACAGATCCCACACAGAGACATCATTAGCAGGAAACAACATGGCATCTATAAGCACAACCAGTACCATACACAAAATCTAGCAGCATTTCAGGGCCCCTGTGTTATTTTGTAAATTGCTTTGTCCACATGGCAATCTGCAGGTGAAGACATTGATTCTCACTAACAGAGCTGAGCTATAAGGCCACCAATGGTGCTAACATTTGTTATGTGCTCATACAGATCAAAAAAGGTTACCAGGCCAAATGTTTAGAGAACCAAAGAAAAGAAGAATGCAAAGAACACATCTAGCATCTGGAGAGAGAGAAATGAATAATTTGCAGAAGCATTAAATGAAAACTTTTCCTAGGGCTCTACGCCCAAGACTGCAAATATATTCCGATTGTAAGCTTGGATAAATCAAGACAATTATGCACAGCTATATTCTCAGCTCAGACAAACACAAGTGATTTTCTACAACATTTTATGTATAAACTAAAGCATTTTCCCCTTCAATCTGGCAAAGGAATGGTAGTTTCATTTCCCCTGGCTGGCATTCTACTTGTGTGATGCTCCATAAAACAAACAGAATGTTAAGTGCTGTGGCATAACAATGTACATTGATGTGGCAAACCAGTGCAGTGAGGTTAGTATTTTAGAAGAAGTGAATGTCACAAAATGCCATTTTTGGCATTTGGAATATATGGCTATATACATACACTAGCTGACCCGGCCACGCTTCGCTGTGGCGTTTTCATTCCTTTCTTGTTTATTTGGCTTCTCTGTCCTTCCTTTCATTCTTGTTTTCTTTCTCTCTGTTCTTCTTCCCTCTTTCCTTCTTTTTCCCCCCCCTTCCATCCTTTGTTTTTTTCCTTTTGTCTCCTTACTTTTTTCTTATGTGTCTTCTCCTCGTCGTTGTGGGAAGGGGGGTCTTCCGCCGCTTCTCAGGCGGTTGTTGAGGCGGGCAGGGTGGGCATTGTTGTGGGCGCCTCCTTTGTCGCTTCCTAGGCCTCCTCCTCCACCTCCTAGCTGCTCCTGGACACGCAGCTCGGGTCCAGGAGTGGCATGGAGTCGGTGGAAGAGGGCAAGGATGCGAGGAAGCAGGCGTGAAAGAGGAAGTCCCGCCTCTCCTGGTCAGAAGTCCTCCACGGGACTACACTTCCCAGAAGGCCCCGTATGGCCACTTCCTGCTCTTGCGGAGCTTTCTGGGAAGTGTAGTGCCGTGGTTGTGGCTGTTTCCCCCATCGCCTCACAGCTGCTCCTGGACCGGGGAGGCGCGGGAGGCGCCGGTTCCGCCTCCTCCGCTGGGTTTTCGGTCCTCTCCGTCGCTTTACAGGGGCTCCCGGACCCGGGCGCCGCTCCTGGATCCGGGTGGTGCGGGCGTCGTCGTGGGCGCGTCCTCCGTTGCCTCCTCGCTCGATTTCCAGGCGGCCATGCCGCCGCCCGAGTGGCCCGGGAACGGATGCGAGATGGCGGAGGAGGCAGCGGAGGAGCCGGTCACGACACCGCCCGCACCACCCGGTTCCAGGAGTGGCGGCCGGGTCCGGAAGCCCCTGGAAGGCGTCGGAGGAGGGCGAGAATGTAGCAGAGGAGGCGGGAATGGCGCCGTCCACGTCTCTCCGGTCCAGGTGCGGTTGGGAGGCGGCGGAGGAGGGCAGTGAGCGAGGACGGAGAGAGGGGTTTGGGTTTCGCCGATCTTCGGCCCTGCCTCCTGCCCTGGCGCGCATGGGGAGGCAGGGCCAGAGATCGGCAATCCGCCCTCCGCAGCCGTCTCCCGCGGATCCAGCGGCGGCGCCTGAAAGAAGGTAAGCCCGGGAGCTTACCTTCTTTGAGGCTCGGTCGCTGGATGGGGGTGGCGGAGGGCGGATCGGCGACCTCGGGCCCTGCCTCCCGCCCTGGCACGCAGGGGGAGGCAGGGCCGGTGATCAGCGATCCGCCCTCCGCCGTGCCCCCCGCGGTTGCAGCGGCGGCGCCTGAAAGAAGGTTAGCCCGGGAGGTTACCTTCTTTCAGGCGCGGTTCAGGGTGAGTGGGGAGAGGGAGACGGGATGGGTTTGTGTGTTGGGGGAGTGCGCCTGCGCGATTGCTCTCCCTGTGGTCTGCGCCGCGCCAGCGCAGAACGGAGGCAATGGGCGGTTTTTGGGGGCTTGTTTTGGGGGTTGCAAGGTAGGGAGGTGGGTTTTTGTGTTAAGGTAATACCTCGTGGTCTGGGGAATGTGTGTCGTTGGATTGGTGTATTGTGGGGGGCATAGTTTGGCCGTGCATAAAGTCCGTTGCACGACCACTCTCTTTTTATATATATACATGACAGGGTTTTTTTGTTATCTAAATATATTTAAAACATAAAGTATGATAAAAGCTTCCTCTGGTTAACCCTCACAACAACCATTATACCCATTTTACAGATTATGAACTGCAAAATAGAGACAAAGTAATTATTTCCAGACAGTTCAATGTTTGTTTCTTCTCTTGTTTTAGATTCAACGTTCATATGTTAAATAACAACTAGGCTACTACAACTTGCTTTTAATGTGTATGTTGATATATTCATACCCATTCAGTTCTAAATGGGGATGTTTAAATGGCAAAAGGAAGATTTTTATAGACTCACAGTGGACAGGATCCTTGAACTGATCAATGGCCCTTTCACAGTACACCAGAAATTCTCAGGGTGGTCCGCGATAAGGACTTACTGGTACATTATTTAAACTGTTATATGTATTTATATCATGATCTGATCACCATGCTCAATATATCCCATATGCATGGAGGTACTGGGATAACAATACAAAAGGTTTGCTAGGGTAGACCCTCTCCCACTCAAATTCAGCCCCCTAAATCAAACTCAGCCCCACCCGAATCAAAATCTTGGCTACGGCCCTGCAGTACACCATTACAGTGCTATGATACTACTGCAACTTACAGCTACAATACTACTGAGCTTCCCCATAGAATCCTGGAGTGTGTTTTTTTTAGTTTAGTAATAGGGAAAAATGGGAGATGAGAGGATAAGGGTGGGGAAGTAGGATTGAAAGGAGAACACTGAGAGCCCAGAGAAGGGTGTAGATATTTGTGTATTGCCCTTGGACATGTCTGCTAACAAGATACAATAAATATTTTTTGTGAGGATTTGCAAGTTTGCCAGGTGATGTTTATGGCTTATTTGCCAGAACTGTTAATTCTAACATAAGCTAGAGTTTAAAGGAAACAGAGGTTGGTGTTTTTTTCTAACTTGCTAATGCTCCTGCAAAAAAAATAGCTGTTTATAATACTTTTATTGGGAGAAGTAAATATGAAGTGAGCCAAGGCTTACCATGTTCCCCTTTCCAGGGAAGAGGGTCAGTCAACTCTCACAACAATCTCTTCTTATGGCAATTACTACTGTTTTACTAAATGATCTGCCAACCCTTGCCAACAGTTTTTTTTATAATAAGGCTCTGCACATACACTGACTTTTAGAATGATTACAACAAGTCAACAATCTCCCTGCATAATTCTTAATTCTGCATATATTCATACAAGGTTAATATCATAGAAAAACAAAAAAAACAAGGTAAATTGGTTGTGTCCAATAATACACTTTAATAATACACTTTCTTTATATTTTGCTCTTCTCACCCTGAAGGAGACTCAGGGCGGATTACAGTACACATACAAGCAGACAAACCCTGCCGTTTTTATATTTGACATACAGCACATACAACATATACATATACAACATATACAGTAGGAGATTCTTCCAGTTGAGCCACAGGTTCTTTCCTGGTTCTTTCCAGTTGTGTCACCGGGGTGCTGTTCCTTCATCCTCCTATGACGAAGAGCTTGCCAGTCCGTTAGGCCAGGGCAGTCCAATTTCTGCCAGCTCAGGGGCCGGACTTCTGGTGAGTGATCACCTGGGGGGCCACCCGGCCACGCCCCCGGCCACGCCCCCGGCCACACGGCTCCGCCCCCTCTCCCAAAGCGTCAGAACAGCTGTTCTGACGCTCTGGGAGAGAGGGAGACGCCGCGGGGAGCCTTCCCCCTCCCTTCCAAGGCATCACGGCAGCCACGGAAGATGGCGGTTTCGCCGGCTTGAGCGGCTGCCATGACGCTTTGGGAGAGAGGGAGGCGCCGTGGGGGACCCCCTCCCTTCCAAGGCATCATGGCAGCCGCGGAAGCCCGCCATTTCGCCGGCTTGAGCGGCTGCCATGACGCTTTGGGAGAGGGAGGCATCGCGGGGGACCCCCTCCCTTCCAAGGCATCACGGCAGCCGCGCCGGGGAGGAGGCCCGCCCCCTCGCTCCCTTCCCGGTGCAGCCGGTGTTCCGATCGCCGTGGCGCCAGGGGGAAGGAGGAGGAGGAAGAGAGGATTCCTCCTCCTCCTCTTTCCCCACAGCGCCACGGCGATCGGAACACCGGCTGCGCCGGAAGGAGGAGGAGGAGGCCCGCCTCACTCCCTTCCCGGCGCACCCAGTGTCCCGATGGCCGTGGCCCCGGGGGGAAGGAGGAGGAGGAAGGAAGGATTCCTCCTCCTCCTCTTTCCCCCCAGCGCCACGGCGATCGGAACACCGGCTGTGCCGGAAGGACGAGGCCCGCCCCCTCGCTCCCTCTCGCCCTTCCCGGCGCAGCCGGTGTCCCGATCGTCATGGCGCCGGGGGGAAAGAGGAGGAGGAAGGGAGGATTCCTCTCTCCCCTCGCCGCTGCGAACCGGATCGCAGCGGCGGGGCGGAGAGAGGGACAAAGGGGCGAGGCAAGGAGGAGGAGCTGGCTCCCTTCCTTTTCCTTTTCCCTGCCCCGCCTCCTCCTCCTCCTCTCCCTGTTGGACAGCCCTGTGTTAGGCAATCGGTCTTCCTTTATTTATTGCCGCTTTAAAAGTCCTCCCCCGCAAAGCAGTCCCTAATTTCTCTACTCACAGCTAGGCTATTTTTGACTGCTTAGGTAAACAGAGGCAGGGCTGACAGCTGGCTGCCCAAGCCAGCCCGAGGTCTCGAACCTGTAACGTTCGGTTGATAAGATCTTTTAGCAGCTGTTGTTACCTCTGTACTAAACCTCCGGCCCATTAGGCAGACTAGCTGAAAATTCTTGGAACCTGGAAGTAGGGAAATCAATGGTATCCTCCTATTCAGATTTTCAGTCTGTAAGAAATGCACAATTGTGTAATCATGACATTGCTTTGAAAGATATTGTGAATTTGGATAACTGCTTCACAGCTCAGAACTGCATATTTAGAGTCAATTGGGGTAAACTGTAGAGGTGATGCAAATATTTGATCTGGATTGAGACCTTATTAACAGCTTGTTTATTTTAACTTATGTTGTACTGTAGGTTGTATGCTATATGTATATGTGTTTGTCAAATGTTTTGATACGGCCAATGGGCTCATCAATAAAACGTACTGGCAGCTGCTTTGGCAGCATTTCAAGGCATGATTTATTATTTTCTATATGCTCCTTGATCTTTAGAAAGTCCAGAACATTGTGATCGAAGAAACTCCCTGTGGCTTGCCATTCAGGCACAGTTCTAGCCTGCTCCTGCATAGTTTGACAAGTGTTGCAACACAGAACAAGATAAAACTTTTCAGCTGTTGACTTGTTCTGATTGTAAACAGCAGAAGATTCTACCTTATCTACTTTTTTGGTCATTTTTGATTATGTGATACAACCTATCAACCTTTTCAATCATACTCCAAAGTCATCCAACAGTGTTAAATAAATCGGACACCTGTAAAGACATGCTTGATCTTTCAAAATCATGAATTGTTCCACCTGCAAAGTGTATGGTGCACTATAGCCATGACCTTCACAGCACCTTTTGGGATGACAATTAGGACCTACAAAGCCCTGAACGGTTTGGGACCCGCCTACCTACGTGACCGCATCTCTGTGTATGAAACCAGGCAATCTCTCCGATCACCTGAAGAGACCTTAGTCTCGCTCCCACCAGCCTCACAAGCACAGTTGGTGGGGACAAGGGAGATGGCCTTCTCTGTAGTGGCGCCCCGACTCTGGAATGCGCTCCCCAAGGATATTAGACAAGCCTCCACTTTGGCAGTATTTAGGAGAAGCCTGAAGGCGTGGCTGTTCCAATGTGCCTTCCCTGAATGAAGTAAATGATGCCCTGCCATGTTCATTCTCTGCAAAAGTCCCCAGAAGCACTTTAATTATCTGTTGTGTGTCTGCCCCATATTGTCCTCCCTGCTATATGCAAAATACCTCTGTCTACACCCAGTGTTTATTTATTTTAAAATTTTAACAATCACATGTGGCTCACCCAAAATGGTTTTAAATTGTCTGTTACTGCTTGTTGTCTGAGTTTTATTGATTGTATTGTTTTTATAATTGCTATTGTTTTGTTATTGTGTGTTATTGGGCTTGGCCCCATGTAAGCTGTCCCGAGTCCCCTTGGGGAGATGGGTGCGAGGTAAAAATGAAGTAAATAAATAAATAAACAGCTCAGGCCTGTAGCAGGAAAAAATAAGCAAATCCAGGATGACATATTCATACAGGCTCCCAATATAGAATATGCCATTGCCAACACTCACATTTTACCCAGCTGAATTCCTGATCAGTAGCCTAGTCACTTACTCCTAGTAATTTTAAGAAAATAATTATGATGTTTCTAATCATTATGTTGTTACTTGATTTTATAATATTTTCTAGCATTTAAAATAACAACATTGTAATATGTTTTGGGATTTAAAAATGGAAAACAGTATACACAGAGGGTAACTACATGGGATAAAGGAGGAGGGCATTGTCCTCCCAGGTCAGAATTCTGCAAACCAAAATGGAGTTTTCCTTCAGCATTGTAGAGAGACACTGACAATTATAATTATCTCTGTAGCTATACCCCTAATATCTTTAAAAACATCAAATAGTTCACATTTTCCCCTGAAATCATTACTCTTAACTGTTTTTCTGATCAAATAGGGGAGGCACTATCTGCCATATTTCCCAGAGTTCATATTGCCTAACAGTGAGGACTTCAAAATTAAAATACATGAATTTGCTTGGGTATTTTAAGGTCATTGAGGAAAACAGAGGAGGAAAGGGGGATGCCAATGAACACCTGTGTTTCCTGAAAGCATCTCTCCAGGGGTATATTTGCATTTCTAGAATCGGCATGAGGTATCATTGCTATAAAATGGATATGAAATTACACACAGAGATTTGTGACCATTCTTTGCAGTTGTATAAGCAAATGGAGTTCTTTCACCATGGATTCATATTCAGATTTAGCCAGGACACTGACAGTCAGAGGAAATTGCTTCAATGGCATAATCCTTGTAAAAGACTTGATTATGATCTTCCCTGTGAACATCCTACTGTACTCGAATGACAAGGTTGAATACAGAATATATCTACACTACATAATTAATTTGATATGAGTCCAATTGCCATGATTTTATTCTGCAGCTTCCTGGGATTAGTAGTCTGTACACCCACTTAGAATTCTCTATGTTCTTGCCCAAACTACAGAATTAGAGTTCTCTGGCAGAAAATTCTAAAATCCCCACAAATCCACAAATCCCAGGATGTAAAAGGTACCATCGTACCCATATTTACTCGAGTCTAATGCACCATAAAATCTAATCCACATCTCCATTTTCAAAACTCTGAAATAAAAAAAGTATTTGCTGACTAATATAATGTGCAGCAGCAAAAGGCCTGCTCCGTTCCCCACACACCTCTCGCCGCTCTTTGAGGCTTCCAAAAGAAGCAGAGGCCTGGAAGAGCGGCGAGAGGCATGTGGGGCAGCCGCAGGAGCAGCGAAGCATGTCCTCGCCCTTCCACTCTGGGCTCTCTTTCCTCCGGATCCTGGAAGAGAAACGGAGCAGGCCTTGCGCTGCTGCGGCTGCCCCAGGCCTAGAAGGGCGGCGAGAAGTTCTTCGGAGCCGCAGAGAGGGTCAGCAATGAAAACACTCTCCTCCCTCCCTCCCTTCCTTTTTTCCCCACAATGCCAGCGGGCCGGTCAGAATCGGCCAGCGGGCTGCAAGATGCCCAGGTCTGCCCTATTGCTTTGGCTCATAACTAAGATTACAGTATTAGGCAAATCTATTGCGCACCCTAATTTTGGCAAGATAATTTAACCAAAAAAGGCGAGTGTTAGATTCAAGTAAATACAATATTAAAGTGGTATCAAAGTACTTTGTGTGTACAGTGTGGGTAGCTATGACTTTGCAGTTAGCATCTTGTAACTCTCAAGAACCCAGGAAGGAAGAGATAAGTGGAGGACACTGAAATTTAGCAATAAGTGTTGCAGGTTACAGTAGCCCCCTGTGAGTCCTTTGTGGATTTTAATCACCACTGTGGATAGGTCACTGCAGATTCATAATAGCATTTTATATTCCTGAAAACTTCTAGGTTTTCTTTTTTTCTTCCTATATTATTCAGTTTTGGCGTGTTTATTTGGATGATCTATAGATTTTTGTTTCGTTTTGTTTTAATTTCATCAGTAAATACTTTACTATGTTCATTTTTAAAGTATATTAATTACTAGCCCTCCCATCATGCGTTGCTGTGGCCCAGTCTGTGTACATGTGTTTTGTGTGTGTATATTTTATGTATATGTGTATACATGTGTGTTTGTGTATATATGTGGTTTTGTGCATATATGTGTTTTTGTGCATGTAATGTATTTTTTGGTTTTTGGCTTTCTAAGTGTCTTCTGCTGTGTTTTTCAGTGTTTTTATGAGTGATGGTCACTCATTGGCCTGATACATGTATTGTGTCCAAATCTGGTGTCAATTCGTCCAGTGGTTTTTGAGTTATGTTAATTCCACAAATGAACTACATTTTTATTTATATAGATATTAGAATCATAGAATAACAGAGTTGGAAAGACCCCATGGGCCATCTAGTCCACCCCCCACCCCGCCATGGTTATCATGTCTCTTCTCAACCTTCTCTTCTGAAGGCTAAACATACCCAAGAAGATTTTATGTTGAGTTTGTAAAGTACAAACTGAATCCAGATGGATATTTGATGTGAAGCTGAGAGCAGCGCATCTGTTGGGATATGTTTAAATTAAAAGCAATGGGAAGTAGATTTCTGATCCATACCTCCCCCTGTTGATATAATGTTGATCAGCACTGTATGCCTGATCAAAAAAAATCCACAACAGATCTCTAGTCTTCAATTTTTCCCACTAACATGTAATATAACTCAGACAGTTAAGAGATACAATCTTCTTAAGATAGTCATCATTGAGCAACATAAAACTATGTTGCTATTACCTCTGTACACAGATTAGATATACAATCTTCTTATGAACATGCCACTCACACCCATTTATTAAGAAACACAACACATGATAACCAAAATTTGTTTTTCTGAGCTTTACACTGAAGGAAAACACTTCCGATATTAAGCCCACCCTTTTGTTAGTTTGAGAAATAATAAGAATGTAAACACATGTTCCTGAAAGTTTACACTTTCTTTGCATGATGAATAAATTCCTGGAGGCAATAACTGAAGTATTAGGCAATGGAGATGTTCTAGTTGCCAAAATGCAAATGATTCATCTTGGAATTAATTAAACTCACACAGTGCTCTAGTTATCTTGCAATTTTCAACTAGAAAAACATTCCTAAATACAGTGGGAATAATTTGTGGGGTGGATGTTCTCAGGCACATGCTTGCATGTTGTAAGAAACACGGAGGAAGAAAGGAGGCAGCTTGCTTTAGAGCTCTAAACATTGAAGACTAATTTGTAGTTTATATGTTTAGAAAAATATCTTCCACTATTAAGAGAGGATAGACTGTAGGCAAGTTGGCCCAACTACAGTGTTCCCTCGCCACTTCGCAGTTTGCTTATTGTGGACTCGCTGTTTTGCAGATTTCAAAAAATATTAATTTAAAATATATATCATGGTATTTTCACTGTTTTGTGGGGTTTTGCCGCCGCTGCTCTCCAAGGCGCTTTCCCTCCTCAGTCCTACCTCACTCTAGCCTTGAAGGGCCTTTCCTTCACGTTATTTTAAGTTTATAAAGATTTAAAATAGTGTATAACTACTAAAATAATGTATAAACATTAAAATGAATAAAGTATCCCTACATTGCGGTTTTTCACTTACTGCAGGAGGTCCTGGAAGCTAACCCCAGCAATAAGTGAGGAAACACTGTACTGATAAACTATTCGATGGCAATGGCCATATCACAGTCGAAAAAGGGACGAATCAATATATATATGGGAGGAATAAAATTTGGGACAGGGATGTGAATGTAATATAAATTCCACCTCAACACCCTCAAAGCACTGGATGTTCCCTGTTTAAGCAAGTGAATTAATTTTCCAATTTCTAATATTCAATATTATAAAATTAATGTACATAACTAAAATGGTGTAACAATAAAAACTCAAGAGTGTAAGTATCTTAGATTATGTTTGTATTTACTTGTTCATTACTGTTTATGTTCAATTTTCTGCTATGAAACTTAAGAAAGAATAAATTAGAGTTTTTCAGGTGGACTTTTCATGCAGTTACTGGCTTATGTGGCTTCTGCTGGATTGTTCTACCTTGTACTTTCAGCCCATGCTCCAGGCATGCTGTTAGTGCCTTCAAGTTGTTTCTGAATAATGGCAAACTTATCATCGGGTTTCCTTGGCAAGAGCTGTTCAGAGAGGGTTTACCTCTAAAACTGAGCAGGTGTGACTTTCCTGTGGCTAAGCAGGAATTTTAATCCTGTTATCCAGAGTCGTAGTCCAACACACTCAAAGCACTACCTCACATTGGTTTAAAATGACCTGAAAATAATTATAAACCATGTACTTAACACATAAAGCCCTGGCCATATGAATGAAAGCTGTTCATATGCTACGGCGTGTTAGAAATACAATCAGTTGCTAGACACACATATTATGCAGATTGAGCATCCCTTATCTGGAATTTCTTAATCCCAAAACTTCAAAATCCAACAATGTCCCCATGGGCATCTGAGATAGTGACACCTTTGCTTTTTGATTGTTCAGTGTACTCAAATTTTGTTTCATGTAAAAAAATAGTAAAAATATTGTACATAAAATTACATTAAGTAATTACATATATTCGTGGTACATGAAATCTAAATGGATTTTATGTTTCAAATTGGGTTTGATCTTAAAGATTATGGACATACATGCAAATACAGAATTTTAAAAATCTGGGGTGGAGGTGGGGGAATCCAAAATACAGAACATTTCCAGTCTGAATAATTTTGAATAAGAGATACCCAGTCTGTATCTCTAACTGTAAAGCCCATAATATATTGGCTCATATGTTGAGTGTCATTCTGAAACTAGAAAGCTGTGTGTAAAATAAAGTTTCCAAGTGATTTTATGTACATTCGGCATACAATGATTACTCCTTTAGTTATGGCTGTAACTTCAATTTGACCCAAGTATGTGGAGATAGAGGACTGTAGAACTACTTCTTACGTGATATACACACTCTGTTCAATTATCCTGTCAAATATTCTGACAGTGGGAAAGGAGCACAAGGAAGGCTCAACGAGTCATTCTCTTAGTCAACTTTGTGAAAAAGAAATGGGGGAGGAACTTTAAAATATGCTGGAATTTTATACAATTTTTCTCAAAACTAGAACTCCTTGAATATCTTAGGATATATCTATTTATTTGCAAACAACAGCTCTATCCTCTACTTGTTATTTGCTGTTGGGGATTCATTTCCTGAAGAGTATACTCATAAATATATTGTTCAAACATCAGGAAATTCAATGATCAAGAAACCTCATGCTTCACAAAAACTAGAAAACTGGAAACAAAGGCTGGTGCCTCAACAGATGCTCCCCATGATTGGCAATCACGCTGTACAATGTCATCAGCTGTGTTTGCATTCATACACTCTCTGTTTTCTTTGATTTTTCAGGCCCAAGTTGAACCAGAGAGGATGGAGTGCCCAAGGCTAACAAAGAGGCCTGACCTTGTTCTGGTTCTGCATTACATTATAAATCCTTTCGGCCTTGACTGTGCTGCTAGAAGAATATTCCCGTGAGTTTACCCATAATTATTTGTTGATGGTATAACGGCAGCTCCCTTGCTGTGTATTTCTCAAGTTTGAAGGAAACATTCATTTTTCCAACAAATACTCATGTACTCCTTGTGAGGCCAGAGAGAAGTGAGTAGGTATTAAGAGAAATGCTAACATGAACACCAAGAAAATGTAAGGTCAACCAATCACCTTTTGTCATTCAGTCACTTCAAAATTGTCACAAAGTATACTTCAGTAAGTTGCTTGTACATTGTTCCCTTGCGAAACAGAACAGGCAGGCGCTGAAGAACAAACCATTCTCCAAACCAAGTTGTAAACCATTAAACATATTTAGCGATAAAATGCCCACTGTGGTAAGATGAACTGAGGATCATTTTGAATACTTGTGTTTCCCATTCTGCCATGATCATGATCTTGATCACCACTATCATCACTTTTGTCAACTGAATACAACATCATCCATGATAAGAGTGAAATTCTCAAACAGCTGCATGAAGAGAGAAAGCATCCCACATATATGATGATCTTGAATATTATACTATGCTGACAATTTTTTTCTTTTTTTCAAATTTGGAGTATGACTTTAGGGCCTTTCAAGGCAAAGCGTCTTCAGACTGGTTCCCAAAGTAATAGTTAAACCAGGCCCCATTTAAAGCAAAGATAGGGGAAGTAGGCATAAATCCCACAGTAGAACACTCCACAAGGATAGGGAGACCAACTTAATAAACATTTCCAAAAAGCATGCGGACCAGTCCTGGAAATCTTGGACTGAATCCTCATTCTAGTCAACTTGTCTCAAAAGCAACATTTTAAAGCCATTACCCACTATAAAGTCACAGAGGTTTTGCTCAATACAATGCTGCAGTGGTGGGATAAGCTGTACCTATCTAAAATCCTGTGTTGATGAACTTTTAAAAACAATAGGTATGCAGTTATTAGGACCAAGAACAGTAGACCTGGGGACATTGACTGAAATCCCTATTCCCATGTGAAGGAGCCCATGTTGGAAACAGCAACGTTTTAGATGCAAAACCTTCTAGGTTCAGTATCTAATCTTCAGCAGCAGGTGATGGAAATATCTGTACCTAAGACTTGGAAGGATTTCTACAACTCCACTAAGAAGAAACAGTATTGGCTTAGAGAGGAAAGAAATACCATGATCTAGTATAAGGCAGCTTCCTATATTCACAACTCCTGCACTACTCAGTCAAATTTATCCCATGGGTTGATTGGGAAGATACAAACCAGCCAATTCCCATGTGTACCCAGCCAAAGCATCTTGTAGACAAAGGTATTAGATGAATAAAGAAGAAAATGTATAGGTACAGTTATTCTACATATTTCCTGCACTAATTCTTTTATTCAGAATGTGATCACATTTTATTTATTTTATTTTGTATTTACCGTAAAGGCTCATGTACAAGCCATTCTCACTTATAAATTGAGGTCAGGTTTTGGCTCCTAAATTAAATATTTTTATATGACCCATGTATAAATCGAGAGTCATTCTGTGGAGAGGGGACAGCACCAATGCCACATTAGGGAGGGAGCAAGCCATTCCTGGCTACCAATGCTATGTACCCACTCAGGCATTCAAAAAGGTCAGAAGCAGGGCCAAGGTGAAAAGAGTAGAGGGAGTCAGTTCTTCTTTTAGATTCCCTTAGGTAGGGCTAAGTGCTTGCCTCTTGCAACTCAGAGAAGGGATGGTTGCTTTTTAAAAGTTAAGCTATAGTACTCAAATTGACTTACAGATGCCACCTCAGGTTTTGGGGGTAGACTTTTTCACTAATATTTCTGGGCTTATACATGAGTATATAGGGGAGATATTTAATTTACATGTTGCTTTTTTCCTGGAATAGGGACCAAAGCAGCTTACGAAAAGAATGCATTAAAGCTCACAATAACATTTTAAAAACAATTAAAAATAATCACAGTATTAAACAGTATAAAATAATTATTTGAAGGACTGTATGAGCAACTAAGACCATCTGGAGAGGGCCTTCTCTCTGTCCCATCACTCTCTCAAGTACGTTTGGTGAAAACAAGGGAGAGGGCCTTTTCAGTGGCTGCCCCCAGACTCTGAAACCCAAGAGAGACCAGGTTGCCCCCATCACTGTTTGCCTTTAGCATCTCTGCCATCAGAGCTATAGACCAATGCATCTGGAGGGTGCCAGGTTGTGAAAGATGATCTATGCTTTATAGTTTTGTGAACATTTGTATTCTTAAACTTTTGATAAGTGGTTTTGGAGAAATGGGGTGGTAGAAAGAAACTGGATTTAAATTGAAAACACACGTTGTTATTAAACTGAAAGTGGTGTCTCCACTTGAAATCACTCAGAGATTACTTTTCTTTCTGATCCTGACTAAAATTAGAATTCACCCCAACTCTCTGTATTTGCCTGCCTACTTTATTTTTCAACTGAAATCATACCATGCTGTGGTATACCATTTGTCACCACTAAAATGGCAGCAAATAATTCAGATATCCATCTTCCACAGGCTAGATGCAAAGTTGGGTGCTCCAGAGCAGCGAAGAAAATGATAATGACAATTCTTTGCAACTATAGGTGCTGATTCTCTTGCACAGGTAATAGAGCCCCATGAGTATAACACTAACATACAGGAGCACTGGAGGAGGTGCAGCACTATCACAGCACTCATTCTAAGGGTATCTGTGAAGTAAAGGAGGAGATGGAAGAATGGGACTTTTACTTATAGGAAGTAGCAAACTATACATTGCTATTAATGAAACAGAGCTGCAGCTGATATAATAAAAGTCTCTCCTCAGCTATGACTGTAACAATAACAAGTTTCCATGATAACAGCTAATGATTACTATATGTAAGCTGGTTATTTAGAACTCGCATTTAACCATTATCTTCACTTCGTGCCAATAGTAAGTTATTGTTAATTGTAAAACATGAGCCAAGAATTCCCCAAGAACACCAAGAAGAATGCTAGTGTTAGTGATCCTAAATGAACATCCCAACCTCAACAGGAGGTACCATTGGATGGGCAGTTCTAGCAGCTCCTGATATCTTAGAAGTTCACCACTGAAATTACTATATTTAAAACCGAGACTTGTGCATCCCATAACTTACAACCCTGTCACATTATGGTTTGCTGCAACATGCACCCCAAAGAGAAAAAAATGAATATTTAGAAGCAAAAACATATCTTTTGTTCAGGTAAGGAAGGGCTGGAGTTACACAGCTACGTTTGGAGTCATAGTTAGTGTTCAAAACTACCAATTCAAACTTGCATAAATATATCAAAATGAAGAGAATTAGGCACTTACTTGATCAATTTCCATCAGCTTTGGAAAGGCACCAGGCCATTCTATAGCCACTTTCACAATATCCACAGGAGGTGGCATTTTTAGTTCTCACTATTCTTCAAAGCAAGCAAAACTGAACACTGTATTTTGCAGAGTGTCGCTCTTTCATTCACAGCTGGAAGAAAAGAAAAGGGAGGTTTTGTTTTAAAAGCTTCCTAACAAATACATCTGTCTTCATGAATTGGCAGGTACTCAAAAGGTATGGACATATGTGAAAAATTACATGGCTGAACACCCACTAAAAGCTACACAGTAGACATGGTTAGGTTCGTTCGGATTCTTCGTAATTCGGAATAAATTTGGAAAGATTCCCTTTTTGAAGCGATTTCAAAGTTTTTAAGAAAATCGGAAGTCCCTTTGCCCTTCTGAAGCTTTTTCCACCATTTCTTTTACGAATCAGTAAGTGAGTTGGAAATGATTCAGCTTTCCCCCCACTTCTGTTCCCTGACCTCGGTTAAAGCCAGAGAAGCCTTCTAAACCAGTGTGGATGGATTCCCTTTCTTTCCTTTCCCTCTCGCGTCAGGGAGAGAAGCAGTTTTAACAAGTGTGGATGGGGTGGATCCATGTCAGTTTAAACCAGTGTGGATGGATTCCTTTCCTTGCCTTTCTCTCCTGCCTCTCGAGTCAGCCTTAAGCGAGAGAAGCAGTTTTAACCAGTGTGGATGGGATGAATCCGCATCAGTTTAAACCAGTGTGGGTGGATTCCTTTTCTTTCTCTCCTGCGTCAGTTTAAACCAGTGTGGATGGGATGGATCCATGTCAGTTTAAACCAGTGTGGATAGATTCCTTTTCTTTCCTTTCCCTCCCGCTTCAGTTTAAATTAAACCAGTGTGGATGGATTCCTTTCCTTTCCCTCCCGCTTCAGTCTTAAGCGAGAGAAGCAGTTTTAACCAGAGTGAAACAACTACTTTCAAAGTAAAGACCACACAATGAAACAGGAAATAACACTTTGAAACCATTAATGAAGGATTCTGAAGTCTTGGAAGTTTTGACAAGTTTTCAGCGTTTTTTTTCTGTGAAAATCGGAATTGATTTTAGATCCGAACCACCAGCTCCCCCTACAACCGAAACAAGTTTTGAACCATTTTTAAAAATCAAACAAGCCTACTACACAGCATGGATCTAGCCAAACTGCTGAAGCATCCAAATATATTGTGAACCAAAGTCACACATTAATTGGTTTGTAAACACAGAAATCTGATGAAGAACAATGTTTCAAAAATTTATAACAAGGAGAACCAAAACAATCTGTTAGATCTTCTACCAGAAGATGGATTATGATCCATCAACTTGTGACCAGAAACCATTTTCCTTTGACTACAGCAATGATCTTCTGTGTGTTCATAAATAGATCATTGCACTATAGCAACCAAGATGTTAGGGGGAAAACAAAAAAAGCGCTTTTTACACACACACACACACACACACACACACAGCACATACTACATCATGTTTTAGAGCAATGGTTCTTAATCTGTGGGTCCCCAGATGTTTTGGTCTTCAACTCCCAGAAATCCTAATATCTGGTAAACTGGCTGAGATTTCTGGGACTTGTGGGCAAAACACCTGGGGATTCACAGGTTGAGAACCACTGTTTTAGAGGAATATATACTTCTTAGACATATAGAAATGACATTTCCAATTTGGAATACATGGCACAAGTATTATTATCTATAATATGAAATCATTTGCATGATACCATATAGCTATATCAAATAAATCAATTGTTAAACAATTTCTGCAAGCAGAAAATTTCAAATTCTACTCCTGGCATCTGCAAGTTGGGCTCAAAAGACTCCTGCCTCAAACCCTGAAGGGCTCATGTCAGTCAAAATAGACAATACTTTATTGGACAGACCAATGGTCTGACTCATCAAGTCAGCTCCCTATATTCCAGTCCTCATGACTGGATAATATAAAAGCTCAAGTCAGAATGGGAACCCGATTAAAGGCAAGTTTCCTGACATCATTTAGATACAAGCTTGAATGAAGAAGGTATTGAGCATGATAGCTTAAAGCAAAATAGTCCAAGCCTCATCCATATGTGGATTTCCAGTTAGTAAGCCTTCTAATTTCCTAGACAGTGAGTCTGGATTTTGAATATCCAGGTTCTGGTTATCCTAATGCAAATTGCCAGTTTCTAAGAAAAAAATTAAAATCTCAGCCTGTTTCTTCTTGCCATGGATGGTGTGTTTTTGTCCAGAGGATCAGCATATATGGTAATTAATATAAAATAAAATGGGAACATTCACATATATCATGTTTTCATCTTCACAAATCTAGCAAATGGGATAGAATTTCCATGTATATTTGGAATACATTGTACTTTCTGTTATGCCTATTTTGAAATGCATGCTCAGACAACCCTTGTTTGTAATGGTGACTACAGATTCTGGGAATACTCCTTTTATATCTCTTAGGGTACAGTTACAGTTCGACACTACTTCAATTGCCAAGATTCAGTGGTACAGAAACCTGGAATTTGTAGTTTGGTGAGGCACCAACACTTTGGCAGAGAAGATTGAAGGCATTATAAAACTACAACTGCCATGATTACATCACATTGAGCAGTTAAGTTGATGTCAAACTGCTTTAATGTGTAGGTGCATCCTAAGATCACAACAATCATAACTTTTCTGAGATCTAAAACCAGTTTATTCCAGTCCCAATCTTCATACTGTTGTTCAAGCCATTTATAATTTAAGCTAACCCTAAGATGAACCTATCATGGTGTTTTCTTGACAAGATTTGTTCAGTTTTTGTCATTGCATTCCTTTGATGGTGAGAGAGTGTGACTTGATGTCCCCCTTTTGTTTCCTTCCTTCCTTGGTACTTTTTTAAAGTACAATACCATCTCAATAAGAAGTGTAGAGAGTTAGGAATGACATAGAGTTACCTTCCACATCCCTGTCTCTCACTCTCCTCCGCATTTCTCTTATAAATATAGACAAGAAAAGAATTCTGTTCACACCCTGCTGGCTTCCTCTGCAGTAATCAAAGCACTGAAAAACCACATATTACATTAGTCACCAAAAACTGCCATACAACGGAGTAGCATATAAATACTCTCTCATTAGAATTAGCTATATACAACATTACATCAGCATAAGGGTCATGCCTGGCTCTCTTTGCAGATCAAAAATTGAAACATCATATTTTTACTTTTGCACATGAGGAAAAATAAATAAATAAAATTTAAAGAAACTTCCCAGCCAGAAGGGACGGTATACAAATTGAAATAATAAATTAATTAATTAATTAATAATAAATAGAAGCATTAAGATTAGGAAAGAAAAGTTTGGCATGGTAAACATATCCACTACACAAAACTAAGCAGAATGTACACAGTTTATAATTTGATGAAGCTTAGGCAATTGCTCAAGTATGCATTACACATCATCCTCATGTTTGGCAAAAATCAGAAACCTGGATGCCAGAAAGAAGTTTTTAAAACCAAGAGAAATTACTCTACTACACTACTCACTCTGAAGAACAATGGCAGTTAGTACATCGTGTCTTTTTTGGTTGGAGGTGGAGGCACAGCAAATATCAAGCGCAACCCAGCAATTCTGAAGGCATCCTGCTGTGCTATAATAATTAACACACAAGTTGGAAGCAGCTAAACTATCTATTTTTGATGCATGCTGTTAAGGCAAAATGCAGCCACTCTATTTTCTAGCAAGACTCAGAGATTAATTCAAGCACCATTAACATATGGATAATAAGCGTTCCCTTTATTTCTGGGATAAACCTACAGATCCTGTCTCTAAAATATTGCTTTTGTTAAGAAATTTCCACAACTATATTCCATAGTCATGATATTGTCTGCAAAGTATGTGTGAAATGAATACATAGTTTGCCTCTCAGTGGATGTGTTGCTAAGGATACACATGACTGACTGAGGCTATTTTAAGATAGTTTTCCATGTGTTCCTATGCAAGCACTGGGATGCACCCCACCTATCTGTTGCTGACAAGACGCTAAATGTGTTCAATAGCCATTCACAGAGATTGTGTGCAAGAGGGGCCTCTGAAAACCTGGATGGGTAGCTCAGTGATACAACAGCAAAAGCCCTACCAAACAAATGCATGGTTAAAAATATGAAATTAGAGACCCTAAATGCATGTTGAGATTAAAGATAGCTCTGAGTTCCAAACATTTGAAGACTACTAAGTTGGGTTGTGTTTTTAGTACACTAACCAGCAACTAGTTTTCCAGGAGTAAGTGAACCAAAGGCCCAATCACACAGAAGGAATACCTCTTCCTCCTTTCTCTTTTACTTAATGGTTAAGAACAGCGTTTCTCAACATGAGGGTCGGGATCCCTGGGGGGGTCGTAAGGGGATGTCAAAAGGTTCACCAAAGACCATCAGAAAACACAGTATTTTCTGTTGGTTATGCGGGTTCTATGTGGGAAGTTTGGCCCAATTCTATCGTTGATGTGGTTCAGCATGCTTTTTGATTGTAGGTGAACTATAAATCCCAGCAACTACAACTCCCAAATACCAAGGTCTATTTCCCCCAAACTCCACCAGAGTTCACATTTGAGCATATTATTTGTGCCAAGTTTGATCGAGAACCATCATTGAGTCCACAGTGCTTTCTGAATGTAGGTGAACTATAACTCCAAAATTCAAGGTCAATGCCCACCAAACCCTTCAATTTCATCATTGGTGGAGTTCAGAATGCTCTTTGATTATAGGAGAACTATAAATCCCAGCAATTACAACTCCAAAATGACAAAATCTATCTCCCCCAACTCCACCAGTATTCAAATTTGGGTGTATCGGGTATTTGTGCCAAATTTGCTCCAGTGAATGAAAATACATCCTGCATATCAGATATCTACATTACAATTCATAACAGTAGCAAAATTATGAAGTAAGAAAAGAAATAATGTTATGGTTGGGGGTCACCACAACATGAGGAACTGTATTAAGAGGTTGTGGCATTAGGAAGGTTGAGAACCGCTAGTCTGGAAGATTGTATCCAGTTCATGGCACTACAGTTCACAAATTGTTAGGCAACAAAGAATATGGGAATTTTGGAGGGAGAACAAATGAGATACTTGTCTGTTCCCCAATGTCATCAGGTCATGCTAGGAGAAAGGACACTGTAGCATTCCACATCCTCAACTGTCTTCTGTTCTCTCATCTAGGCCATGCAGGGACACGCTATGGAGAGCTCCCCATTACCATCACTAGACTTTCTTCAAAGGGGTGAAATCTCTTTGAAGATATCTGACAGTGGGGAGAAGACTGATTAAATTATGCATTCATTAATTGTAGGAGAAACACAATATACTTCTAAGAAAGATAATGAAAACCTGGAAAGCCTATGGAGGAGGGCAGCCAAAACAGTATAAGATCTGGATACTATGTCCTATGACTAATGGCTAAGGAAGCCGGGTATGTTTAGCCTGGGGAAAAGAAGACCGAGAGAGGGCATGATAGCCATCTTAAAATACCTGAAGGGTTGACGATGAAGTCAACTGTTTTCTAATATCCCAGAGACGATGCCAGGAAAATTTCCAAATTATAATGAAACAGATTCGACCAAAACAGTTACAACTATTTTTTAAGATGATGGACTTTATTTTTTTAGAACTCTTTAAATAGTTTGAGTGGCCATTTTTCTGAGTTGCTTTAGTTTTAGATTGAAAAAGGTTGGACAAGATCAAGGGTCCCCAAACTAAGGTCTGCAGGCCAGATGTGGCCCTCCATGGTCATGTACCCACCCCAGCAGAAACTTTCGACTTAGGGTCACCTTAGTTTGAAATGACCTGAAGGCACACAACAACATTAATCCTAATGAATTAACTTGACTATATCATCAGCCAAACACAGGTTGACATTTCCCATTGAAATACTGGTAGATTTTAGGGGTGTGTGATTTGGCAGAAAAACATGCCATTTCCAGTCCCAGGGGGATGCAGTTTTTGGTCTGATAAGATTCAATGTTTCTCCATCATTTTTAGGCCTATCAGAACGAAATTTGTCTCAATTGTAGGCCATATTTATAGCCGCAAGCCTGTCAACTTTCAGAATGTTTCACTAATCCACTGATTTTTGGGAAATTTTAAAATTTTCTCTAGAGGAGAGGCCTGTTGAAGCCTTTCCCACCTTATTTGCCTCAAAAAAAAGCAGCTGCACTCTTGTCCTCCCTGCAGATTTCCATGGTTTGGTTGTAACAAGGACAGAACACTGGGCAAGATAAAATAATCAAAATATGTTTTGATTTCTCACCAGTCAATAAAACAAAGTAAGTGGGCAGGGACTGGCTCCCCATTAGAGTCATCAAGTCTGCACTGGAAACACTCTTAACAGACAGAATCACGTTCCGAACCAGCAAAGCAAAGACATGAAATACTTCTATTTTACCATAATATTCAAGAAAAAGCAAAAAGAAACCAAACATTTCTTGATTTACATACTTCTTAGGATTCTTGTAATCATTTGAAATGTGACTGCTAAAAAAACCTCACGTGAATTTTGATATATAAAGGATTTTTTAAAAGCCAAATAGGCAATATTTTTATAATGACTACTGCTATGTATTTGAGATGGTGGCAAAAGTGAATTCCTACCTATGTGATTATGAATGTGAATATGTTAAAAGGGGGGTGGGTATAAATTACACTCCTTTGGGCATCTATCATAATCATACAGTATATTGTCACATACAGGTTTTTTCCCCTGTTTTTTAAAAATAGGTTCACATCTGAAGTGCCCAAGCTCATAAATTCATAAGCAGTGTTGAATAGAAAAGGTCCTCTGAGAAGAAGTCTAATTAACAATTTTAGAAAGATAATCCAGTACAAAATTAACATCCCCAGAGAATTATCTTTGCTTTTATGAGCCATGAATGAGTTCTGAAATAATGGATTAAAGGCAGCAAACTGGTTCAAAAATGCAAAAATGCTTAGAAGTTTCCATTCTGCTCACTGTCTTTTCTTATATTATCAACTGCAGATACATTGGGTATCAATGCAAGAAACGCAGGTGGCCGAAAGCATAGCCGATGTTCCAAATACATAACTGACTACCACTGAAAATGGCAGTCTTTCTTCTCTTTAATGGTTACATCTTCTGATGGTGTCTTATGCACATTTAGGCAAAAATATGTGAAGGGAGCCTTACATTTAACTAAGTATATAATATGACCTCCCCCATATCCATGGTTGATATGTTCCCAGACTTCAATTTGCTATGTGAAACTGCAGATAACGGTGAGGCTTATTGGGCAAAAAATGAGGCACTGAGAAGACAGTACAACCACAACAGGAGTTCCTAAGTGAATAAGTGAAACTGTGGAGAAGTGAAACTATGTATATCAGTTCTGTGATTATGAGGGCTTTATGGTACATGGGATTAGAGGTTCCATCCAGGGCGGAACAACTTGGTGACTTCAACATATTTTAGCTGCCGCTCCTATCAATTTGTCACTGAGTTGCTGAAGTCCATGAGATCAATAGTACAATTCAGTTTAGCTGTTAAGGCATACAATTACTATTAGCATACATGTGATCCGTATTAGAAAAGATACTAACTAGAAGTTCCACTCACTGGTCAGTGACACAGACCCAGTTTGCCAATGCCTCTATCTTTGAATACATCAGTAGGACTATATTATTCACACATGTTAAGGGTTCCAATAATCTGATAGAACAATAGCTTCTCCACTAGGCCTTTCTCAATGGTTTCTAGTTGAGGCAAGGTTGTACTTCCCAGCAGGTCACAGCAGAGAATGTTAGTCTATTCTCACCATATTAGCAGAGGCATCCCTTTACACCATTTGATTATAATGAGGAGGTCAATTACATATGTCTCTGTTCTAAAGATCATGTTTCTTACAAGGAAAACATTAAGAACATATTCTGGGTCTATATGTTCTACAGTCATTTATCTAAAAGAGGCTTCTGTAGATCTTTCTACCTTTTCATTTTTTAAATTATTTATTTAAAGCATTTATATTCTGCCCTTCTCACCCCGAAGGGGACTCAGGGTGGAGCACAACATATATATGGCAAACAATCAATGCCAGAATAAAACAAACTATAAATATGCACAGACATTTCTGAATTGGACGGAAATTCAGTGGTCCCATAGGTGTTTTGGATTTCCATTCCCAAAACTACTGGCCATTTGCCATGGTGGCTAGGCATTCCAAGAGGTCATGTTCAAAATATGGAAGACAAATAGATGCAATATATACAAATTATTAAGTCTTTAAGTGTTACTAAATTGAAGATTTTTAAATAAATAAAGTTACATTATTCTGTGAACTTGCAAAGAGGGAAAGAATAATACTGATAGTTATTGCTGAAATTACATCAAAATACCTTCATTCATTCAAGATGAATAACTGAAGAAATACATGATTTTAAAAACATGTTTATACAAATCAGATAAGCCACTGAGAGGAAATACTTTTAAAAACTTTTTTTAAACAAATTCTAACTGAAGATGAAAAATAGTTTCATTAGCATTGTACATATGTCTTAGTTTAATCTCTGTTTTGATTAATCTGGAAGGTAAGGGAGACATGTTAATCTGCTATGGGGAAAACAACAATGTACTCTACAATGGTTTAGTTTTATTTGGCATATGCCTTTTTGTAGTACATCTTACCGCATTATACGCCTGAAGCGTCACTTCAGTTCAGGCACAAGCTTAAGTAGGAGCGGCATGCAGATAAATACATAATGACAAAAACATGGATGAATATCACTGATGTGTTAATCAGCTCAGATATGCAGTATTACTAGCCTTCATTTGTAAAACAAGTGCTGTTTAGGCAATTTTCACTGTCTGTAATTTTTGCATTTTCTTTTCAATCTAAACTTTTTAAACTCAAACATGTTGGATATATAGAGGAAATCAAAAGTGGGTTTCTTGACAGAAATATACTGTGAGTTTTAAATTCCTACTATCTGTAATGCTAGGCCATTCTCTATTTATCCAGCCGGTACCAGGCATCTCTGAGCATCTGATGCCCAGGTTGCAGAACATGTAGGTTAGCCACAAAGATACACACTGTCCCTAAACCTGGAGTCCCAAGAAATGTCACAGCTAATGATTTCCAATAACCTTCTGTTTCCAAGAATTGTTTAATCCTTCTTTTTTATAGTCAGTTCTTGATCAAATAATCATTTGCTCTCTTGAATCTACTGATAATGAACTTTCTAGTGTGATTCAAGTTCTACTGTTATGAGAAAGGGTAAAATTGTCAAAACCTCATAATTTTCATACAAGAAATTAAAAAATCCTCTTCTTTGATGAAACTAGCAGTTTTTGTTATCAGTTTAGTGCTTCTTTTGTTTCACGTTTTCTAATGCTACCGTCATTTTAAATCTATAACGCCCTTTTAAAATACCCATCTTCAAATCATAATACTACAGGCCTCATGATATACTACTATATTAACCAAGAAAGGGGAATGCTACATGTAGGTTTTATGAGTCAACTAAAATATAGCCATGGAAAGCACTGCAATGGCAATAGCATTTTATTTATTAAAGCAAAAGTGTCAAAAACATAAAAAAATGAAAGTGGTGAGTCACAATTTGAATAGTCTTGTGAAATGTATCAACTGCCCTATGTACTTTAGTATATGTCTAGTTTTTCAGCCCTTTTTAAGCTGAAAAAGCCCCCCTCGGTTTATGCTCAGGTGAAGGTCCTGGCAGGAAGGCATGGGACTGAAAGAAGGGCTCTCTCTGTACAACAACTCAGCTCCCCTTCCTCTCCTCCCCTCTTGTGCAGCACGCACCTTCCTCTCCTCTCTCAGCATCAGTCTTTCCCATTTTTTCTTATTCATATACACACAGCATTTTCTCCAAAATGTATAGTTAAAATAAACTATGGTGGTTATTGGAAAGATACGTAAGTACATTTACATTGAAGGTTAGAATAATGACTTGATCAAAGTTGGACAGTCTTATCTTAAATTGCCGTTTTGTGTAAATATTCAAAAACCTTTAACCTACTGATTAATGTAATTTTATTGGTAACCATTTTTATTTTGAAATTTACCAGTAGCTGCTGCATTTCCCACCTTCAGCTTATACTAGAGTCAATACATTTTCCCAGTTTTTTGTGGTAAAATTAGGTGCCTCGACTTATATTCAGGTAGGTATATACGGTACTTTCACAGAAATTAAATTGAAAGCCAGTCGGCTCAACCATTTTGTGCACAGAAACATGGCTTTAGCATTCTGTTTCAAATAACATATCACATTCAGAATACATTTCCACATTGCCAAAGGGAGCAGAGTTCATGATAACTACAAATGGAGGTCATAAAGCAAATTCCTCTATGTACTCCCTCCTCACATTTACACAATACTGCCATTTTACTACAATCACTGCTGTGTATAATTATCCGTATCTGCCTTAATCCCTGCATTGGCAGAGAACTGAACGTCCAGTGCTATGCCTCTACAGCAGTGTTTTTCAAGCCGCGGTACATTTTTTACATTTACAAAATCCTGGGGCACACCACCAACCAAAATGACACAAAATGACACTCTAACACAGTAATACATATAGTTAATATGTTTTTAAATGTATTTATACACTCAGTGTGAAACCTGGGTCTGTTTCGATGAACACAGCATAGATATCCTGGCAGGAATGGCAGAAAGACACAAACTTCCCACACAGAGCTCCCATAACCAAGAGAAAATACTATAAGAGTTTGGTGGGCATTGACCTTGGGTTTTGGAGTTGTAGTTCACCTATATCCAGAGGGCACTGTGGACTGAAATAATGTTGGATCAGGACCAAACGTGGCATGAATATTCAATATGCCCAAATGTGAGCACGGGTGGGGTTTGGGGAAAATAGACCTTGACATTTGGGAGTTACAGTTTCTGGGATTTATAGTTAACACACAATCAAAGAGCATCCTGTACTCTTGCAACAATGGAATTGAACCAAACTTGGCATATTGAACTCTCATTACCAACAGAAAGTACTGAAAGGGTTTGCTTGAGAATTGACCTTGAGTTTGGAAGTTGTAGTTCACCTACACCCAGAGAGCACTGTGGACTCAAACAATGTTATGTTATGTTGTTTGTTTTCTATCCAGAATCACAATGTTGGAAGGAGGCTCACCACTTTAAGGTACCTAAAACAGGCATGGGAAAACTTCGGCCCTCTGGGTGCTTTGGACTTCAACTCCCACCATTCCTAACAGCCTAAGGCCCTTTCCTGCTTAAATGGCTGAGGGGGGGAAAAAAGAAAAGAGCCTGAGGCTGCTAGGAATGGTGGGAGATGGGAGTCCAAAACACCTGGAAAGTCCAAATTTGCCCATGCCAGCTTTCAACAACCTCTTCCTCCTCCTTCGCGCCCGTTCTTCCCCCTCCTGCCGAACACTTACTTTTTCTTCTACACTGCCACTTCTGCCACCATTTTGATCCGAGGGGGCAGCGTGAGCGTGTTCGGGGGGGAGGAAGACGTGACACGTGCGGGCGCTACTGCGCAGACTCGCCCCAGAGCAAAGCGAGGCAAAGTGAGCAGAGCGAGGCTGGGAAGAAGGGAACCCGAGTGGAGAAGAAAAAGTGTTCAGCAGAAGGGGGAAGAAAGGGTAGGAGGTTCCAATTTCCCACGGCACAACTGATAATCATTCACAGCACACTAGTGTGCCACGGCACACTGGTTGGGAAACACTGCTCTACAGTATAGTATCATTGAAAAATGCCAATCTGAAGGACTACGAATCCAAAAGCATACTTTTTTTGTAAAACCCTGAAGAGCCTTTCAGTATTCCTAGTTTCTCTAATGTTTTTCCACAAAGTCCAATATACACACATACTGAAGAGAAATCACGGTTTGTTTAATGCAGCTTTAGAAAAGTTTACACAGCATGAAACATTTTTAAAAGACTGCTTTAATATGAGGTAGGCAATTCTGGTTTCCTAAGGGGGCAACGCTTTCAATGGGGGGAAGAGGGGGATCAAATGTTATAATTCAGTAAGGAAACTGGCAAAACGTCAGGGGGAAAGTGCAAAGTGGTTACTTACGAAGATATTTCCTTTACATTTTAGGACTAATTTGTACTAAGCTCAAATGCTAAAAACAAGTAACATCTTATTTAGGTTTCAACCAAAGTACTTAACATACATACGCACGTACAAGTCAACCTCATGTATAACTCAAGGGCAGGTTTTGGGGCCAAAGTTATGGACCTATGGATAAGTAGAAGATCATTTCAAGTAGAGAGGGAAGACCCAATGCTGGCTCTAACAATTTCCTTATCCACACATTCAGAAAGGTCAGAAGCAGCACCACAGTGGAAAGGGGGTTGATGCTTCTTTCAGATTCTCCCTGGAAAGACTAAGCTCTTGTAACTTCTTTCTCTTCCAATGGCTTCAAGGTAGGAACACTCGCAGCCCCAATCAGATGGCTGAACTTGAAGTCATGAAGGCTTCCTCTCGAGGTCAGACGACTGGTTTGGAGGTGCTTTGAACTCCCCAGAGTTACTCAGCCTTCCGATATGCTGAGCCTTCTGCTTGAATTCCAAAGAAATCAGACAGGTATTGAAGGATGGCCTGACCAAGGGCCTGGTCTTGCGAACCTTTAGACATGTCCTTACATGAGGGATCCTGGTAGTCTACAGCAGTCATTGTCAACCGCTGTGCCCCGGCACACTAGTGTGCCGTGAGCAATCAGCTGGTGTGCCGCAAGAAAACCTCTTCCCCCCGCCTTTCTTCCCCCTCCGAGGTTTTCCCGCGGCACACCAGCCGATTGCAGGACAGCGGGTGGGGAACACGACCCTCTCTAGGACCTAGAGAGGCAGGGGAGAGGCAGGGGAGGCTCAGGAGGGGAGGGGCCGGGCAACGCTCTCCTCCTCCTCCAGAAGTGAGCCCACAGGAGGAGGAGGAGGCGGGAAGCTGGCGCAAAGCGGGAAAATGGCTCCCCGCAGGGCCCAGGCCCTGCCTGGGAGCCGAGTTTGTCCGGCTCGGCTCGCGTCTTCCGCGGAACCTGGCGGAAGAGGCGAGCTGCCCAAACCCGGCTCCCAGGCAGGGCCTGTTCCCCAGGCTCTCGCTCTGCTTGTGAGGGAGAACTGGGGAAATGGAGCCAATCTCGGGGCTTGCCTTCTTCCAAACCGCTGTTTGGGAGCAGGCAAGGCCCCAGAGGTGGCTTTTCCATTTGCCCGAGCCGTTCTCTCGCATGCGGGGGCAGCTCGGGCAAATGGAAAAGCCACCTCGGGCCTTGCCTGCCCCCAAACCGGTTTGGGAGAAGGCAAGGCCCCAGAGGTGGCTTTTCCATTTGCCTGAGCCGTTCTCCCGCATGCGGGGGGGCTCGGGCAAATGGAAAAGCCACCTCTGGGGCCTTGCCTGCTCCCAAACCGGTTTGGGAGAAGGCAAGGCCCCAGGGCGCTGCTCCGTTTGCCCTGCCCTCCCTCCTCCCTTCTCCCCCTCCTCTTCGCTGCGGTATCCTCAGGCTCCCTGTCAATTTCCCCAAACTCTATCTGTGTTCACTTTTGGGCATATTGAGTATTCATGCCAAGTTTGGTCCTGATCCAACATTGTTTGAGTCCAGAGTGCTTTCTGGATGTAGGTGAACTACAACTCCCAAACGTCAAGGTCTATTTCCCCTGAACTCCATCTGTGTTCACATTTGGGCATATTGAGTATTCATGCCAAGTTTGGTCCTGATCCAACATTGTTTGAGTCCAGAGTGCTTTCTGGATGTAGGTGAACTACAACTCCCAAACGGCAAGGTCTATTTCCCTGAACTCCATCTGTGTTCACATTTGGGCATATTGAGTATTCATGCCAAGTTTGGTCCTGATCCAACATTGTTTGAGTCCAGAGTGCTTTCTGGATGTAGGTGAACTACAACTCCAAAACTCAAGGTCAGTTAAATATATGTATTACTGTGTTAGAGTGTCATTTTGTTTCATTTTGGTTGGTGGTGTGCCTTGGGATTTTTTAAATGTCAAAAGTGTGCCTCGGCTCAAAAAAGGTTGAGAAACACTGGTCTACAGAATGTAAAAGTAGCTTGTTCCCCCAGATCCCTGGAAAAAAGGGGTGGAACAAACTCAATTGGGCTCTGCTAAAGATGATTGGCAGGTGCTAAGGACCAATCAGTGCAACTAAACCTCTTGCAAACTGTGCAGGCTGTAAAGACACACTTTAACAATGCAAACCTTTGAGAACTCAAGATTTTCTATGCAGGTGGTGCTCACCGCGCCGTCACATACAGGGTCCTCCACATCTTTTGCTGTCATTTGAATCAGGGACTTTACTCACTCTCCAAACAACAACTACAAAAGCCAATAATGTCTATTAGTCCCATAACTTCTCTTTTGGTCACAAGATAAGTTTTTCAGTGATGGATTGTATTCTTTCAGAAAAAAACAGTTTGAGCCTCTGGTTTCTAATATGTGCCGCAAAAAGTGTACACAAAACGTTTCTACATCGACATATGCCAAGAGAATTGAGTTGGCCAGAAATTCAAAAGAAGGCAGGCATAGGCAAATTTCAGCCCTCCAAGTGTTTTGGACTTGAACTTCCATAATTCCAAACAGTTGGTAAGATGGCTGGGATTTCCAAAACACCTAGAGGGCTGAAGTTTGCCCATGCCTGCAATAGGGGGAGACACAAACTTGCAAATAATGTGAATGCCAAATACACAACTGTATATCTAATCTTTTATTATAGCTATCCTCTTAAATTATGAACCTTTCCCAGGCTCCTAAGAACTGATACTCTGAAATAAAGTAACATTAATCCATAATAATAGGAACTCAATTGCTATTTCTGGACGACATTCAAGAGAAACATGGAAACAAGTGGGATGTTTCAACAAACACACACACACAGTCACCTTTAGTTGTTCTCTCATATATTTATAACAGCTTGGAGAGGATAAGAGAATCAGGCTCCTCAAGCTCAGTCCCACCACAAGTCCTCTGCTAACTTGCTACTCATTTTTCATAAATGCACAACTCTCTCCAAAGAATTAGTTTGAATATGGGAAAAGAAAAAGGCCCCATTCTGATTCCACAGAACTGCAATTACAACAGAAAAACTTGTGAAAGAAGCTACAGTAGCAGGGGGGAAAACCTATACATACCCACTCAGAAGTATTCTGGGAAATACATACAGGCTTGCAGCCTTAATGGCATTTTGTATTCCGCTCACATTTCAACATCCAACCAGTATTGCTCAGAAGTCCTAAAATGTTCCTTTCTCTGAGTACATTTCTGTCCCTTGTTATAGACCACAGTTGTGTTGTAAAGCAGATCACACACAGCATATGGCACAATATGTCTCCTTCTTCCTTCTAAACTGCGTTCTACTGGTAGGTAGCATGTCCCTTGGTAATAACAAATTTTCTTAGAGGTCCCAACGCCCAATATTGGATTGATCCTACTTTCAATAATCCTTAGGGAGTATTACAGAATTGTTAGATGTTCACATCTGGACAGTCATGTTTTAAAAGGTGAAAGAGAAGAGGCAATCTTAAAATTCCTCATATTTACAGCGATCAAAATCAAAGGCTGAGTAGTTTTATGTTCTATGTGTTTTTCAGTTCAAAATAACAATAAAGGCAACTGGAAATGTTTAAGCACTACCCATAAAGGAACTGATTCACAGATTCCAGAGAACAAGTGGCGAACAAAGGCAGCTCAGTGAGATTTAGACTTCATCCCTTATTAAAATAAAACCACATGCCTGATCTCCCAATGCACTTTGTTTTATTAAGGTTTTGGTTTTTGAGATTACAAACACTTACTGTGGAACAGAGGACTTGAAAGTTAAAACAATTTTATCTTTTTGCCTTTCTCTAGTTGAAATATAGTGTTAATCAGTCATGGTTCAAGAAAACACCAATCTGGAAAATTCAAATATATAACATATTTTGTTTTTTAATGTTTTACTACAACATGCAACATTACGATTTTAATAAGAAATATCAATTGCTACAACTCATAGTCTGAATGGGCAGATATCACTCAATGTGCCAATTGTGTTTTGGGTCATTTTTAAAAGTACCTTTCCTTTTTAAAAAGGTCATAGGTCAGAGGCTCAAGTGCTCACTTCTAAATACAAAACATGTTTCATCAAGGATCAACTATGCTCTTTAAAGTGTAAGCTTTTATACTCTAAATGGTTTCTCCAGCTGAGACCCCTTTCTCCCCATAATTCAAATCAGGCTTAAGCCAAGAAGGGAGCTTTATTGTCTATTTGAAACCCTAAGGCTGAAGCAGCATTTGTCAAACTGAGAAGATTTGCCCCAGTTTCCACTCTCTGGTGTCTTCTGCAGTGTGGATACTGATATATCTCAAGACTGAATAACATGAGTTCTTTTAAAAGTGAAAAGTAGTTTTGATGTTTCATCTCTCCTCAAAGCAGTCCTGTTATTTTTAGCTTCTCTGTTGCACCTGCAGATGTTTTTTTTTTTCTGGTGCCCCTCACAGGAAACATGGAGGCAAGCCTATTTTTACTCTGATTTGCATCTATATAATCCAACATGCACACATTCACTTATTCACTGAATCTCTCACATGGGATACTGACTGGACTCAGTACTCACCCACCTTGTCTCTGCACTGGGGAATATTTGTAACTAACTTGCTCAATAAAAGTGATGTTCCTCCAAATTTGTATATTTGGCATTCACATGTTTGGTGCCCCCCCCCCCCCCCCAACAACCTGATACCAAAATCTGTAAATGCTCAACTTGTCCCTTATGCAAAAGGTAAAATCAAGGCTTGCATTTTGGATTAAAAAAAATATTTTCAAGCCATGGTTGAATCCATGGATGCAGAATCTGTGGATATTCAAAACTGACTATAAATAATGGTATAATAATGCTTAACACAACAGGATTACTAATCCAATTGCGGCTCCAAAACACTTAGATCAGATGGAGGCAAACACAAAAATCATGCCATCCTTTCCAAACCATAAAAGATCAATTAGATAATGCTGGGCAGACAATAATATGAAGCAGTATATTGAAGCATTTTGTGTACTTTATACTCACCCTATGCTCACCTCATAGAAAAATTGTTCCAACAAAAACTTTATCTTTGGGGAGTTAAATATACTAGACACAGAGCTACAAACACTCACAAATGCATACACTTAAAACACAACTTTAAAACATTTTCCTTCAAGGATGCTTAGCACTATATGTTTTATGAAGCTTCCACCACTTGTTCTATTTTAATGCGCATTGTAGTCAGAGAGTAGCACTTATACTGCAAAACCAAAAAATAGCCCTTACAGTAGTTAATTAAAGCAGCCTAATTTGCAACCACAACTCTGCCCTGTCATCTAAACTTTGTGGAATTATAGAGTTCTGTGCAGAATTACAGTGACAAAACTTTAACCAACCAGAACAGCAATTAAGTGTTCCTTTGACATAGCACAGAATGTGAAAAATCAAAGTGAAGGAGGACCAAAACTAAAAACAAAAAATAGCCACACCCATGTTTCATGCTCTCTTTTTGGTAAAGAAAGACTATTAATTTGTGGTAAAAGAGAAAGCACATCACACACAGCAGCATTCAGCAAACCAAAATGTCACAACAGATCCAGATTTTAAAATATCACGATTTTAAAAGCATTGCCCAAAAGCAATGCTTGAAACAATGGGACATCAGCTTGATGCAATAGGAAACAGTGGGACAAATCTACTTGAAGGTAGCAGAGTATAATGCTCCAAGGAGGTTCAGGGCAGTTCAGAGTTAGTCGCTCCAAGGGACAGGATACAAATAAAGTTTTTTATTATTATTATTCTATACTGACTGCAAAAGTGAAGTCAATCCATCATCCTGGACACCAGATCAAGCCTGCAAGATAGCCCGATGGGGACACCGTCAGCTGCCTCGGAGCTGGTAGCAAGTCCCCAATGTCCAGCAGCACCCATCACAATTCAGTGATGTTGAGTAGCAAATGACAGTTCCACCTACTTTATTCTTTGGGAGCCCTGTCTCCCTTCAGTGAGGGTGCTGCTCACTAACATAGCTGGGAGGAGGAGGGAAGGAGGGAATGCTCATCCTCCAACCTCCTTACTGATACCACATGGTGATATCAGAGGGTGTGAGTGACAATTAATCTCCAAAAGGGTCATGCTTCCAAAAGGCTATGGAGATTTCAGGTTTCCCAAAGGGTTATAATGTCTAAAAGGTCATGCCTTTCCAAAAAGTCCTGCAGTGGCTACACATCACACATGACTGATTTGACTTCATTCAGGGGAAGCAGTTTTGATATAGTTTCCTCTGGGTTAAGTTAATTTGGGGGGAAACCCAAATCCTGAAACAAGATTTGAGTTTTCTTCAAAGTTAGGGGTTGCCACAGTAGGTGGGCCAGTTCCTAACCAGAGCTGGATGCAGTCATTCTGCCATCCCTTGACTCAGGCAGTCTAGAGATGCAGGATGGCAGCCCCCTCACCTCATGTCACCAGACCTGGCAGCCCTATATCCCAGAATATTAAGGCAGGAAATCCCACACTCAGATAATGGGAGATTTTCTGCCTTGATATTCTGGGTTTTAGAGCTGCATGCAAGGGCCCTAAGTGGTAAGTGCTGTGTTGCCATGCCCTGGGATGATTGTGGCCTGTTGCATGCAGCATTTCCAGAGTGCCACTGCAGACAACTTTGGGTTTGCATACTCCCTTTTGAACCAGCAAAGAGAATGAAACAAACTTCAATTCCTGGGACACCTAAACTGATGAGAGCACATAAGGATCAAGCCTTGGCAATAAAACCTCAGTTGTTTTCACCAGCCATCACTTGAAAACCAAACTTCAAACAAAATGATGATATGTAAGAAGGAACTCTGGAATCATATTCCTGCAGCAAAATGCACAAAGGAATAATTCCTTTTTTGCCAATCAAAATACAGATTGTATATCATGCAAATTTTCAAAGCTTCAGTGGCTTCTTCATCATGAAAAGGTGTTAGAATTCTGCCGGGAGAAGAAAGGTAATAATGGGAACCAGGGGACTCTGGTTAATCTAAGAACAGAAGCTTCTGTTCCTCACAGGTGTAAAAGAAGATGAAGGGGGGGGGGGGGTGTATTGATCTCTTTTTTGGGATTATTTCAATCACCTCTGAATTGACTCAAAAATACCCTCTTCACTTCAATGAAATGTTACGAAGGATATTGATTTTAAGTGTCAACTGGAATACATTTATACAAACACAAAATTGTTTACAGAGGCAAAACAAAGTTATTTCTCAAATCTTTAATGCCAACCTTTAATTGATACAGATGCCTTACAAGTCTATATTAACTTTTGTAGTATAATTGTTACTGAAAGAATCCCCCACATTTTAATGGGTTTCTGTTTACAATTCCCAAAAATATACTCCACATCTTCTCTAGTGTGCAGCCTGATTGGGTGCAGAATTGCATTAAGTACAGCTTTTATACATTAATCTAAAGGTGCAGGAAAATAGCTTTAGACTGAATTGGTGTTGATTTAACTAATGTATTTCAAAGCCACCTTGGCTCAAGAAAAGGAGCATACATCTTAGCTTTTAGCTTGGAAAAGGACACAATTTTCACAGTTCTATAATATTTTAAATGTACCCTTGATAATAGCACTAGGGTTAATTTTACTGCATTCAATTAAAAGACCCTTATTTGAACCAGAACAGTGTGCTCTAATATGCTGCTAGACAGAAATGCTTCACAACAAATACAGTACTACCATGAGAATGAGGGTCATTGGCTGCATTTAGCTCTCAGTAGAGTATACCCATTTTCACACAATTCAAGAAGAATACTGACAAGCTGTTCAAAATAAGACAACTAAAACAATCAAGGGTCTGGACACAAAGCCCTATGATGAGTGGTTTAAAGAGCTGGGAATGTTTAGCCTGCAGAAGAGAAGGGTGAGAGGAAACATGATTGCCATGTTTAAATATTTGAAAGGATGTCATAAGGTTGGTGAGAATGAGAGAGAGAGACTTCCTTCTTAGTGGCTGCCCCTCTACTGGAACTCCGTGCCTCATTCCTGATCTCCTTTTAGCACTTGGCAAAAACTTTTTTTATTCAGGCAGGCTTTGAAAAGGAGTTTTTAAAAGCTTTGAATACATTTTAATCGGGTTTTAAGGATTTTAACTGTTTACTTTTTAACACCATTAATATTTAATCCTATTTTAATGTTTGTATATGTCTAGGTTTTAAATTACATTCCATTTTATTTTACTGTGACACACTTTGAATCTCTTTTGAAGAGAGAGAATGTTGGGTATAAACAAACACAATAATAATAATTTTGTTGCCTCTGAAAAATTCTGACAATCTCTTGGGAAGGCAGGCAGACAAATGTCAGCGTGTTGGAAGAAGCAAAGTCCACCAGCATGGAAGCCATGATCCTCCGCCATCAACACCGCTGGATTGGCAAAGTTGTCCGAATGCCCAATCAGTCTCCCAAAGCAGTTACTATATTCCCAACTCAAGAACAGAAAACATAATGCTGGTAGACAGGAAAAGAGATTTAAAGATGAGCTTAAAGCCAACATTAAAAACTGAGGCATAGGCATCGAGAACTGTTAAGCCCTGGCCCTTGAGCACTCTGACTGGAGTTCAGCTGTTCCCAGCAGTGCTGTAGAATTCGAAGAGGCACGAATGGAGGATAAAAGGAAGAAATGTGCCAAGAGGAAGGCACATCAAGCCAACCCTGACTGGGACCACCTTCCACCTGGAAGCCGATGTGCTCACTGTGGAAGAACATGTGGATCAAGAATAGGTTTCCACAGCCACCTACATATCCAACACCAAGACACTTCACTTGAAGGTCTATCATCCTTGGGCTATGAGGGATCGCCTAAGTAATTAATAATAATAATAATAATAATTTTCTGTGGTCCTGGAGACTACGACTTGGAACAATGGGTTCATTCTGAATAAAGATTTTGTGCAGTTTCAGGCTACAAGGATTTTCTGGTATAATGTGTGCAACAGCTCATACACAAGAACTTACTCAACAGTATGCATAGCTTTGCACTTAGAAAGTTTAATAAATCACATTTTAGAAAATCACTCACTTTCTCTAACAGTTGAAAGTACAGATTGTTCCCTCAACCCTATGTTACCTTACTTTCATACACTATGGCTCCTGTTAAGACATTTTAATAAGGAATCCTTCCCACCCCAAACTTCACAAGAGACAGCCTTGTATGATGGCATGACTTTCTTTTATTGAGAATGGTAATTCTCTTGTCTTCTCATTATTAATGGAATGACAGAAAACATATTTTATGTTTTGCTGAATGTTTGGAGAAGTACATTTTCTCAAGACATCATACCTGTTGTTAATCTTAGGCATTTTTTCATGAGTTCCTAAGTAGGTCACCAAACCAATCTTCACTGTTAAATTCTTTCTGGCCGAAGTTAATGCTTTTTCAATGCCCTACTGTTGCTGAATGCTGGTTTATTCATAAATCCAACTTCTTCCTTTTTCAAATAAAAATGTGTGAAGGCTGAACTGCCTTTGATAGTTTACCCTTATATTGCCTACCTCACTCATTCCTTCTGCAATGTGTTTTCTCCTTCATATGCCTTTTATCCTGAAAATTGCTCCTGGAAACCAACTCTGTCTCAGAAGGCTAAATGTACTTGCTGCACCGGCTAATTGTTTGCCCTCCTTTCCCTAACGGACATTTCCATAATGGTCTTTTTAAAAAAAATGTGTTCATAGCGCATTGTTTAAACTATAATGAGAAGGCATGTGCTTTTAATACACAACTGTATCATTATGTCCAAGGCCAAGGAAAATGTATGTTTTGTGACTGGGGACAATAAATCCTGTACAGTCAAGTGCAAATACAACTTTGACAAGTAGTCATGATCATTCAAAAGAGAAGTAGGTTTGATTTCCAAAGCCAGTTTCTACTTCTTTTGCAGGGAATGCTTCTAGAACATGGCCATATAGCCCAGAAAACCTACAACAACCCAATGTTTGCATTCCTCTAAAGTACATATGTTTATGGACAACCTTTTGGAATAAGAGTAGGATTTACTTCTCATAGTATACTTCATACTTGTGGGGAGGGGCAGCATATTTGCTGAGTATTACAATCTGGTTTTAAAGTTTCAGACTACAAACATTTACAAGGCTGCCTGCTACAAGTCCAAGCTTTTCAGACTTGGACAGATATGTAACATTTTAGTATCATGAACTGGCTGGTTTATCTGGTACACATAATAGTGGGACACTTCTGCATGACTTGGTAATTTCTACATTAAATTACTTTCCACATGAATCCAAGATTCTGTTTATCAAAATAATCTCAATAAACATTTCCACCTCAAACATGAGCCTCTGGGATTCAGATAATAACACCATGTGATATAAGCACCACGCACAGCAAGAAATTCACAGGACCACACAATTAGCCATGCCTCCCCACAGCAATACAAATTGCTCCATCATCAAAACCATTTAAATTGTTCATGAAAGAGCTGTATGTACATACACAGTGATGTTCCATACACTGCCTAGACACATTGGCAGTAGTGAGCATGGCTACTTCCACCTGCACAAGGTCCAGAGCCATCCCTTGACGCTGCACAGCTGTTTTCATGTTTCCAGTGCTAATCAACTGAAAGATTCACACCTCCCTCCAACAGACAAGAATTCTTTCTCCCACTCTGAACATTCCACAGATATATAAACCCCATTTTCCTAGTTTCCAACAGACCTCACAACCTCTGAGGATGCTTGACATAGATGCAGGTGAAACGTCAGGAGAGAATGCTTCTAGAACATGGCCATATAGCCCGAAAAACCTACGAGAACCCAGTGTTTCCATGTTCTCTTTCAACAAATGAGGAATGGTATTCTAATCTATTCTAGTCAGCCAACTGTCTCTGTGAGGAGCAGTTTAAAGCAGACTACTTGCAAATAAGAAAATAAGGAGCACTGGTAAGTTCCTGGGTAGATTTGTTGTTTAGCTTCTGGTATTAGCTAGTAGGTATTTTCTAGCAGCCACGCGCCTATCGGCGCGCGATACAACACAAACCTGTAACAACAAAAAAAAGAAAGAAAGAAATATCCAAAGACTTGTAAAAAAGTTAATCAAGACCAAAACAAACAGTAAATCTACAAAAGGAAAAAAAAGTCTAATTATCTAGAATAAAGGAGTCAAATTATAAAAACATATTAACAAGAAATGGAGGTAGTCAGCCAGCAGTGGGATGGGGGCTTACCAGTGTTTTGCATTGAGTGTCACATGTATGACTATCTGCCTGCTGGGCAAAAGTCTTGGGTGTGCATTCGCTGCAGTGAGCTCCTGGCACTCAGGGAACGTGTTCTTTCCCTTGAAGCCAAGGTAGCAGACCTGGAGAAGCACAGAGAGGAAGTGACGCAGGAGGAAGAAATCTCCAGGGATGAAATAGGAGCATCCCACTCCATTCTGAGCAGCCCTCCAGCTGCTTTGGAAAATGGGGGTCTTGGGCAGGGAGGACATCAGTCTGAGGAAGAGGGACCGGCTCCCTTAGTTGGGACTCCTTCCTCGGAGGATGTGCCCATATCCTCTTTCACCGAGGATACTTCTCAACGGGTGGTAGGAGGGGGGCTTCTTGTAGTGGGCGATTTGATTGTCAGGAACATAGAAAGCTGGTTTGTGATGGATGTGATGACCGCATGGTAAATTGCCTGCCGGTGGGTGCAAGGTTGCGGACATCACGAGGCATCTAGATAGGCTGGTAGATAGTGCCGGGGTGGAGCCAGCAGTCGTGGTACACGTCGGTACCAATGACATTGGGAAGGCCAAACAGATGGTCCTGGAAGCCAAATTTAGGTTGCTAGGTAGAAGATTAAGGTCCAGGACCTCAAAGGTAGCATTCTCGGAAATTCTACCGGTTCCACGCACAGGGACAGCCAGACAAGCAGAGCTCAGGAGCTTCAATGCGTGGATGAGGCAGTGGTGTCGAGAGGAAGGGTTTAGATTTGTTAGGAACTGGGGGACATTTTCGGGAAAGCCAAACCTTTACAAAAGGTACAGGTTACACTTGAACGAAAATGGAACAAGACTGCTGGCAATTAATATTAAAAAGGCTTCAGAGCAGCTTTTAAACTGATTCCTAGGGGAAAGTCGACAGGAGCTGGGCAGCTTCTGGTTCGAGAGGGTGAAACGCCAAGTATGGAGGATGAAATTTACGCACAAATGGCTAAGTCAACAGAAAAAGATAGAAAGTAGTCAAGAGGTAGGACATGGTAGGCCTTCTACAAATTCTCATAAACAGCCAAAGTTAAAGGGCATCAGAGCAATAAATATAAATGTCTGTACGCAAACGCTAGAAGCCTTCGAACAAAAATAGGGGAGCTGGAATGTTTGGCAAAAGAAAAAATATTGACATTATTGGCATAACAGAAACCTGGTGGACAGAGGAAAACAATTGGGACACAAAAATTCCAGGTTATAAACTGTACAGGAAAGACAGGAGAGGGAAAAACAGTAGCGGTGTGGCCTTGTACATAAATGAAGAGCTAGAATCTCATGAATTAGAATTTCAAGAAAATTCAAACTCACCTACAGAAACATTGTGGGTAAAAGTCCCAGGACAAAAACTAATCTAGCATTAGGGATCTGCTATCGCCCTCCCAACCAAACTCCAGAGGCAGACTGCTATCTGGAAAATGAAATTAAACAGGCCTCAAAAAGCAATAAATTAATCATAATGGGGGACTTCAACTATCCCCGAATAGATTGGCTAAAATCTTGTTCTACGCATGAAAGAGAGACAAGGTTCCTCGACATGCTGTCACAATGCAAGGACTTGGCGGGCCCCTTAATCACACACACAGAGCCGTACTGAAGGCTAACTACTTTATTGAGTATAAAAACAGTTCCAAAGAATATAGTCCAATATGATATGATATAGTTCAAAAGTTCAAAGTAACAATGTCCAAAATAACGTAGCAAAATAAGCAAAAGGCTTGTCAGGGCTCCGCAGCCGATGCGGATCAGGAAACCAGGCAAAGCCCGCAAACCAATGCGGATCAGGAAACAGAGCAAGGCCCGCAACCAATGTGGATCAGGAAACAAGGCAAGGTAATGCAAAGGCAAGGCAAGGCTTGATGACCACGGCTTAGCCTGTGGTCCCACTCCGCTCACGCCTATTCAGGTAAGACGTGGTCGGAGAACTGAGGATTCGTTCCCACGGATCCTATACTTAATCCTCGGCCGAGGTCCTCGACGCCTAGGCTTCTTCGTCTCCAATCTCTGCTGACGGACCTCGGTCGGTCTAGGGCTCGGGACCAATCCCTCCTACTAGCCTCAATGCTCCGTCTCCTATCGAAGGTTCGACCTTGTCTTTCGGCAGCTGTGTTGCTATCTCTCTGAGAGCTTTCCTCCCTATCCATTTCCCATGCGCTTTGTTCCATATCTTCCTCAAGGGTCTCCTGGGAAGATCTCCCTCCTGGGTGTTCATAACTCCCTACTTCACTATCAGACTGCACCTGGTGGTCTGAATCATCCCTTGGACCAAAACACATTTCTTCCCAGGCCAAGCTCTCTGTAGGTGAAAGAGGCTCTTGCGGGGAAAGCTGCCCTGTGCCCCAGTCATCTAGCTCATCCTCAGAATCCAGTTCTAGCACAGCCGGTTCTAATGCTAATGGGACCCCAGGCCCTGTCCCCTGCCCTCCAGGCACAAACGAGAACTGCTGTGCTACACATGCTAGCTGATTATTCCCTTGAGCAGATGGTCATGGAACCAACCAGGGGAAAGGGGATCCTGGACTTGGTGCTAACTAATGAACAAGATCTCGTTCAAGATGTCCTTGTAACGGAGCCCATAGGTACCAGTGACCACAACACAATAACCTTCAACTTAAGTTTGGATAGCAAACTGTCAGTGAAAACTAACACAGAGACCTTAAATTTTCACAAAGAGAATTTCACCAAAATGAGAAAAATAGTAAAGAACAAACTAAAGGAACAGTAAAAAAAAATCAAATCCTCCAAAATGCTTGGAAACTGTTTAAAAATACTTTAAAACAAGCCGAACTAAAATGCATTCCTAAAATAAGAAAGAGGCCGAAAGTCCAAGAGGACATCGGTATGGCTTACAAATGAAGTAAAAGATGTGATTGGAAAGAAGAAAAACTCATTTAAGAAATGGAAGGCTCTTCCTACTGAGGAGAACAGAAAGGAACACAAGCTCTGGCAAACTAAATGCAAAGCAACCGTCAGGAAAGCCAAGAGAGATTTTGAGGCACATATAGCTAAGAACATTAAAAAAATAACAAAAACTTCTTTAAGTACATCAGAAGCAGAAACTCAACTAGAAAAGCAGTTGGGCCACTTGACGAAAATGGTAAGAAAGGGACAATAAGTGAAGACAAGGAGATTGCTGAGTGGCTAAATGACTTATTTGCCTCCGTTTTCACACAGGAGGACAGACAACATATGCCTGCAGCTGAGTCAGTTTTTTCAGGGAGGGAATTAAATGAATTAAACCAGATAGAGATAAACAAGGAAGATGTTCTCACATGCCTTACTAAACTAAATGTCAACAAATCACCAGGGCCAGATGGCATCCACCCCAGAGTTCTTAAGAAACTCAAGTGTGAAATTGCTGAAATTCTAGCCAAAATATATAACCTTTCTCTAAGATCAGGCACTGTACCCGAGGACTGGAGGGAGGCAAATGTAACTCCGATCTTCAAGAAAGGATCCAGGGTGATCCAGGAAATTATAGGCCAGTTAGTCTAACCTCAGTTCCAGGCAAAATGAAAAAATTACCAAGCACATAGAAGAATAGGCATTGCTGAAGGAAAATCAACATGGTTTCTGCAAAGGCAAATCATGTCTTACTAACTTGATAGAATTCTTTGAGGGTGTAAATAAACACATAGATAAAGGGGACCCAGTCGATATTGTTTACCTTGACTTTCAAAAGGCTTTTGACAAAGTCCCTCACCAAAGGCTCCTAAATAAGCTCTTCAGCCATGGAATCAGGGGACAGGTCTTGTCCTGGATTGGAACCTGGCTAAACTGTAGGAAACCAAGGGTGGTAATAAATGGACACTTCTCTGGATGGAAAGAGGTGAGAAGTGGCATACCCCAAGGTTCAGTTTTAGGACCGTTACTTTTTAATTTATTCATAAATGATCTGGATGTAGAAGTAAATTGTGAGGTAGCAAAGTTTTCAGATGACACTAAACTGTTCAGGGTAGTTAAAAATGAAACTGACTGTAAAGAGCTCCAGAAAGATCTCTCAAAATTGAGTGAATGGGCAACAAAGTGGCAAATGCATTTTAACCTAAACAAGTGTAAAGTCATGCACATTGGGGCAAAGAACCCCAAATACACTTATCAACTGATGGGATCAAAGCTTTCTGAGACAAACCAGGAAAGGGATCTTGGGGTTTTGGTGGACAGCTCAATGAAGATGTCAACCCAGTGCGCTGCAGCAGTGAAAAAAGCAAATTCTATGCTTGGCATGATCAGGAAGGGAATCGAAAATAGGTCGGCAAATGTTGTATTGCCTCTCTACAAATCTATGGTGAGGCCACATCTGGAGTACTGTGTACAATTCTGGTCACCGCACCTCAAGAAGGATATAACGGAACTGGAAAAGGTACAAAGAAGGGCAACAAAAATGATCCAAGGGATGGAGCAGCTCCCTTATGAAATCAGGTTGCAACGCCTTGGTCTTTTCAGCCTTGAAAGACGGCGTTTAAGAGGTGACTTGATCGAAGTGTATAAAATCATGCATGGGATAGAAAAGGTGAATAAAGAAAAAATATTTTCTCTGTCACCCAACACTAGGACTAGGGGGCACTCCCTAAAGCTCCAAGGTAGGAAAGTTAGGACTAATAAAGGGAAATATTTCTTTACCCAGAGGGTCATTGGGTTATGGAACTCACTTCCAGAGGAGGTTGTGACAGCTGTCAGCCTGGACAGCTTCAAGTCAGGATTAGACAGATTCATGGATACCAAGGGAATCAGTAGTTACTGAAATGGACATCCAAGTGCCACCTCTGTGTTGATGGAGGCAGGCAGGATTTTCCCCGGGTACTGGTTGTGGGGGGTCGGGAGCAGGTGAGGGTTTTGCCCTCCTTTCTGCTAGAGATCCCTGTGTACAACTAGTGGGCCACTGTGTGACACTGAATGCTGGACTAGATGGGCTGAGGCCCGATCCAGCATGGCTCTTCTTATGTTCTTATGTTCTTAATCTGAGATTCCTCTACAGGGGATTTTCACTTTATTGAGGAATAACGTTTACTATATTTATAGACGATAACAAAGTAATTATGATAGAAGTCTTATCATTAGCAGCGCCCACTCCTGTGCTCTAAAAGGGAAAGACGCTAAATGTACCCCCACATTCTTAAGTAGGTTTTTAAACCATTTTGAAATCAGAAAGTTATTATAGAATACATACTATTAAGATATAACCAGTCCACTTTACATCTTACTTGAGGACTTCCAGGAAACCAGTCGACTTACAGAAAGTCCGCAAGCAATTCTCCTCCTCGTCTGCACTGGCTGCCTCATGTGGTAATAAAAGTGCTGTGTCTCAGCATAGTTGTCTTGGACACAAAACTCTGACATTCAAGCTTATAGAAGAAAAGTATGTAGAAATTGTTTTCAGGGTTTTAGTCCAAGACCTTCTGCTGCTTGATCTGAAAATGGTGCCTTAGTCCTACTTCCTTTACAGAAACTCACTACATCACCAGTTGAATATTATTTCAGTACTGTCAACAGATTAGCATCCTGTAGTTTATCTATAGCAGGCATGGGCAAACTTCAGCCCTCCACGTGTCTTTGACTTCAACTCCCACAATTCCTAACAGCCAGTAAGCAGGTTGGGATTTCTGGAAGTTGAAGTCCAAAACACCTAGAGAGCTAAAGTCTGCCCATGGCTGACCTATAGGTACAGAACAGGGAGCATGGCAAAAAAGCAAAGATGACATCCATGGGTTCAGGAGAAACATTGAAAGAGCTACCATGACTACTCAAGGCCTCAATCTGTCTAACAGGCTAGCTAGCTTTGGATTCCATACTTTTGGAGTCGATGTCTAAACCAACTCACTGACTGAATTAGTTTTAAAGTACTGGTTTTATTGTAAATAAAAGAAACAACTATGATTATTCTGTGTTTTCAAGGTTTATTTTTTAAGAAAAAAAATCTCCCCAAGAGTTCAGCTGCTTGTATTATCCTTCTGTTTAGCATTGAAACATATTTTCCATGTAACAATTAACATTGTAGAAAACATACTATTATGCTGAAAGTCACAAGTTCCATATAAAGATCAGAAGGCTAACCATTTAAATGCATGTCTGGCATGTTTCTTTCAGCTCAGTATGTTTGACTTTTAGAGGAGAAGCAGGTGGGAGTTGGGAAAGTTGCATTTATTAAGAATCACGTCATTTACCCTAATTTGGTCACTCACATCACTACAGAGCCAAATGGCTCAGACTGGTATGATTTTTGCCAGAAGGAAAACCAATAATCTGAAATCCCTGGACTCTGAAGTTGCCTGTCTTAACATAACTTTGCCTGTATATCTTGTGATAATAGCTATTCCAACCCATTTCTATTTTTAATGCTATAGGTAGCCATCAAATTTCTTTTTCACAAATGGCATCTAGAAGCCTATCTTCTTTATACAGCTGGGTCTATACTGGGCACTGTACTGTCCTTCAAGAGATTAAAGTTTAGAAGCTATTATCAGGTTAGCAGGTCACCGTAAGCTCACATAGTACAGCTTTGACTTCTATAGTTGCTAAGAATATCTTCACTTTCCATGCTTATTACAAGATGTGATTGTAGCATGTCTTTGTACTTGTAACGGACTGCAGTTTCTTCTGTTACAAAGGACTTCATAAAATCCATCTGAAAAAGCTATTAATTCATACTCTTTTTGAATGATTCTGGGAAATCTGGGAAATTTTAATTGTGGCAGTGAGCTCAGAGAAAACATGAACTTTGCAAAGGATAAAGTGTCAATACAGGTAGTCCCCGAGTTACAAACATCCGACTTAGAAATGATGTTAAGAACAGGGGTGAGACAACAGGAAGAGAGAGAAACCTACCCCTCGGAAGGGAAATTCACTCCTGGAAGAGTTATCATGGGGAAAAGGGGTCTCAATTGAAGCTTTATCACTAATCCTTGTTTCCACAACAGGCCCCATTTTTCAAAATCCAATTATTACAGGGACAGAAAGTGAGGTGAAATCTTCTGAACAGGGGTATGGACAGCAAAACAAACACCTTCCCTATGTGATCCATAGATAAATGGATATATATGGAGTTACCTTTTAAAATGTACATATTTCAACTCATATACAAATTCAACTTGAGAACAAATCAACTGACCTTATCTTTGTAACATGAGGACTGCCTGTAGTTCTTTCAATAATTGGGTGATCTGTATTAAATTCAATTTTCAAGAAAGAAGTGGAACTTTGTTCCAAATTACGAGGGAAAGGATAGAGAGAAATTGGAACTAGTGGTGTACGTTGGCAAGGACTAGTTAGGCTGCCACAACTGCCAAACATACAAGCTTGATAAGAGACCCTTAAAAATTACTGTAATTTACATATCACCTTTCTCCCAATATGGGATACAAGGTGGCACATTTTCTTAACTTTTCATTTTGTACATAAGAGGATTGAAGGGGGCATATGAATTCACTGCTGAGAACTGAATGCTGAAATAAGAGTGTACTTTCTCTGAACAAAATTACCATCCATTTCTGAACAAGTCTAGGTCAGAGCAACTACATGAACATTTTTTCTTCTCCTCTCCAAAGAATTGCTTCAGAGAAGTCTTCAGCACTGTTTGCCACAATATACAGAATTGCTGCTGTGTGGTTCAATTAGAAAACACACAGAAGGGAAACAAGGATGATAAGAGGTAGGGAGAATAAAAGATATACGCAGTGTTTGAAATAGTTGGGCATCTCCAGTTGGTGAAAAGAAGACTGGTGAGGGACATAATTGATCTCTTTCAATACTTCAAGAACTGTCACAGAGCGGAGGGGGCAGATTTGTTCTCTGCTGTTTGAGAGGGTATAATCAGGTCTAATGGTTTTAACTTACAAGAGGGTAGAATTTAACTGAACATTGGAAGGAACTTCTTGGTGGTAATATTGGTTTTGGAAAGGGAATCATTGCCTAGAGAGATAATGAGGTCTCTTTCTCTGGAAATCTTCAAAACGAGAAGGGACAGCTAGAAATGCAGTAAGTAGATTATTGTACTGAGCAGGGGCTTGAATCAATGGTCAGACTCTGTAGGGTCCCTCTTCTAACTCAATGATTTCATTATTCAAATTTTTTTCTCCTTGTGGCAGCCCTAAGGCAAACCTTAAAGTTGTTTGGAGGGATAGTGGTTTGTTTAGGGGGTTGCCATTGTTTAGGGGGCTGCCACTGCTTGTCCAAGGTCACTCAATGGATTTCCAAAATTGGATTGGAGAGTCTAAAAGTCATCTCCCAGACAACCACACCAACACATCAGATGTCTACTAAACTAAATACAATTGCAAAAAGTGCTAGCTGTAGATTGTGAGAAGGGGTGAGTGGGAAATTATAAGAAAAGTTGACCAGACCTAGAGTGTTTACCAATTTCACTGGAACAGTTATAAAGAAAGCCTCCAAGAACAAGGAGAATCTGAACACCACAAAGGCCCCTTCTACACTGCCATATAAAATCCAAATTATCTGATTTGAACTGGATATATGGCAGTGCAGACTCATAATCCAGTTGAAAGCAAATAATGTGGATAATCTACTTTGATAATCTGGATTATAGGGCAGTGGCACAGTGGGCTAAATCAGTGAGCTGCTGAACTTGCTGACTGAAAGGTTGGCAGTTCGAATCCATGGAGCAGGGGGAGCTCCCGCTGTTAGCCTCAGCTTCTGCCAACCTAGCAGTTCAAAAACATGCAACTGTGAGTAGATCAATAGGTACCACCACACCGGGAAGGTAACGGCGCTTTATGCAGTCATACCGGCCACGTGACCTTGGAGGCTTATAAATTGAGATGAGCACAACACCCCAGAGTCAGACATGACTAGACTTAATGTCAGGGAAAACTTTTACCTTTACTATGACAGTGTAGAAGGGGGCTGAGTTAACGGAGTGAAAACTACTTCTGCACAGTGTATAAGGGGCCAAAGTCAAGTCTGTGTGCACCTGTCATACTCATTCCAAGAATCTTATCCATTAGGTTTTCCTCAAAAGGTGAATGGATTTCATTACACAGAGTGTTCTAGATCTTCCATAAGCATTCTAGGACAGAGGAACTCTCAATTCTTGATTTACTTGCTATTACAATACTATCTGTTATCAACAACTACACAAAAATTCATCTGCCTCCTCTAATTGCAAATTTTCCCTGTATCTACATAAGCCAAAATTTTCTGAAGACCACAGCATTTATTGTGGAATGTACCTGGTAAAGATTAACTCAGATTATATATATTTCTTCTTGCAGTCTAACATAACCTTTACTCATAACTGTGCCATCAGCCCCAACTAGCACTATCACTGTGATGAATACCAGGAGTTGTAGTCTAATACTCAGAGAGCTACAATTTGCCAACCCCTTGCTTCTTTATTGACAGTCAGGGACAATCAACCCACAATGATCAGCAGTCACATCATTGTTAAAAATCACATTCCAGACATAGGGTGGAAGTACTAATTTAGAATGGCAGTATGTGGGGATATGAGTTTTACCTTTCATGCCAGCAAATCCTCCTTTATTCACATACCCAGGCATGCATACATTTTAACTTGTTTATTACAATGACAGTATTGCCAATCACATAATTAGCCTTATGACGTGTTTATAGCAGGCCCTAAAACAGTTTCCCTTGGATTTTTCTTCCCAAAAGCATGAGAGAAAGTGAAAGGACACTGACTATGACACAGCTGACTTACCTCCTCATCAGCCTTCTGCATCTTAGCAATGAAACACTTGAAGGTGTGAAATTGGGAGGAATTTGAGGAAATGTGACACACCACACTTGGTTATAAAGTGAGATAGGCCCACACAGGGCCGTAGCCAGGATTTTGATTCGGGGGCTGAGTTTGGTTCGGGGGGGGGGCTGAGACTGGGTGGAAGAGGGTCTACCCTAGCAAACCTTTTGTATGGTTATCCCAATAACCCCATGAATGTGGGATATAATGAGCATGGTGATCAGATCATGATATGAATAAACATAACAGTTTAAATAATGTACCAGTAAGGCCTTCTCACGGACCACCCTGAGAATTTCGGGGGCTGAAGCCCCTAACCCCCCGGCTACATGCCTGCGCCCACATGTTGCATGCTCAACCCCCAGTTGTCAGAGGCACAATCCTACAAAGTAGTTATACGACATCCAGGGCACTTCAAAACAAACAATTTGGGAGAATAGGAAAATGCATATGGAATGGAGAAAATGAGGGGAAAGAATATTTTGCTTTTCCAATGCAGGCTGAAGCAGAGACATACAATTATGCTGATTCTTTGGGGAAGCAACCCAAAGAGGAAAGGACTGCATGTGCTCCTAAAACCAATGAAGTTGGCAAAATAAAAAGCACTAAAAGGAACAGCGGCAGAAACATACAGTCTCAAACATCCAATGTCTTTTGTCCAAAATCTTTATTATAAAGATTTCTGACTGTAAGAAAAATATGCTGAAAGTTTTCTGAATAAACAAATAAAATGTCATGTGTCCTATCTCTGGGATGGGAGATCACATTTGATGAGTGCCAGCTAGCAGATGCTTCCAGTGAGTTACTTCCAAACTGACACTAGATCAACCTTCCTCAGTTGGCTAGGGATGAGGGGAGTTGTAGTCCATTACATCTGGAAAGTGCCAGATTTGGGACAGCTGCACCAGGTATGCGTTTATGCTCACACACAACAGGAATGAGGGGGGATAAACATTTTTCTCCCTGAGCAGCTCAATACTACATTTGGTACAAAGGCTGCAATCTCCTCGTGGTGTTTTTACCTTAGAAGTCAACAAAAGCCTTCCCACATAATCTGCATTTAATAGTTTGATACCAACAAGCATCAGAGAAAAAGAGCTAATATTAAATTAACCTATTAGAAATGGCAATGCCAGATCTGAAAGCTTCCTACTCAATAAGCCAGACATGATTACATATTAGTGAGGCAAAACTCATTAGTTATCCTTACATCACCTTAGGGAGCACTACATGAAAGACTGCTGCATTTCACCAAAGGACTTTGTATTATGTATATGAAAAGATGCCTGGGTTGCAAATGGTAATAAAAGCAGCGAGGGATTCCTGAAAAGACTCACAGAAAAACCTAACAATTCAGAATGTATTTATTGTATGTATTTATTATAATAAGATGAGAAAAATCTTTCAGATTCAGAGCCTATAAACATTACCCTATATACATTATTCCCAGACAGCTGGGAGATTCTGGGAGCTATAACTTCAAAGTGGTGGAAGAGTTAAGAGAAATACATTGACTCCATCCATATAGCAGACAGATACTGTGTCTTACAAATGATTTATGGAGACATGGCACATAGAAATAGGATGGTGCACACAGCCAAGATATTTTTAAAAAAGAAAGAAATATGGAAATGGATACTACATTATGTAGTTTTCTCCCAAAGGTCTATTTTTATTTTAAAATGTTTATTTTAAAAGCACTTTCTAACTAAAAGGAGAAGGGGGAAAAGAAGATGTGAAGGGAAACAGGTAGGAACATGTCTCTAGAAAACTAATTCATATTTTGTCTAATGAAGAAGCCAATAGAGCTTTGAAAGCTTGTCTGATGTATTTTCTGAACTTTGGTTGGCCAAAAATGGTATCACTTTTTTGTGAATTTTGTATTTGGTTGTATAGTCAACATAGGTAACCCTGAATATGTTTCCTGGACTGGGAGATACTAAATTTTGCCGCAACAAGGCAAACTTTAATAAGGAGGAGCAATGGGTTGGGACTTAATTCTTTGAGGTTTTTAACCTCCAACAAAGGTAAACCCCTTTATTTGGACTACAATTTGTACAATTTGTACAGCTTTTGGGAAATATTGCACAGACCTGGGCTTCTTACATCTTTTCCACTCGCAATCCCCTTTCTGCCTGAAATTTTTTCCACATGATATCAGGTATATAGTTATAAAAATAGCTATAAAAATCAAATGTTTACTGAAAGTAAAACAGCTTTTATAAAGCCTGTTAAACAAGCTGCTTTTCTTTTTTGTGTGCATTTTCCGCAGAGTCCACTGTAAACACTGCATGTTGTTGCTAACAGATTTGTTTAAATGTTTAAAGCAGCCACTAACCTTTTATCATTGCCAAATAATTCACGACTCATCACTGAGCTAAGGGAACCCCACTCAGGATTGAAACTCACTGTTTAAAAAGCAGTGGCACAGGCCATCATAACTGACAATAACAAAAAAATTGTAACAAAATGTAAACCTGTGATTCTAACATTGTCATTTTTTCTTCTCCTGTTTGATTTTTACCATCTTTCCAGGATGACGAAGCCGATGAAACTTTGAAAGTTTGCATGATATATTTGCTGCATTTTGGCTGAACAATAAATGTTGTATTGTGCCACTTGAAGCAATCTTATGAGCCTAGTATTATGGTTTCTGGTAAAACTCTGAACAGAGAAGAACAACTGCAAAAGATAATCCTCCCTAAGACAACAAACAAAATAAGAGGTCCCTTTCGTGACTGCAGAATTTCTACTGTGACAGTCAAGAACATGGCTCTGGCTGGGATGTTAATGGCACTCTGAGTTTAAAACTGGCATTTGGTGAATGAAGCGGTAATCTGGCAAATGGTTTGCTGAATGAAGTCAAACAGACAAAGCAACTCCTGCACAGCTGTCTGTGCCTTTAACATATATATAAATGATGAAAGAAATGGATGTGTAGGTTGGGATGCCATTGAGAGATTGTAGTATAAAATGTCCTTCCCCTATTCTTTAGATATCAATTATTTAAGCTCCAACAAAGTGATGGCTGGATAAGGCTTTAAACTCCAAACCTTACTGGTTAAGATTCTTATCAGGCATGTAGCCAGGGGGGGGCTAAGGGGGCTTCAGCCCCCCCCCCCCAGAAATTCTCAGGGTGATCCGCGAGAAGGCCTTACTGGTACATTATTTAAATTGTTATGTGCACTTATATCATGATCTGATCACCATGCTCATTATATCCCACATTAATGGGGTTATTGGAAGAACAATACAAAAGGTTTGCTAGGGTAGACCCTCTTCCACCCAGTCTCAGCCCCCTGCCCCCCGAATCAAAATCCTGGCTACGGCCCTGATTCTTATAGACATACAGGCAACAGCAGACAGAAACAGAATAATAGCTGTAATACTAGAAAAACTAGGATCCCTGCACAGGTTGGCAGGGACATCTACTTAATACTAGTCCCCTTCTTAAAATCTGTTCCTCTTTTATTTCCTTGTACTGAACCCAGGACCTTTCATGATTAACATACTAAAGGCCACCTCACAGGCACACAAGAAGGCCTCTGAAACTTTTATGAAATCCCAAAGCTGGTTTGATCATAACCAAGAAAAATCCAGTTACCAAGCTCAAAACACAGAAAAATATTTCTTGAAGACCCTTGCAGAGTCTTCAAGAAACCTATTTCTTCTTAAGAAACAATATAAAATACTGGAAAACCAAAAATAAGTACGCTTTAAAAGTTAAGTGCAATTGTTTTATCCATGCAGTAAAATCTAATGACAAGGTTTCCTTCTGGCACTTTGCAGCAACACATTCTAACCCTGCACCTCACCCGTTTGCACTGCCAAATCCCTGCAGAGAGTTGGGAGACATATTTCTCTAACCTATATTCAGAAGAGGAAACATCTCCCTTTTGCCGAGCAGTAAGAAGGTTCTTCACTCAACTGGCATGCTGTCTCAGTCTATGATATAGTCAAGTTGATCAAACTAAAATCAGTTAAGGCCTCAGGCTGTAATTATAGCCTCTTGAACTAATCATAAGAAATGCTAATTAGTGGGCTCTTATGACCACAGTGCACATATTCCCCTTGACTGGGACCTGTGTGTCATCACCTCTATTTTCAAAGAGGGAAGAAGAGTAGACAACCCAGCTAATTATCACCCAATTGACCTACTTACCATAATCAGGACATTGTACTGGAAGCTCCAGAACTAAATGGAAGAAGAAAGAATCTTTGGCTGATGATCAGGCAGGCTAATCATGGTGACCCACTATTGATCAGGCCCTAATTTTACAAGATAAAATGGGGAAATACACCAGCTAACTTGAAATATCCTTGCATGCAGTGTTTGTGAACCTTAGAGATGCTCATTATTCCATCTCCCAAGACAAACCCTGACATAAATGTAAGGCTTCCACAGTTGATCACCTCTTGTAATTCTTATATACAAGTTATATAAACATCTCTCCAAAAATTAACGTCCTTCAGGTGCTCTATTGTGTTTCAAGCACTACCGTCTGCATAGACATCTGCCTTCGGAAAGTGTAAGCTAGAGTTTGGCTGGTAATATTCAATTTTGGCTCTTTTTTCTGCAGGCTTAATTACACTTATTCTACAGGGTGGCTTTAAATCAAAATGGCCTCTAAGTATTTCCCAGAAGCTCCAACAATGTGGTCTTCTTTCTGGACATCTTATTTTGTTGGGTTCTGAGACGGCCAAAGCAACAGTTAAGCCCCACATCTCAGATAATGATGATGATTTACTGTATACCATGCTTTATCTTCCCTGAAGGGGACTCAAAGTGGCTGAATATCAACACAATCTTCATCGAACAATTGTTGTGTGCCTTCAAGTCATTTCCAATTTATGCATTCCATAAATCAGATCTATCATGAGATTTTCTTGGCAAGGTCCTTCAGAGCAAACCCCCCGAGGCTGAAAGTGTGTGACTTGCCCAAGGTCTCCGAGTGGGTTTCCATGTCAAATCAGGCATTTGAACCTTGGTCTCTAGAGTCACTATTCAAATCCCACTATGCCATACTGGCTCTTTACAATATAGTTCAGATGTTGATAAGACCTGTAACTGGCTCAATTACAAATTTCATACTAATTAAAACATCTCAAGTATATGCATCAACAATATATTGCAACATTTTCAGTTCATAAGCATTGACGGGCCTTCACGCTAACACAATTTGGTTCTCTGCTGTGCTGCAGGGAAGATTCTGGAAGATTCCTTCTCTGGTCAACAGTACCTTTGTGGCTTAGGAGGAATTGAACCAGTAACCCACCTTCTTCACTATTGCCTCTTTTACTATCATGGGAAAACGTTTATTGAATCTGTCTTAATTAAACAAATAGGATATTCAGATTCCTTTTATGTTTTCTTTCTTCTGTCTAATGAAAATGCTTCAATTACTTTAAATGTCACTTAATTTGGGGAGCTGCATGTAATATTTGACAAGCCTACATACATGCCAGGATTCTCTCCCACTTTCCCACTTGGAAGTATTAACTGTTCTATTATTTGCCTATCAATTTATTTTAATTAATTTTGTTGTATGCTTTTTCTTGTATAGTGCTGGTGAAAGACCATAGTAAATATAGATTGATAAAATCAGAACAAACTGAACTTTTGGTCTGATCCAACTGAGTTACTGTTATCATGCCCTGGTGCCCTAGTAAATGATGACTGCATCCAAGGATGGACAAGGGTCAGATGTTATTTCCTTCACTTGGCTGCATTCCCCAGGCTCCCTTTGAAGTGATTTACTGATGTTTCTCTCAACTTGTCCTCTGTAGGTATCTGAAAGGACAACTGGCAAGTATATTACCGTAGCTGCACAGAATGTCTATTTCTCTGAAAATTGACTTTCCTTCCTTTCTGCAAAAAGATGCTGCAATAGTTCTATCAAAACCACAGACAAACTTATTTAATATATTATTCAACTAGCCATGCAATCAGGCAAAATAACATACCAAGGAATACATCTAAACTTTATGAATTGCATGAACATGCAGAAACAGGAGACAGAACAAGGTTTTAAGAATAAGGAGGTAAATGAATTAAGACTGCTCTGAAGAAATAATTTCAAGGCCTCAAGGTAAACTGAAGAATGAACAAAAAGAGCCACTAACAGTCCATTTGGAGCAATTTCATAAAAATCACCAAAAGAACTACTCATTCTGAGAAATGAATTAAAAATGACTCAATTATGAGGACAAGTTAAAACAATGTTCTTTAAAACTCAAATATGAAATTGCTGTAGTTAAGGACTAATTCATACTTCCCCAGACAGTTGCCAAACTGAGTGTAGAGCAAGAGATCTGTTTGTAATTACAAGTTTTCCAAAAAAAATTAACAGTAGCCACAAGTTAGAAGGGAGCCACCGGTGGTGTAGTGGGTTAAACTGCTGAGCTGCTGAACTTGCTGACCAAAAGGTTGGTAGTTTGAATCCGGGGAGTGGGTGAGCTCCCGCTGTTAGGCCCAGCTTCTGCCAACCTTGCAGTTCGAAAACATTGAAATGTGAGTAGATCAATAGGTACTGCTTCCATGGGAAGGTAACAGCACTCCATGCAATCATGCCGGCCATATGACCTTGGAGGCTTCTATGGGCAACGGTGCTCTTCGGCTTAAAAATGGAAATGAGCACCACCCCCCAGAGTTGGACACAACTAGACTTCATCTTAAGGAGAAGCTTTACCTTTTACAAGTCAGAAGAAGAGTAGGGGTGAATGAATTCTTCATCTCTAAGCACTTTAGCATTATAGATTACATGATGGAGCAATGAAAGAGAAATTGGGGGGGGGGAGGCATTGTTAGCTTTTGACAGAAAAAGGAAACATGGTAAGACTGTCTCTACACTTAGCACCAGGCATGGAGCCAGGGGGCTAAGGGGGCTTCAGCCCCGGAAATTCTCAGGGTGGTCTTACTGGCACATTATTTAAACTGTTATGTTTATTCATATCATGATCTGATCACCATGCTCATTATATCCCACATTAATGGGGTTATTGGGATAACAATACAGAAGGTTTGCTAGGGTAGTACCTCTTCCACCCAGTCTCAGCCCCGAGAACCAAACTCACCCCAAATCAAAATCCTGGCTACGGCCCTGCTTAGCACTAATTATACCAGCAGATTCCATGAAATCTGTAGGACACACAGAGACAGGGCACCTCTTCATTTCACAATCAACTTAAGAGCTCATTTCCTAACTGGCCTTAAAAAGCTTTAGGCCAACACAGGAAGGAAGAACTGAGCTCCTTTCGTGAGTCCCCCTTTAATGTGAAGGCACATTGTGCCTCTTAATATTATTGGCATGAGTCCTCACTGAAGCAGAATCAACAGCAAATAACTCAATGTCAGTTTGCCTTATTTCAAAGCAGCAGGATGTCAAATTCTATGCTTACACATCCTTCCTCTTTCCCAGCTTCTAGCTGCCTACAAGAGCATCCTCAGCACAACAGAGACCACAAGCTGAAAGGACAAAAATCTACTGTGGCAATAAGGTTCCCTGAAGCTTTGCATGATGATTGTCACTGGACAGGCCATGGAAATAATTGAATCAAAATCTTTCTTGAGTGAAGGGCCCACCACCAGTCATCAGCATCCCATCCATCCCATCCATCACTAGACAGGATAGAGTACATGCAGTCCACAATACAGGTTTTGTAGTTTTCTTCTTAAGTTGAATTTGTATGTAAGTTGGAACAGGTACTTTTAAAAGTATAACTACAGCCAAAAATATTTTGTTAGCTTTGGATAGCATAGGAAAGGGTTAACACCCCTGTGGTGTTTGTTTTGGTGTCTGTGTCCCTGTTCAGAAGATTTCACCTCACCTTCTGTCCCTGGGATATTTGGATTTTGAAAAAAAATGGCTTGTTGTAGAAAGGATTGGTGAGAAAGCTTCAATGGAGACACTTTTCCCCTGAGATAACTCCTTCAGGAGTGAATTTCCCTTCCTATGGGGTAGATTTCTCTCACTTCTGTTGTCTCACCCCTATTCTTTTTTTAAAAAATAGATTTTTATTGTGAAAGTTTTTTCAATATTGCAGTGATACATAGACGACAGTGCAAGTGAGGGGGGGGAGGGGAAGGGAAGGGGAGGGGAAGGGAAAGGGGTGGGAGATGAGAGTTGGGGAAAGGAACAGCAAAACAACACAAACATATTAAAAACAAAATCACTTCCCGTATTTGTACAAGTTCCCTTGAGTTTCTTTAAGTAAATAGTCTATTCACAATAAATGGCTACATAATGAAAAGTTGTTTCTTTAAAGGTTACATTCAATATTGCTGCTGCAATTCTTTCAACTTACTTAGTAGCCTTCCCTTCTTCCAGGGGCTATACAAGTTTACTGTGCCATAATGTTACATTAGTCAGACTTCAAATAGTCTTCAAATGGGGACCAATCCGTAGTTTTGATTGGTCAACTTGTCCATGTTTCTAATTTCCCAGATTTTTTCCTGCCATGCGTCCATGTCTGGCGTCTTCTCCAGCTTCCAAACTGCCGCGTAGACTATTCGAGCCGCAGTTATCATATATGTAAACAGTCTGTCCTCATTTTCATTCAGTTGAATTACTTTGTCAGTTAAGCCGAGAAGGAAGAATTCCGGTTTTAATGGTATCTCTTTTTGTAAAAATTTTTGTACTATTTCCTGAATATTCTTCCAGAATTTAATTGCTTTATCACAAGTCCACCATAAATGGTAGAAACTTCCTTGATGGACTTTGCATTTCCAGCACCGATCTGAGTTGTTTTTTATACATAATACTGAGTTTCTTGGGAGTCAGATACCATCTATGAAAGATCTTGAGCCAATTCTCCTTCAAGCTAGCTGCATATACATATTTGATCTTTTTATTCCAAATTTGTTGCCATTCTTGTAATTTAATTTGGCATCCTATATTTTTAGCCCAATTTATCATGCAGCTTTTGACTATCTCTGTATCCGTCTCCCACTCCAGTAATTTGTTATATAGCCTAGTGATGTTTTTACTGCTTTTTACCATTAATTTTTCCCAGAATTCTTCCTTATTCTCAAAGCCTATAATATTGTCTTTCTTGAATGTTTCCTTTATTTGCAGATATTGAAGCCAGGACATATTTTTAAATTGAAGTCTCAATTCATCTAAAGACTTCAATTCATTTTCACCTGCCTTTTTCTTTAAAATATCTTTATAGGTTGGCCAGGTTTGCCATCCAAGTAACCTTCTATGTTTTGCCTCTATGGGGGAGACCCAAAGCGGGGTTTTAGAGTAAAAGAATGGTCGGAATTTGTTCCAAACTTTAATTAGAGCCGACCTAACAAAATGATTGCCAAAGTTTTTTTTCAATTTTGACCTGCTCATACCAGAGGTAGGAATGCCAGCCCACTCTGAGGTTGAATCCCTCCAGAGTGAGCAGTTTTACATTTTTTTTAACGTAATCCATTCCTTTATCCATAATAAGGCGCATGCCTCATAATATGATTTGAGATCAGGAAGTCCGAATCCCCCCCTGCTCGTCCTGTCGATCATCACCCTATATTTAATTCTTGGCTTCCTTCCATTCCAGATGAAATTTGACAGATCCTTGTTCCACATTTGAAATATTTTTTGGTTCCTAATAATCGGAATGTTTTGGAACAAATAGAGGAGTTTGGGAAGAATGTTCGTCTTAATGGCTGCTATTCTCCCGAGTAGCGAGAGGTTCAGGCATCTCCAATTATTTAAATCCTTTTTTATCTCCTTCCATTTATCCTCATAGTTATTTTGCAACAGTTGTGAGTTTTTGGCAGTCAGCCAGATCCCTAAATATTTTATTTTCTTTTTTACCTGAAATCCCGTTTTTTGTTGCAGAATTTCTTGGTTCTTATTTGATAGATTCTTAGTCAAAAGGACCGTTTTTTTCTTATTGAGTTTGAATCCGGCCAAATTTCCAAACTCCTCGAGCTTTTGCATCCAAATCTGAATATATTTAATTGGATCATGTATAATGCAGATAACATCATCTGCGAAAGCTCTAATTTTATACTCCTGGTTTGCTAATTTCAGACCTATCAGGTCTTTATCCTCTCTTATCCCTCTCAACAATATTTCTATCGACAGAACGAACAGCAGGGGAGACAACAGGCAGCCCTGTCTAGTTCCTTTTTCAATTTGGAATTTGGCCGAGGTCTCATTATTTATTTTTAATCGGGCTTCTTGGGTGGAGTATATCGCGCCAAAGGCGTTCATAATGCCATAACCCATATCTAATTCGTTTAAGACCGATTCAATAAAATTCCAATTTATGTTATCGAAGGCCTTTTCAGCGTCCAGCGATAAAAAGGCCATCTCTTCTTGTGTATTTGTCTCATAATATTCAATAATGTCCAGAACTACTCTTAAATTATCTTTCGTACCTCTATTAGGTAAAAAGCCTGCTTGATCCTCTCCGACCCATTTTTTCAGAAATTCTTTTAATCTATTAGCTACAATGAGGGCAAATATTTTATAGTCACAGTTTAATAGCGAAATGGGTCGATAGTTTCTAACATCAGCCGCGTCTAAGGGGTCCTTAGGGATCATCGCTATCACTGCCTCTCTCCATGTATCTGGAGCCTCCTTTTTCTCTAAAATTGAATTCATAATTTTTTTAAGATAGGGGGTAAGTTCATTTTTCATTGTTTTATAAAAAATTGCTGTATACCCATCTGGGCCTGGGGCTTTATTATTGTCTAATTTGTCTATAGCCTCTTTGATTTCTTCCTCTGTAATTTCCCTATTTAAAGCCTCTCTCTCCTCATCCGATATTTTCCTCAGGCCCTTGTTAGAGATATACTTAGTTACTGCGTCTACCGAGATGTCATCCTTCTTGTATAATTGTTTATAGAAATCTATAAATTGAGATTGGATGTCCTTATTGGATGTGTATATCCTATCCCCCGTTTTTATCCTAATGATATGTTGTGCTTGCCTTTTTTTCTGATTTTTCTCGCGAGCCATTTCCCTGGCCTATTCGCGTTCTCAAAAGAGTACTGTTTTATATATTTGTATTTCTTAGCTAGGGACTCTATATCTAGGTTCTGTTTCTTTTTTATCATCTGTTGCAGTTTCTTATTAATCCCCTTCTTGTTTGGGGACCTTTTCAATTGTAGTTCCGTCTTCGCTATATCTGCTTCTAACTCTTTGATTTCTCTATTCTTGGCTTTTCTTTTTGTGCATTCTGTTGTATGAAATACCCTCGCATCACAGCTTTCATTGTGTCCCATAAAGTTTGTAGTTTTATCTCCTCTGAGTCATTAAGGATAAAGAACTCCCTAAGAAGTTCCCTATTTTTTTTAATATCCAAATCCAGTTATAGGAGGTTATCGTTCAGTCTCCATTGTCTCCTAATCATGGGACTATTTATTGTTAGCTCAATTGGACAATGATCTGAATAGATGCGTGGGAGTATTTTGATATTGTTAATTTTAGGTATTAGTGGAGAGGACATCCAAATCATATCTATCCTCGACCACGAATTGTGGCGCGAGGAAAAGAAAGTATAATCTTTCTCCGATGGATGGGTAGCCCTCCAGGAGTCTTCTAGTAGCAAGTCCTCTTTGAGTGACAAAAAAGTTTTAGGTATAAGACTTGATTCAATGTTCTTATTCTTCCTTCCTTTTGTGTTTTTATCCATTTTGCTATCCAGAACTCCGTTAAAGTCCCCCAGCAGTATCAGATGATCACTTTCATTGTCTATACTTTCTCGTAAGTAATTAATAAATTTAGTCTTCGGTCCATTGGGCACGTATATGTTACAAATCAATATTTTTTCGTTATTTAAGCTAATTTGTACTGCTATCACTCTTCCTTCGGTATCCCTAAACTTAAACTCTGGGGATAGCTCTTCCTGTATATACAGCGCCACTCCCCTTTTTTTGTATCGTAAGATGAGAAGAAGACCCTGCCCAATTTCTTATTATTTAAATGAGAGACATGTTTATGCGAAATATGGGTTTCCTGTAATGCTATAATTTGATATTTCTTTTTATTTAATTGATTAAAAATGTGGTTGAGTTTGCATGGCGAGTTTAACCCATTTACATTCTGTGAATAAATGCTCAAGGGGGGCTCAAGCATAATTCACATCCTCCCACTCCTCCGTCTCATCGTCTACCCCCTCTCCCAAGTCCTCCCCTCCGGGAGGTAATGGAGCAATCGCTTGGTTTTCCTTCTCCTCTTCCTCTTTCGGTGATTTAAGCCTCGGTCTTTTCTTGGAGTTACCCTCTCTTGAGGGTGGGCCCGGTTTACTGTTGGCTGAGTCCTCGACTAGCCTGTCGTAGAAGTCTCTGGCTTTGCCTTCATTTGTTATCCACCACCTTCTGTCATTGTATGTCGTCATCAGTCCCTCCGTCTTCTCCCATCTAAACTTTATTCTACGTTTTTTCAATTCCTCAGTTAAGAAGTTATATTTTTTCCTTTGTTGTAGAACTTGTTGTGGGATTTCCTTGAGGACAATGATTTTTTTACCGGCTTGTGTTATTGGCTTTCTGTTTATTAATCTCAAAATATTGTCTCTGGTCACCTTTCGGACGAAATTCACAATAATATCTCGAGGGGTTTTATGTTGCTTTGCATAAGCTGATTGGACTCTGTAGGCCCTATCCACCTCAGCCTCCACCTCATTCAATCCTCTTTCTAAGTAGGTGGCTAGTAGGGTAATGACCTTAAGTCTTGTGTTCTCCTTGGGTTCTTCCTCCAAGTTCCTGAACCTAAGTTGTCCATCCATTTCGCTCAGTTGTAGTCTATCCATCCTACTTTCCAGTTTATCATTTTTATTTTGAAGATCTTCCACGTTTCTCCTCAGTTGTTTTTGGCTTTCTTCCATAGCCTTATTTTTTATCTTTATTTCATCTATTTTGGTGAAAGCAGCAACCAGATCATTCTTCAGGTGGTGGATCTCATCTTTAATGTCAGTCTTGATAATGTCCATTTTCTCTTCCAATTTTTTATTTTGTGTTGCCAATATTGTTTTGAATTCATTTTGATTTTCCTGTTGGTCCTCTCTGATTTTCTGTAACTCCTTTAATAAATCCTTCATGTTTGTGGCTTCACTGCCACTGCCACTCCCAGACCCTCTCCTTTGCACCTGCGAGGTGCCCAGATCTCTCCCTTCTTTGGGAACATTCTTGGGGGTCGTCATCCTGATGTTTGTCCCACTCTCCCCTTGTATCCTCTTGAGGTAGGGAAAAGGGGGGGTGTTAAGCTGAGCTGCACCTTGCAAACGGTAGGTCTCTTGCCTCTTGCCTGCCGGTCTTCTAATTACTGCTATTCGGCTGTATCGCTGCTTTCTCTCCTCGGCTCTCGTCTACTCCCTACAGTTCTGTCACCTCGACACTCCTCAGCACTCCGGGGGGGGGGTTGTTTTGATAAGCCTTAGCCTCTTCTTCCGTGTTCTAGTATATTTGTATCTCTGTGTTCCTCTGTGTTCTTCCGCCACCTCTCGCCTCTTCTCGCGAGAGTTCTTAGTCCTCTTGCCTCCCTCCTCCCGCGCGATCTCTGGGCTCTTCCTCTTTATTGCCGAAGCAGCAGTTGTTTATAAAGACACTCGGAGATAGCCACAACAATATGGCGCTCAAGGTCAGATACCGTTTCTTTTCTAACTTTTTAGTAGTTTTCAGTTCTAATTTTTTCCAATTTTAGTTTTAATATTGGTCCACCAAACTAGTAACTTAGTATTTAGTGCTGGTAAAAAAGGTTGCTCAAAGTGGACTGGGGGTAGGGTTGTCTGTTTATTCTCTCTTTTTTTTCCAACCCTCAACACTTTCCACCGGCCCTGATTCAATGGCTGTAGACCCCGCAGTTACGATTTATTATGTTGATTAGATCGTTTCCACCATGCAGCAGCTAGGTTGCTTGATCTTCCCCTTCCTTGAGGGGGGGGTGGCTTATGGGCCATCAGAAAAGCACCGGGTGCTCGGCGTATCTCCCGGAATCGATCCACCAGGAGAGGGGAGCACTTGCGCTCACCCCACGGCTCAACGGGGTTGGGAAAGCAGGAGCCCTGTTTTTTCCCGTGCCTACCGCCATCTCTGCTCACCGGAAGTCCTTCTCACCCCTATTCTTAACTATGAGCAATTTGTAAATCGAATGCCTGTATATTTACAAGAGCTTTACTATGGGCAAGCATGTTTCAGTTTGTCTTAAGAAGATTGTCTGGATATCTTTCAGGGACCAATAATGGAATAGAAGCACAATGAACAAGAAGGCACTGTATTTTACTGGCATATTTAATGTTTTAAATTGATTGTGGTGCCAAAGGGAGGGGCTGGTTCAAAAATGTTCCTGAATATCGCTACTTTTGATATCCAGATTCTCCAACCCTTGGGAGGAAGAAAAATATCTGATATTCTGACAGATTTGGCAGGTCATATTATGAAGCTCAGATATACTATTCTGCAGGTGATCAAAGCAGTGGGGCAATCCCATGGGCCCAAACAAGCAAAATATTAGTGATGCTTTTACATTTTTTCTCATTAGAAAGCTGAAACTTAAGAAAAGTGAGGTCTTCTTCAGCCCTAGGATGATCAGCCACAGGCCACAATTAAGCAAGATGCAGAAGGATTTGGATGAATTGATACCAAAAGAGAAATTGAATAGGAATATCAGCACCGGAAAGCAATGGAGAGAGGGGGGTTTCGATGGTAACAATGCACACACTTACTGTCAAATAAGTTTCACTGTCTCTCTAAACTCAATGAGCCTTACATTTGAGTAGATATGTGCAGATGATGTAACAGAGGCGTGTTTTATCTCTCTTTTTTTGTAGATGAACTTCTAGCATTCAAAGATTGCCCGGCTAAATTTATCACACAATCTGCCAACAGATGAAAAGCATTTCTATTGTAAGTTAGATAACACACGTGTATAGTGGAAAAGATATGGAGGCAACTCTCACATACGTACTTTAACACACATACCAAATAAACAAAGATGGGATTAAAAAATACCAAGTGAGATTTACAAAATATAAGACAGCAAACAATATTTTTATTTTCTGTGATAACTTAGGATCAAATAAAGGACATTCATATAGGTTTAAGGAAGCAGGACAGAGAATGTTAGGACTCAGTTTTGCTAAAATTTAGTTTTAATGTGTCTACCCTTCTCGCCAGGCAGAATGAGGACCATGATAAAGAGGATTCTGCAGTGCATCAAGTACGGGTTGTGGTGGTGTGCCTTCATATCATTTCTGACTTAAGACTTTATGGTGAACCAGATACTAAAAGTGTAAATGAAGGTCATGAACAATGAGAGCATCCCATAAACCTGGATAGTAGGGGGGAAAAACAGATTACGGTACTCTCTTGGCCTGGGCAGAGAATATTAAATTTACACGGCTTGGCTTCTACTTTATTCTCTGGTTCTGACTCCAAGTAGTGGAATTATCTCCTGCTATGAAGGAGGATGACTGAAGATTTATTCTTCCCTTGTAGGTACTTTCCCACTGAACTCGCTTTGCACTGGATTCCAGAATCTCATATTATTTGTGAGGTAGATGGCATTTGTGAGGTAATTGCTGTTTGAGAGATAAACATATGCCTAGAAGCTTTAGAAAAGTGGGAAGTAAAATTACAATTTTACTTCCCACTTTTAAATGCACATAGTTTGCAAAAAAGAAGGGGTCACTGGGTTAATACTACACATGGCTGCTGAATAACACACTTTTGAATAGAGACAGCAAATGGGCAATAAACCAGTCTCGCTAGTTTTGACACACTAGCTCTGTAAGGATAGTGAACTAAATCAGAACATTGTTTTACATTCTTTAAAAAAAGAATCAGATAGTTTGGAAATATAAGGATTTGAGCTGGTGTGCCTTCTGCAGTTGAGTTTTGTAATTGCCAATAAGGTAAACACTTGGCAAACCAAGACATTCTACCTGTAAACCATGTAACTTAAAAGAGGACATTTACCACGCTGGCGAGTTTAATGTGCTAACAATGCTTAACACAGATGTATTTCATAGACAAGGCTTCCTTTTTATTTTTTTAAAAACCCTTAAATTAGGCTATTGTTCTCTGTCAGCTGTACACACATTTTGCTTTGTTGCATTTAGTCATTATCTTCTATAAGTAACAATCAGAAAGCAATTGTTTTTCTGGCTGGCCAGAAAGTTTATTCTCTTTCCTCACTCCCTCATGACTGGTGGCATTCTAAGTTAAAGGAACAAAAGGATGCCTCACACAACACTGGAAACAAAGCACTTCTTCCACAATTCAGTAGAGCAGCTTTCTATAAACACCATTAGAAACACTGATCTTTCTTTTGAAACATAGTTATCTAGAATTACAACTGGATATAATTAATATGAAACTACAACACAGAAGAGGTCATTGGTCATTTAAAATCACTCAGCAGAGGTCATTCCATCTGTATTTTTTAAAAAAATAACAGAAAGAAGGTACCATGATCTTCTGGTGAAGTACACCTCTCTTAACAATTAGTAGCTCTGGCGAATGCCCAGAAGTTCAAAAGCTACTTGCATGCGCAGTTGTGCCTATGGAATTGGCACCCTCCTCTTCCCATTAATTTGCAATGGTTTTGCATGATCTCTTAAAACATGAAATTGAAACCTACTATTTCAGCTACAAATGAATCTCTCCACTCTGGACTGATGACACATAGTTATGATAGATAACTATAGTAACGGTTGCTTGCCATAAAGTAGAGATGTGGAAGATGTGACCCTCCAAATGCTGTGCGACTACAAGTTCCATTAGTCCTCACCAATGGTTATGCTATCTGGAGATAATAGGAGGTTGAGTCCAGAAATATTTCCAGTGTTTCACATAGTCCACCATGCCATAAAGCTTACCTTGTTATCTTTGGGTACTTGCAAAAAGGTATTAGAACAGGGATGGTTAAAGCCAGGCCAAGGGGCTTGATACAGCCCCTTAGGCTCTTTTCTCAGGTCCTCCTCTCTCACCATCCTAGCCTTCCTTCCCTTTCTCTTTCCTTCCCTCCCTCCCTCTCTTTTGTCTTTCCTTCCTCCTTCCCTCTGTCCCTCTTCCTCCTTCCTTCCCTTTTGTCCTTCCTTCTTTCTCTTTTTCCTTCCTCCTGTCCTCCTGGAGGACGTTTAGCTGGGGAAAGAGATAATTGAGAGGGAACATGAGAACCATGTTTCAAGATTTTAAAAGGGGTCCCATTTGGGGGGGGGGGGAAGGAACTGACTTTCTGCTGCTTTAGAGACTAAGGCACAAGGGAGCAATGGGTTCAAATGGCAGGGAAAGAGATTCAACTGAAAAGATTAGGAATAATCTTTGGGGAGATGGTGGCGGGGTATAAGAAAAAAATTATTATAAGAACTTCCTGGAGAGAGGCATAGGCTGCCTCAGAGTGTGATGGAGTCACCTTCTATGGAGGCTTTTCCACGGAGGCTGTCTATTGGGAATGCTTTGATTGTGCCTTCCTGCATGGCAGGACTGGACAGCCCTTGAGGGTCTCTTCCAACTTTAGGATTCTAGGATTATATATCAGGAGTAGGCAATATGGAGTCTTTCTCTCCTATCCACCATCTCATCCTGGCCAAGCGTTTCCCATCTTTCCTTCACTTTCTGCCTCTGAAAAAGAAGAGGAAGGGGAGAAGAGGGCAGGGAGGGGACTTGGGGAGAACTTGGACAGACCCCTGACACTATATGTGTGATCCAGGCACCATATGTTTTCTGGGTCATATTGGCAATATTCAACATGTAAGCAACTAAAACATGGATAACTTAAATTCTGTCCCCACATTTTGTATACAGGCAGTCCCTAAGTTACGAACAAGAAAGGTTCTGTAGGTTTGGCCTCAAGTTGATTTTGTATGTAAGTTGGAACATGTACATTTTTAAGTGTAACTCCAGCATCTGCCTCTCTCTCTCTCTCTCTCTCTCTCTCTCTCTCTCTCTCTCTCTCTCTATCTATCTATCTATCTTTTAGTTTTGGCTAACATAGGGAAGGGTTAACACCCATGGGGTGTTTGTTTTGCTGCCTGTGCCTCTGTTCAGAAGATTTCACCTTACTTTCAGCCTCTGTGATAAGTGGATATTGAAACATTTGGCTTGCTGTAGAAACAAGGATTGGTGATAAAGCTTCAGTTGAGACCCCTTTTCCCCATGATAATTCTTTCAGGAGTGAATTTCTCTTCTGAGGGATAGATATCTCTCACTTCCTGTTGCCTCATCCCTGTTCTTAACAGTGAGTCATTTATAAGTTGGATGTTTGTAACTCAGTGACTGCTTGTATAGGGATGGGAATAAAAGAATGGTGTTGTGAAAGACCTTATTACAAGATTTATTAAATTTTATTTACTGCAAAATGCATTTGAAATGAATTTTAATGCTTTACTAAGTTAGAAAAGGTTAAGCAGGTATTTAATATAGATGCTTAGTCAGTTATTACAGCACTCAGAGACTCAATAAACTTTGAAGGTGGAAAAACTGCAGACTCCATACAGAAAATTCTATTATCTCGAGTCATCAGCAACCTCTGTAATTATTTTCTAAGTAAAGCAATATAAAATGAAATGGCAAATAGCATATTAATCCCATTTCTTTCTTACAGGCTTAAAGAGGATCTCATAACCTCTCCTCATGCACACTCCATTATTTAAAATTACGGTGCACAATTTTATCAAACAGAATTTCACCTCTGCCTTTCATACATACAATTCATTAAACATATTCAAAATACTAAGGAACCGTATAACACACTGCAGTGTCAAAAGACCTTCATGTTCTCTAAACCCAGGTCAGTCTTAGCTCCATATTGCAGGGAAGACACTAAAAGACAGTGTTGTTTCTAATGTTATCTGCTATCAAATAATTTTCCATTTAAAGCAACCCTATACACGAGAAGAGCAAAGATTTTTACAGGTCATTCAATCAAAGCTAACCGATGTTTTAAGTAAATTTCACACAACATCCCTATGTCACAAAATGCAGATATTAAGACCAAACATTAACATACTGATTATGGAGTGTTTTCCAGGCTTCTACAAATAGTTAAATTCAACAATAGTAATCTCATCTTCCCAAGATGTGTAGAAAAAGAAGGCCTTAGGATTACTTCATTTTATAACAACGGCTGTGCCAGAAACTAGCACTTGCCAACAATGAATACCTGCTTCACCTCATATATTCATGTTTGCTGCTCTGGAACATGGAGACTTATAGGATGGGTCATTCTTCTTGAATCTCACTCACTGATTAAACTAATACTAGAGGCAATTCCTGGAATTTCTTGTATTTCATTCACTATATAATCTTGCAAGCTTTTGGAAGCTACTGTCAGCATCAAAGAGATAATGAATGTTTTGTCAAGATTACTGAAAAGCATCTTGCATTATGGAAACATTTCAACAAGAAGGGATGCTTGTATTTCCCCATGATATTATTACATTTGTAGCAACTGATCTAAAAAGCTGCCTTGGTGAATATTAATTCCTCTGCAACACACTACAAATGAGACTCATGTTGATAATTTAGTCTTGACCTAAATTACCTAAAGAACTAGTGAAAGCACACCATCTTAACAAGTCAGAAGACAGATGAGTGTACAAGAAAAAAACTCTCCTTCAATTGCACAGTTAATGCCACACCTTATGGCAAGAATTGAGCAAGATCAACAGCAACAATAATAATACATGTAGCCTATTACGAACCTCTCTTTTGCATCATACTTTGTCATTGAAAAATAAATACTTGCTCTCTTTTTAAAAATTGGTCTGGTGAAGGTGAGAGGAACTGACAGCAGATCATCTTTATAATAGAAAGGATAAACATTGAAATGGTGGAGTAGGAAATTACCATGTCTCCATTTCAGTTAGACCTACTACTTTTCAAGTATCAGTTCAGATTAGCCTAAAGATCTACAAGTGATGAGAATAAGGGTTGCCATTCAACCAACTTGGTTGTCATGGAGAAAAAGTGCCTTCACTGAAGCTTCATCACCAAGCCAACATTTTAAAAATCAAATTGTCACAGAGACAAAAAGTGAGGTAAAACCTTATGAAAAGGGGCACAGACAGCAAAACAAATTTTACACGGCTGTATTGCTTCCCTATGCTATCCAAAACAAAACAACACCAAACAATAATCTGACTGGCATAACACTGAAATGTACCTTTTCCGACATACATACAAATTCATATTAAGACCAAATCTACAGAACCTATCTTGTTCATAACCTAGGAATGCCTGTATAAACATTATGCTAGGCTAGAAAGATGCCAGACCCATAAATAATATAAATTACAATTCAAATTAAAAACAAATATAACTTTAGATTTGAGTTGTTTTTGCATAGATAAATAGTGGCAAACATGTATATTTTGTAAACAAAGCTTCTTGACCCAAGTGATAAGGAAGAACATTAGAATAATTTACATTCTACTACCAAATCTCACAATGGGAGATGCTATGAGTCTAATGAACACAGCAAACATTATTTCCAGTCTGTTTTAACCCTCAGAATTTGAATTTTGCTATTCACTTCACCTACAACCTTATACCAGTTTCTGTAACCAGGATCCCAAGCACTAAATGACAGACGTCATTTTATGTACCATTAAACATGCCGTGGAATTGCCAAATTGATAAGAAGCCTGATTTTGTTTTTTAGCAATTAACAAAATATACAGTTGGAATACCATCTTATGCATCATTTCCCACTGTATACAATAGCCAACTAATTTCACTATTACTTTGTTGAATTACAAAATAAGTATGTCAGTAGGTGCACTAATTGTAACCACTACTGTTAAAAGCAGTAAAATAGACCCTTGGCTTGTATAATAATTATGTATGGCAAACTGACAAATCCTTCCCCATCCCCATATTTTATTTTGTTAATGATGCTACAACGAAGCAAAATAATCAGATAAAGAGTCACAAGATGCTAGCGTGGAAAGGTACCTTGGTGGTCACCTAACATGGATATTCCCAAATATTTACACTTACATATTAGAAATCTCTCCACTTAAAGACTGAAAGCATATATCCCCACCTTGGCCCTCCTTTCTTCATATCCTGAAAATGCATATAACCTGGTATCTGTTGTCACTATTCCTGCATGTATGCCAAAACTCCTATTACCAGATTTTACAAGCACCTTCCTGCAAATTTTCTTTTAAGTCCTTCCAGCTCTTTATCCTGCAATCTTCCCTCTTGTGCTCAAAACAACCATCCCCCAATTCACTCTGCTCTGTCCTCGGTGTTCCTTCTTTTTACTCCACCCACCGATTGAAGTGGTTAAAACCTGACACAATTCTAAACAACTGAAAGTCAAATACAGTGTAACAGGAAGCATTGCAAAACCGTTAACAGTAGGTGCACTACTAGAGTTCATAATATGTATTAAAACCTTGCAAACTAAAATTTGCTTTACAATATACCACTGAAATTACCAACATGAAAATAAAAAGTGAAAGATTAATATGAATATAGCATTAAATTTAAGTGGACTTTTCACCATTATGCAATAGTGATACATATTTGAAAGCAAAGTGGCGTTTTCAGATAGCTTTCCTGCTATTCCATAATCCAGCAGAAAGTGACATGCATTTTATTCTGTGTTCAATTATGGCATATAGTATTTCATTATAAAAGATTTCAGTTCAATTTATGCACAAATCAATAATTCCATTATCTACAAGACTCCAAAGATACAACCGGAAAACAAAACTGAGAAGATGTTGCATTCTAGATAGAAACCGTTGATAATCCATAGAAACTTCAGATCAGAAAGAGAGACTAACTGGAAACATGAAAAAAAAGCCCAACAAGTTGCATCCTTTGCAAAGATTACAAAGGAGGAATGTTTTCAAATGCAGAAGCAATGAGCCAGATTTGGCTTGCAGGCCTTGCGTTTCACATACAGCAGAGCTTCTAAAAGTGTGCTCCTCCAGATGTTTTGGACTTCAGCTCCCACAATTCCTAACAGCTGGTAAGCTGGCTACGATTTCTGGGAGCTGAGCACCCTTTCATATCAAAAGCACCAGCTGCTATTGTCAAAGGCAGTGGTTCTCAAACTGTGCTCTTCCAGGTGTTTTGGACTTCAACTCCCAGTAATCCCAGTAAAATGCCCTGCTAACTCTGGAACATGAATATCTTCCACAACCTCTAAACAATGTTGGTCCCTAATCATCAGGTATTGGAGGCATCTTCAACAGTGCCTTAAGTTCAAAATCTGTGTGACCTCAAATTCCTCCTCTCCTACAAACACCAGAGGAGGAGGTACCACGCTGCCAACACTGGGATAGATGCTCATTGCAGGAACAAATAAAGAGCAGTGGAACATGGGGTGACGCCAAATTCCTCTTGGTTACCGAAGCCAAAAAGCCACTGCATTTATCTGGCCACAAAGTAATATCGTCCAATGAATCATGTATCCAACTTCTTGCAGGGCTGTTGATATGAAAGGCATCGGGATGCCATTTCTCATCTGCCACCCATTTGTTTGCCTTCTTCACAAGACCTAGCTGGTCTTTGAGGATTTCTTGAACAGCCACAAGTTCCTTGATGGTCTCCCATCTGAGTACAAGCCAGAAGTGGCCCTGCTTAGCCCCTAAGATCAGTCAAGATTTTGTGCCTTTAGATTATTTAAAGCCATTGACTTATATAGACCATAGTAAGCAAAGCTTGCAGGGCAGTGGATTATTATAATAGAAGTTCATTTCAGCAGAAATATGTAAGATTCTGGGTTCTAGCTATTACACTGTATGCTTCACAATGGTGGATCTTAGAACATCGCAACAATGCAGAATGAAAGGAGTGTTTTAGTTCCAGAGAACATATATTAGCAGCTTCACAATGGTGGATTATATCAGTCCTAGAGGAACTGGACACCAGAGGCCAGTAATGAGGCAAGAGGACTAGATTGGAGGGAATCTCAGGTGTAGCATCCCAAAATAGGTCAAATAGTGTTCCACAATGAATCCATAAACAGTGTAGACTTGCAATTGGGATAGATAGACCACCACAAAGTGGGAGAGACCGCCGACGGTAAAAATGCAGGCCTGAGCCGTTTCGCCCATCGCCAGGCTTCTTCAAGGCGCTGTCTCTTAAATCCACAGCATATGCATCTAAAAAGTGTTATGCACTTTGTTCTTTAGATGCGTATTCTGTGGATAAACTCAGTCAACCAGAATATGCCATGAGTTTGGTTGCATCAAGAATGAGGAGCCTGTGTCCCCCCCCAAAAAAAAATATTTGATCTGAGCTCACATCATCTACACTCATTGAATGTATGACACTGGTTGGTAAGAAATTGAAGTCCCACAACATTTGGGAAGGATTACTTCTCCCATCTCTGAGTTGGGCTCTAATAGAGAGCAAAAACAAATGAAGCCAGAGACCAAAGAGATCACTACTGGAACAACAGCAATCCAAGTGGAAAATGAAAGTCTTACACTCCTCTGGGCTCACAGCAAGGCAGGATGGGAACCTTGATTTGGGAGACTAGAGGTTAAGTATTCAGGACCAGCTACAATTAAGAACAGATGGGATTCAAGTGCAGAGATCTAGTAGTTTGGCTGAGAAGAGGGCCAGCAGGTGGAAACACTTGAGAGAACTGCATAAATAGCTGAAGTCTAGAATACCTAGCTGTTGGTAGCAATGTTAATTTTGGGGGTTATAGCCTTGAGCATTGTGTCTTAAACCCTTGGAAGATTGACTGTGCCTTGGATGTTGGGTTGTGGCATAGCCCTGGAAACTGTATTGGTGAAATAACTTGTATTTGGAATATTGGAATGGGTATATGGTTTATCCTTTTGTCTCCTCCTTGCTTGGCTGATTGATTTCTGTGTTGACCTCTGGCCGCCCCTGAACTACATTTCTGTGCTGCTTTACAGAGATGAGCCGGCAGGACTCCAACATGGATGATGACTCTGGTGACCAGAATTTGAATTGCTACTTAGCCATGGAAATCTGCTGAGTGACCTTCGGCAAATCATATTATCTCAGCCTCAGAAGGAGGCAAGTTTCCTCTGACCAAATCCTATCGAGAAAACTTCATAGATTTGCTTTAGGGTTGCCATAAATTGAAAATAACTTGAAGGCACATCAATTAACCCACTTTTAATGTTTCCTTTTTGTCACTAATTTGCCTGATATATAAAAACATATTCTAAGCAAAGCAGAGTTATTATAGCAAATCAATGTGGATCCTATGAATGATTGAAACAAAATTTGATAGCAAATTAAAAAAAATAGCAGCAGATTAGATTTTTTTCTTGTTCTCTGTGCATGAGTCTTGAGTACATTGATTAATACTCAAAATTGCAATGGCCACATGTAAGATTGCTTATATGTGAAAAAGGCCTTCAAAGGTGAAAATTAATTATGTGATTCCCTACTATCCTGCAATCAACTATCCTTCATCAACAACTTTTTTCTACTTAAATACATTTAGTTATAAGAAACAATTTAATACGCAAGTTTTAACTTCAAATAATATGATCATAAAGCTGGAGAAGAGAGGAATTCCAATAACAAAATGAAAATAGGCATACATGAAGCAAGCAAAGGACTAAAATGTTCAAAGGCCACAGAAATGCGCATATAATTCAAAGACTCTAAGAGAAAGTTTCCACCAGGCTAACTTTCCTAATGGTGTGCTCAACCAATTACAATGGATACTCTGGGCCTGTGCAAGTGTTAGCTTGCAACACACGAAGGGTTAACTGGTGGGGAGAGAAGAGTGTGAATGCCAGACCAACTTCTCTTTCCATCTAATACAATAGGTGGAAAGGGGTTGTAAATTTCACTGTGTTTGCAAAGCTTCATTCATTTGGAAAGCCTGCTTTACCAGCATTCTGCAACACATGTCTGGGCTAATAATGGATCCTCAGTGTGACAAGGATTAAGCTTACTGGCAAAGCTTAAGACCCACTATACTTCGCAACTGGTTATGCTGGTGAAGGTTGATAGGAGGCATAGTCCAAAATCATCTGGAGACCTGAAAACTCTGAGGGTAGATGGAAAAGTGATCTGATTCAGTTTAAGACAACTTCTAATCCATACTTCTGCCACAAAACAATTTGCACTAACAAAACAAAACCACTTAAACCTGGCACGAGTGCAACTCTCCAGATGTTCAATAGTGTCACATATTTATAGCCTGCACCAAAAACTATCCAGCATGCTGGATCTTCTGAATAGATACAATAAATAAATAAATAAATAAATAAAGCATGCTGAAGTGGTCTTTAGTCCAAAATATGAAACAGTATTGAAGAGAGGTGGGCAGCCAGCTCTAAAGGTTTTATCAAAGAATAGCAACATGTACAGCCTATTAGTGAAAGGATATTTCAGGGGGACTCAGTGGAATGGTTTTAATTATCCAAGGCGGGAAGGCAGCAGGGTTTCCAGATGTTCCCTCATTTTAGCAGTTTTTCTTATTCAGTAACATCAAAGGCATACAGAACAAAAAGACCATCCTGTTTTTCAAAGCAGTGCAGCAATGTCAGCTCCTCAAGTTTTTCAAAGGCAGACCCAGCACCACCAGCAGTCGGTTATCAGTTTCCCATTTGCTCATGAATTCCCTTTAGAAGGTGAGATTAGTGGATGGGGGAATCATATTTGATAATATGGAAAGCATGAGATCACATCCTAAGCCATTCTCAGTAACTGAAACCTTGCAGGAAAAAAAGAAACCCTGCACAGACTCAAACTTCACAATCTATGAGGTTTCAAAAACACAAAGGGCGGAAGGAAGGGTGGAGTCGCACCATACAAATACACATTTGAGCTGTAGTTTACTACAGAAGAGCAGCAGTGTGAGGAAGTGCTGTTACATGCACTATGGTTTCAGTTAGTACATGTTTCCATATCCTGGTAGACAACACACAGAATCATAAATAGCAAACTGTTTGTCAGTAGGAAGAGGAGAAAAACACCTTCATGATTTGTCATGAAGGTGTGCAAGCATCACAGATTACTGTGCACAATCCCTCTGTTCCAGGGCCATCCTAATGTTTTAAAAAGAAGTCCTTTGGAGTAACTGTAGCCGTATACAGCATTGCACAAAATTGAAACAGATCAACCCACAATATTTGTTTTTTGTGGGCCACAAAAGCATAGTTTTGTGACTACATGCATATTTTTCTTGCTGAGCTATATATTATACAACTTTAGTGGCAAATACTTTGTGATTTTCCTGAAAAGACTCCCATAAGTTTTTGTGTAATCTCTTTGTTCTATTTAATGGTTACGTTCCTACTCCTCAGTTTGACACAAATGATGCCACAATCTTGTTGTCTTAATCAGATGATACAAAATTATCAATAAGTAGCAACTTGAAAGTCAGTCTACTTATTATAGAACAGTGGTTCCAAACCTGTGGTCCGTGGAGGACCAGTGGCCCACATGAACTAAAATATGGTCTGTGGCCTCACCGTTACTATACTATTGCAATGAGAGTAACTGGTCTCGCAAAACTCTCTTATAGAGCCAAGGTTTATTAAATATGGTTTTCTGTGGGTGGCATATGTTCTGTATAAGAAACTAGAGCTGCTGTGGTCTATCCAATGCAATTTTCTGAATCAGCCCAAATAACCAAACCGAATCTAAAGTTGACCAAAAACTGATACGTAACCCTTTTAGTACTAATGTTGGAGAGTGGTCCTTGGTCAAAAACATTTGGGAACCACTGCTATAAAAGGTCTAAATCTTAATACGCATAAGAAAGAAGCAAATTATCACAATGGATTAATGTATGTGCTAAGGCTACATGTGGATATATAACACACCTGGAATGGTACCTGGCATCAAATGTTCTAACTCTAACATGTTTTCTGTACTGAACTAAGCAGCTAATGCCTCAAAACATTCAACATTAAATGTGTAAACCTGGTATAATACCTTTCACATTATTACAGAATTAGTATTTTCCTTAAAAAAAAACCCACCACAGACAAAAACACATATATTAAACTTTAATAATTATGATTGACTATGGCGTAATTTTGAAATTAAGACTGAAGAAAAAACAGAAAATATCAGAATATTCCAATAGATAATGTTTTAAATTTTCTTACAAATGTAAGAGTGCACAAATGACTACAACACACACAGGGCTGGTTCATTAACACAAACCCCCACTGATTTCTGTTGAGAAGATATATATACCCACTAAATGAATGCAGCCAGGAAGTTCTTAACTTTAACATGTCTTTAAGTTTTCAATCATACTTCCATAATCATTCAAGTATACAGCAAAAGAAAGAAAGAATAACAGCACTATGTTGTTACAAATGTGAAAGGGACCAAGAATTGGCTACAGCTTTCCATCAGCACTTGGTAGAGTAGTTACCTTGGATCTGGGACAATTTCTTAGGATATTCTGAGCAAAGTTCCTGCTTTAGAGCAAGTGAAAGTGTAGATATGAACTACTACTAAAAATGATGGCCATGGCATGATTTTAATTCATTTTTCTCCAACCATGAAAGCAAAGTTGTACTTTTAACCTTATCTGACATATTAAAAATTAGATTAAAGTAGAGTTGATGAAAAATGAGTGCTAAAATAGAACTTGGAAAAACTGGGGAAACTCAACTAACCCAGAAATATATAAAGACTGGGGTTGCTAAGAGACTATACTTTGAAAAAAAATCTGTTGTCACCCCTGTGAATAAAGTGAATTAACTATCACTTCAGACACACTATAATTAATTGCTGGCCGAAATACAAGGAAGACACCAGATCCTGTCTGATCCTGCAACCTAAATGGTGTCAGTCCTGGTAAGTACTGGATAGGAAACAGTCACTGAATCCCAGTTTGCTGTATAGACTATTTTACAGAAGAAGAAATTGGCAAAAATTTCCTCTGAGTACAGTAAGCCTTTCAACTATTCACGCCTTCAAAATATTCTGAAGGGGAAAAGGAAATCTCAAAACCTTGAGGGACACAATTTTACTATGCCATTGTATATAATGGGACTAAAGAATTCACAGGGAGTAAATAGTGGAACCAAATCCCAAGGACAGCTCTGTACTATTTGCATTAGAAAACTCTGGAAATCTCCCCATGTCATCAGGTAACTTGAAGGCATGCGCCCGCTCACAGACAGAGTAAGCTCCCATAATAAATGTAGATAAACCTCTTATCCTGTCAGATCTCCACAAAGTCTTGCCATTACTCCACAGCTGCCTACTGCTGCCACTTTTGGCACAAGTGATTCTTGACTTTCTGTACCACTGCGTCTTAAACTGTAGGTCCCGACCATTTACACTAATTGTTAGCAACAACACGCAGTGTTTACAGTGGGCTCTGTAGGAAATCCTTCAGCTGTTGTACTCCACAAAAAAGGGGGGAAGCAGCCTTGCAAATGCCCATTTATCTCCAGGAAATATTTTATACCTCTTTTACATACGTATGAGATGAAAAAGTTCAAAACAGTACATAGCTTGCTGAAGTAGATTAATTTAAGGTAAGATGTCGCTCCATCATGACATAGGTAAACCTTGAGCTTGGTGTTGTTCTGACTCAAAACCATACTGGCTTAAGCTAATATTCCTATTATTAATTGCAATAATATATTTTCTAGAACACAAGAGGGGTTGGCAATCAACAGCAAGTGAAAGAAAAGAATGAAAGAGAGGGAAGAGAAGTGCAACTATGCCAAAGGTTTCAAGGTGGGTTTGGATGAGAGGTCTGAAAGGGGGGGAAGGTGGGGTGAAATTGTTGCACATCTCATTCTTGGGAGACTGTGCCAAGCATGGAGTGAAAAAAACAGAGAAAATGTGGAAGTCTTTTGAGGGGGCAGGAAAGTTTGGGACTAGAAAGAGGAGTGAGGCCCCTTACTGGATTATATGACAGCGTGGACTCGGACAACTCAGTTCAAAGCAGATATGGTAGATTGTCTGTCTTGATGTTCTGGGTTATATAGCTGTGTGGACGGGCCCTGATGTTGGAATGACAACCTTCACCAAGCCACCTCTAGCAATCTGTTTGTCTATGATCTTGTTGCTTACTGTTTCTGGGGTGCAGCTTCCTTTATTCTATGGTTGCTGAGAAGTTATAAAAGGGGCTGCAGACCACATGCTTGCTCCCTTTCTCTCCTTTTTGACTATGTGATGTGTTGATAGCTGTTTTATGACATGAGAGATGCCCCAGCTGGCTGGCACAGGGAACCATCTCAAAGATATTTGAAACTTGTTTAATACATTTTTGTACCTGTGTATGCTGATCATATGAAAGTTGTGAGTAAACCAAATACACTATTTCCATCAAAGCCTACTTCATTTTTGTTTCTTGAGTGCATGATATAAAAACAAGTTGGGAGAGTACTTTTTGGGCACTAATAAAGACACTTCTAAATCTCTGCTGTTTTGTGCACTGGCAAAACTTTTTCCGAAAAGATCAGAGATTATTGGTTATTCAGTCTAACAACTGAAACCATTGCCTAGCGCAGGGGTGCTCACACTTTTTCAGCATGCGAGCTACTCTTAAAGCAACCAAGTCCAAAAGATCTACCTGCCCCCGCCGCCGTGCGCTCCCCCGCGCTCCCGCCGCCACGCGCTCTTGCCACTGTGCATGCTCCTGTTGTTGTTTTCTGCCCGCGCAGCACTTCTCCCGCCTGCGGGGCATTGCAGGAAGGCGAAAGCACGAGGCGGGGCTGGCAACGGAGGCTGCACAGCTGCTTCTGGACAAGAGAGAGGCAGGGCGCTCCCTCCAGAGGCCCCACCTCGTGCTTCCTTCTTCCTGTAATGCCCCGCAGGCAAAAGAAGCACCGCGAGAACAGAAGCCAGCAGCAAGAGCATGTGTGCGCGAAGGGTGTGCGCGCGCATGGCAGGATTGCCCCATCCAGCTGGTGAGACACGAAGATCACCTGGAAGAGGGCCGAAGATCTACTAGTAGCTCCCGAGCTACCTAATGAGCACCCCTGCCCTACGCAATCTACCAGTAGATTGCGATCTACCTAATGAGCACCCCTGGCGTAGCGTAATTATATTTGGTGGTAATAGTAACAGTAATAATAAATCTTTATTTATATCCCACTTTTCTCTCTAAATGGGACCCAAAGCCGTTTACAACATTATATAAAACAGTGTTTCCCAACCACTGTGCCGTGGCACACTAGTGTGCCGTGAGCGATCACCTGGTGTGCCGCGGGAAAAACCTCTCTTCCCCCCCTTTCTTCCCCCTCCTGCCGAACTGCTGCTGCTTGCAGGGGGGGAGGAGGAGGAAGGGCCAGGCGGCGGTGGCGAAGAAGAAGGGGCTGGGGTGCTGCCTCTTTCGGCCGTTTTCGTGTTTATGTGTATCAACTATCACTACATTTGCATTGGCTGGACGTGATAGCCTTTCTAGTGACTGTGTAACAACTCTCCTATTCACCAGTTATACATGAGGGATTCATCTAATGCCCACCTGGAATGATACAGGAGCATATATATTGAAGGCGGAAGCCTCATTATTGTTCCATGAGGTGTATTGATGCATAAGATCAGTACTAGTGGACTGCTTTGAAGCTATGTGGACACATTTTTTCTAAACACAGAGAGAGACTGACAGCTGTTGAGCAAGACCTTCGTGTGTGTCTTTCTGCTATTCCTGCCAGGATATCTATGTTGTGTTCATCGAAACAGGCCCAGGTTTCACACTGAGTGTATAAATACATTTAAAAACATATTAACTATATGTATTACTGTGTTAGAGTGCCATTTTGTGTCATTTTGGTTGGTGGTTAGGGTTCCCATATGTCCCTTATTCTAAGGGACGTCCCATATTTAGGCCCTACAATTTGTGTCCCTTATTGTCAGGCCCAGTCCCTTATTTTGACTAGCAGGACAAGACTGGGCAGGGTTGACCAGAGGAAGGTGCGCGCTGTGGTTTCCACAGCAATGCCTGCCTGGGGATTCCAACTCGCAGGGCAGCCTGCGTCCCCGTTGGAAGGAAGAGACGATACAGGACTTTTTCAAAGTACAGTAGACTAATTAACCGTCACCCAAGGGGAATGTTGAATCATGTTGGATAATGATGGTTTCTGGTTGCTTGAGAGTTACTCTTAAAATAGGCCTAGCTGTGCATCCCAATACTATACAATGCTGTGTATCCCAAACTATACTATACCATTAATTATTGACATAGTAATCATGAAGATGTACTGTCTTATAAAATGTATTTTATTTTAATGTTTAGACAGTGCGCTTTTAAAGTCAGCAAAGTCAAGTACGAAATACAGATGGAGAAAATTAGGTAGTTCTAATAATGTTTTTTTCTGCATGACAAAGCATGCAGAAACATACCATGTACTGTTAAGAGGGTATAAGTCAGCTTCTTTTGTGAGTTTCAATCATTATCTTATTCTGTTAATAAAACTATTTCTACCTAATGTTTGAGTTTCAAGTTTTTAATGAAGTGTCCCTTATTTTTGTGAAAAATCCCGTAAATGTCCCTTATTTCTTATATCAAAAAATGGCAACCCTATTGGTGGTGTGCCCCAGGATTTTGTAAATGTAAAAAATGTGCCGCAGCTCAAAAAAGGTTGGGAAACACTGATATAAACGCCCCTTCAAAATGAAATGGAAAATAGAAGGCGAACAATTAGAACAAGTTAGATCCTTCACTTACCTAGGATTAGACTTTGCAGAAAATGGTCTATGGCAGGGGTGCTCAGAATGGTGATCGGGATCACCAGGGTGATCTTTGGGCCTCATCCTGGTGATCTTGAGGCCCCTGACCAGGTTTTTTGCAGTTGGTCCTCTTCACGTGCCCCTGCACTCGGCCAAGCAGTCCTCCGTCGTTGCTCCTCCCCGCTCCCTGCTCGCATGCCGCCTCCAAAAGCTCCAGAGTCCAAGAGGCGGAATGGGCCCCCTCTTTTGGATTCCTCCTCCTCCCTCCGTCCTTCTCCAGCCACTCAGAGTCGTAGGGAGACCAAGGGGCGGGCCTGGATGACGCGATGCATGGCTGGCCTTGGCGCATGCGCAGCGCCCATTCTGCCTCTCGGACTTCTCGTGAGCTCTTGAGGCGGCACGCATGCTGGCGGCGTGGAAATAGGAGCAGTGACGGAGGTGGAGAAGAAGGACGCTTTTGGGGTCATTTTCTTACCGCATCTCAAAGGTCGGTCTTTTACTTGGGGGTGGGTGCTTGATTGTTCTGTGGCATGTCTCTTTGTTTATTTTAATGTTTAAAAATGGCCTTTAGCTCCAAAAGCCTCTCTTGCTTTGTTCCTTGAGAAATATATGTTGGGGAATATGGAAATGTGGGAGAAATGGGGTGGTTGGATGTATTTTTGCATGCCCCTTTGTTTACCTTGCTGAGTATTAAATGGCCTTGCAGTTCAAAAACCTCTCTTCTTACTTTCTGGCTGATAATATGTGTGGTAATATGGCAGTGTGGGAGAAATGGGGTGGTTGGATGTATTTTTATGCTCTGTTTTATATTGTTATTAAATTGAAATGTGATGTTTTATAACTTCATTTTACGTAAACTGCCCGAGCCTGCTGGAAGGAGCGGTACATAAAAATGAATAAGAAATATAAATAAATAAATAAGAAAATAGTTATACATTTTACATTTCTGGGTAGGTGATCTTTGGGACTTGGTTTTTTAATCAGTAGCTCCCATGCTGAAAAAGTGTGAGCACCCCTGGTCTATGGCATAATCATTTCCACAGGTGTTCAACTAAAGCCAAGGGCAGAACGAGCTTACTCTTAAAGCTGCTGAATCAACAGCAACCGGGCTCCCTCGTTCCCCTTCTGAAAGTTTACAATCACAAAATCTGCCCGCTGCTTCTTTATGGTTCTGAAATCTGGGGTGCAAATGATACTTCTCTCTTGGACAAGGCCCAAGCTCAACATCTGAAGTGGTTTTAGGGGGTCGATAGAAGCTCCTAGCAGCGGCAGTTAGGGCGGAGTTGGGAATGTTCTCTATTAGCACACAATCTAAGATCAGAGCCTTTAACTACTGGCTCAAGGTCATGGAGATGGAGGCGTCTCGCCTCCCAAAATTATGTTTGCTGGAACAATCTAGCAGTTCTTATAAATCGGGGCTGACCATTTGTTTGATTACATCAGAAGGTGCGGCATTCAGGTAATATTCCCAGTCCACCTATCTGGTCAAGAGTTAAGTAAGCACTTCAAAGAAGTGCGTCAATCCAATTAATGACATTGCGGCCCAAACCGATATAGACTCTTTGGGTTCTACTGTTTCCTGAGATGGTTGAGTGGTTTTAAGAAATCCTTCAATTAACCACTTACTTACAGCAAGGAAGGTTACACCACCTAAGGAAAATTTTCACTAGAGCCAGGTTTGAGCAATTAGATTCAATGGTGAGATATGGGAGGTTCAAGAAAATTCCCTATGAAGAGCGTATCTGTATTTGTGGTGCCCCTGAGATCGAAGATCTAACTCATCTTCTGCTTTATTGTAAAATCTATCAAATAGAGAGAAAACAACTGCTAGAGATATTTCTCGTGGGAAAAAATCATTGGGACCCTCTAGCAAAAGTCTCACTTCTGCTGGCCGGCTCCAACAAGCTGATAACAGATGCTACTGCTCGTTTTCTCTGTAAAGCCATGAAACTAAGATCTGATTACATAGATGCAATTGGAATAAATTGTGTTGGAGATGAGGACCTGTGAATTACCACCTCCCTTAGAATCCCTCCTGCTGGGCAAAACAGGGGTTTAGTTGATGTAATGGTCTAGAATTCTCCTCAGATTGTTTTAGAATCATTGCAATGTGTCTGTGTTCTGTGTGTATCTGATATGGCTTCTGGCTAATCAATAAAATTGTTGTTGTTGTTGATATAAAAGACCGTACAAAACAATATGCATATGTAAAACAATAACCTATAAAAACAAAATTACAGTAAGAAATAAAAAAAAATGTCGAATACAATTACTGTATACTACAAGAGGAGTCTGTTCTAAAGTTGTTGTTGTTGTTGTTTTTGGCTCTTCTCTAAAAGGTTATGTTCTCTAATAGCCGAGGCCTTGAATGGAGCCTTGAAAGGGTCAAGAAGCCACTCCAAAGCAGGTCCCATGGGAAGTAATGGGCCTGACTGCCATGAATGAGAGGCATAACAGAGGAGGGAGACGAAGGCATGGAGAGGCAACTCCTTCCTGACTTGGGGGAGAGACTGGGAGAAGTTGGGGAGCGAGTTGAGAGGGCGCAACATTGAAGGGAGGGAGGAGCCCTTCGCATTTCCTGCCCCTAAAGAGAGAACGCCTCAAGGTTCACTCGACGTGCCACAAAATGAGAAGCGCCTTCTAAAACCACAATGTGGGGACCCTCGACGCAATGACACTCCCCCAACCAGTCCAGAGAGAGAGAGAGAGAGAGAGAGAGAGAGAGAGAGAGAGCGCACATACTTTCTCTTTGGGCCCTTTTGCGTTATCCGCTGAGAGAGAGCCTTGTTTTCTTTTACGCCCCTGAGAGCGACGGGAAAGTGCGCGCGCGCGCCAGGCCGTCAGGTGCAAGAGGAAGACCCTGAGAGGGAGAGGCACGCGCTCGGAGCCTGGGTCCGGACCGGAGGCGCGCGCCTGGACCCCTGGAGCGCGCGCGCGCTTGCAAACTAGGACAACAGTAGCAGCAGCCTCCCCCGTGCTGAATCCCAGCGCGCGCCCCTTCCCTCTCTCCCTCCTCATTGGTCATCCCTGTATCGACATTGCTCCTGCGTTAGACGGCGAGAGCAGAAGACACCTTGCAACAGACACCCCCGTCCCACCCCGCTGCTCTGCTTTCCAAGACACCCATTTCCAAGCAACCCCCAGCGCCCCCCATGGAAAGTGAAGGACCTTGTTGCGGCGCGGGCGTCTCCGTATCTCCGCGAGAGGCCAATCGGGCTCAAATCAGGACTGGAGTTGGCTGGCGCAGCGCCCCGCAGTTCCTCTTGCCGCCGAAGTTCGCCCTGGGCTGGCTTTGGGGGCGTGGATGGGCGAGGAGTGTCTCTGTGTGTGTGTGTGCGTCGCGCGCGCTCTCTCTCTCTCTCGCTTTCTATCCCATCCTCAGAGCCCTGGAGGAACACACACAGTGGCGGCGGCTGCTGCTGCTTCTGCCTCCGCTCTCACTTCCTCTTCCTCCCTCCTGCTGGTTGGAGACGCGATTTGCATCTGCAAGGAGGCTCCCTGCGAGGGGCAGAGGAGAAGAGGACGGCCATCCGCCGGCTCCTTTGGCCTCTTGCCTCTCTCCCTTCGGCCCTGTCTCTGCTCGCCAAGCAAGCCCGAAGCGAGGCAGGGCTCCGCTCGATCGCGAGGCAGCCAACTAGCCAGGCCTCGGCCAAAAGATCAAGAGGGGAGCAGGCTTCTTTCCTCTTCTTTGCCCGCACGGGCGCTGGGCTCCTTCGGCCTCCCAAGAAAGGCGAGAGAGGATGACCCTCAAGTTCAAGCCACGAAGGCAGCCGAGAGGGGAGCGGAGAGGAAAGCACACGGCCAGCTTCTGTAGTTCGGCCCCCCTCTCTCTCTTCGTTTTCGGTGCACTTCAGCAAGTCAAGTCACCGCCAAGAGAGGGCTCCAGCGAACAGGCAATCGCCCCAGTTTGGAAAGCATCTCAAGTTTGGGGGGTTTCATGCAAGGACGTCCTCCAAGGGCCCTTCCACACCTGGTTCTGTGTAGTTTGACACAGTGTTTCCCAACCTTTTTTGAGCCGCGGCACATTTTTTACATTTACAAAATCCCGGGGCACACCACCAACCAAAACGACACAAAATATCATTTGGGAGTTGTAGTTGCTGGGAGTTATAGTTCACCCGCAATCAAAGAGCATTCTGAACTCCAGCAATGATGGAATGGAATCAAATTTCGCACACAGAACTCCCATAACCAAGAGAAAGTACTATAAGAGTTTGGTGGGCATTGACCTTGAGTTTTGGAGTTGTAGTTCAGCTACATCCAGAGAGCACTGTGGACTCAAACAATGTTGGATCAGGACCAAACTGGCAAGAATACTCAACATGCCCAAATGTGAACACAGATGGAGTTTGGGGAAAATAGACCTTGGCTTTTGGGAGTTGTAGTTGCTGGGTTTTATAGTTCCCCTACAATCAAAGAGCATCCTGAACTGTTGCAACAATGGAATTGAACCACACTTGGCACATTGAACTTTGATTATCAACAGAAAGTACTAAAAGGGTTTGCTTGGGAATTGACCCAAGAGAAAATACTGTAAGAGTTTGGTAGGCATTGACCTTCGGTTTTGGAGTTGTAGTTCACCTATATCCAGAGAGCACTGTGGACTCAAATAATGTTGGATCAGGACCAAACTTGGCATGAATACTCAATATGCCCAAATGGAGATGGAGTAGACCTTGACATTTGGGAGTTACAGTTTCTGGGATTTATAGTTAACACACAATCAAAGAGCATCTTGAAGTCTTGGAACAATGGAATTGAACTACACAGCACATTGAACTTTCATTATCAATAGAAAGTACTGAAAGGGTTTGCTTGGGAATTGACCTTGAGTTTGGAAATTGTAGTTCACCTACACCCAGAGAGCACTGTGGACTCAAACAATGTTATGTTATGTTGTTGTTTGTTTTCTATCCAGAATCACAATGTTGGAAGGAGGCTCGCCACTTTAAGGTCCCTAAAACAGGCATGGGAAAACTTCGGCCCTCTGGGTGCTTTGGAGCCCGAGTGGAGAAGAAAAAGTGTTCGGCAGGAGGGGGAAGAAAGGGTATTGGAGGTTCCAATTTCCCACGGCACACCTGATGATCGCTCACGGCACACTAGTGTGCCACGGCACACTGGTTGGGAAACACCAGTTTAATATATATCTTTCAACTAGCCATCCCCTGCCACGCCTTGCTGTGGCCCAGTCTGGTTTCTAATACACAGTAGAAGGGTTTGCTGGGCATGACGGACGTGCTCTGGCCCTAGCAAGGACTACAAAGACACTGCTGCGGCAAACCAGTACAGCCCCCCTGGACTGCCACAGGGCAGAAGGCCGGCCGCAGAATCTGCTGGTGGTAAGCCACCGATGATTCTGATCAGGCCGCCTAGTCTTCCGCCTTTCGACGGCTAGACGATGCCCTGTTAGGACTATGTTGTCTGTCACTGTTTGCCGTTGTTGTATTGTTTATGTGTTACCGTGTAAGTCGCCCGGAGCACTTTCCGTGGAGGGTGACTCATAAATAATAAATTTATGTTATGTTATTTATTTTATTTAATTTACATCATTTATATTCCGCCCTTCTCACCCCGCAGGGCGGATCCCAATGTACATATACAGGCAAACATTCAATGCCATAGACACACAACATATATACAGACAGACACTTAGAGGCTATTCCAGCTTCTGGCCACCAGGGGGAGCTGTTGCATTCCTTCATTCTTTGCATACTTCCTGGAGATTTTATGGCCTCATAAATCAGTTAAATTAACCTCCCCACAAAGTGGTACCTAAATTTCCTACTTGACAGATGCAACTGTCTTTCAGGTTGCAAAGGTCGACAACGAGCTACACAATTTGGTCGAGAGCTCACCTCGATCCAGGCAGGTTTCGAAATCATGACCTTCCGGTCAGTAGTGATCTTGATGCAGCTGACTTTCAGCCAGCTGCGCCATATACCTTGAGTTTTGGAGTTATAGTTTACCTACACCCGGAGAAGACAATGATGCTGGGGAAAATGGAAGGAAAAAGGAAGAGGGCAAGACGGATGGATGGTATCCTCAAAGTGACTGGCTCGACCCTGAAGGAGCTGGGGGTGGTCACGGCCGACAAGGAGCTCACAATAAAAAAATTACAACTTCAAATATACAAATATGCAAGAATAAAACAATGTACCATTATATATTATATATTATCACTAGTAATTTTATTCAATATATTAGTATATATTATATATTATATTGCATTATTATTAGTATTGTATTGCATTTTATTATAAATATATGTATCTCTACAATATATAATATTAGCATAGCACAATATTAGCAATATATATTATTGTACTATTCCACTAATCTGCAATATTAGTAATATTGCATGTAATGTATAATATACAATTATTATATTATCATAATATTATAAACAATGTTCCTCTGAGCTGGGAAAAGCTGCAGTAGATTTTAAAAAATAATAATTTTAATTCAGACATACACACAAAGGAAAAACATATCCTCTGAAGATGACAGACACAGATGCAGGTGAAGCTTTAGGAGAAAATGCTGCTTTAATACAGCCATTCAGCCCAGAAACCACACAACACACCAATAATTCTGGCCGTGAAAGCCTTACGAAAAGCATATTTCTAAAATTCAGCTACACAAAACATAATAGTAAAATACAGCTACACAAAACATAAGAGTACCAAGAGAAATAAAGCAGAAATCACTACCTGCCCCGTTGCAGAAAGTCCTAGTATCAGGGATGAAGTTTAATTAAAGGAAATCAAGGCCATACTTATTTAAATGATAAAGACAACTAAAGCATTGAGTATTGGCTGAAATAACAGAATTCTAACACAAACCAAATAATGATGAACACTGCGAAGGTCAAGAGTACGAATAATGATGACAAGCCGAGAAGTACAGAGCTGGGTCAGGAACAATAACAAACCAAACTCAAGGTCACAGTCCAATGGAAGTCTCAGCTGAAGCTCCTCTCATCCACTCTCCTCCTGTAATCACTGAAGCCTATGGCCCTTTACCTCATTCCAATGGATGGTTACATTAACCCTTCCCAAGCTTGCTGAAAATACTGGAAAGAGTCTTGGTTCTGCTGGAAACCTGCTCCCAGCTGTAGCCGAACCAGATCAGACAGACTACTGGCCATTATGGGTATGCACAATGCCATAAAACCGTACCTTTTCTGCTCTTTTTCAGCCCCCCAATTTCAATTTTCTTGGAAATTGGAAGGTGGATGCCATTTTCATGTGGGTAAGATTTGGCCCATTAGTGCCAATAGGAAAACTTTAGAGCAGTATTTCTCAACCTGGACACTGGGCTCCCTGGGGGGTTGCAAGGGGTGTTAGAGGGGTCACCAAAAATCATCAGAAAACACAGTATTTTCTGTTGGTCATGGGAGTTGTGTGGGAAGTTTGGCCCAATTCTGTCATTGGCGGGGTTCAGAATGCTTTTTGATTGTAGGTTAACTATAAATCCCGGCAACTACAACTCCCAAATGTCAAGGTCTATTTTCCCCAAACTCCACCAGTGTTTACATTTTGAGTATTTGTACCAAGTTTGGTCCAGATTCATCATTGTTTGAGTCTACGATGCTCTCTGGATGTAGGTGAACTACAACTCTTGAATTCAAGGTCAACGCTCATCAAACCCTTCCAGTATTTTCTGTTGGTCATGAGAGTTTTGTGTGCCAAGTTCTGTGTGCCATCATTGGTGGAGTTCAGAATGCTCTTTGATTGTAGGTTAACTATAAAGCCCAGCAACTACAACTCCCAGATGGCAAATTCAACCCCCCAACCCGACCAGTATTCAAATTTGGCAGTAACAGGTATTTGTGCCAAATTTGGTCCAGAGAATGAAATTACATCCTGCATATCAGATATTGACATTACAATTCATAAGGAGCAAAATTACATTTATGAAGTAGCAACAAAAATAATGCTATGGTTGGGGGTCACCACAACATGAGGAACTGTATTAAGGGGTCGTGACATTAGGAACCACTGCTTTAGAGGCTATTTCTCTGTAATTTTTAGGCCTATCGGCATAAAACGTGCCTCGCTTATCAGCCACATTTACAATGCCAAGACTGCCAAGTTTTAGAACGTTTCACCAATCTACTGGTTTTTGGGAATTTTTTTAAGTGTTTACCATAACATTAAAAAAAACCCACAAGAGGTGGTTCTGGGAATTTAAATCCCAACTAGCACACATTTATTTATTTATTTATTTATTTACTAGCTTGGGGACCCGGCCCTGCCCGGGTCATTTGAGAAGTGCAGCAGGATGTAGAGTGGGTCATGGGGGCTCTGTGTGCCAAGTTTAGTCTTGATCCATCATTATTGGGAGTTGCAGTGGTATCATGAAATTACTGAAGGTAGTGCAAGTCCCATCATCTCTGTGTGTCCCGTCCCCCCCAAAGTGTAGTAGGATGTAGATTGGGTCATGGGGGGCTGTGTGCTAAGTTTAGTCTGTATTGGTGAATGGATGAGGGATGCATTGTTTTTCGGAAGTGAGTGAAGGTACTTCAAGTCCCATCATCCGTGGTCCGTCTCACAGTAAACTGCACCAGGCTGTAGAGTGGGTCATGAGGGCTCTGTGTGCCAGATTTGGTGTTGATCAGTCATTGGATTAGGTTTGTAGCAGGATTGGGAAGTGAGGGAAGGTACTGCAAGTCCCATCATCCCTGTTCTGTCCCCCTCCAAACTTCAGTAGGATGTAGAGTGGGTCACTGGGGCTCTGTGTGCCAAGTGTGGACTTTCTCGGTGTTTGTTGGGGGCCACAGTGGTCTGTGGGAACAGAGGGGTGTAAAAGTACTACAAATCCCATCATCCATTGTCAGTCCTCCCCCAAACCTCACCAGGACGTGAAGGCAGTCATGGGGGTTATGTATGGCAAGTTTGGTCTCGATCAGTGATTGGATGAGGGTTGCAGCAGACTTGGGAAGTGAGTAGAGGCACTTCAAGTCCCATCATCCATGGTCCACACTCCTCCGAACTGCACCAGGACGTAGAGTGGGTCATGGGGGCTGTGTGTGTTGAGTGTGGTCTGTATTGGAACTTTTTGTTGGCCTCAGTGGTCTGTGGGAACCAAAGTCTTGGAAAGTACTACAAATCCCATAATACGTGGGTCATGTCATAGGGGGGGGGTTATGTGTACCAAGTTTGGTGCAGGTCCATCACCCGCGCTGGTCGCTGTGGCCTGTGAAAGTGGCTGCCACATATCCGCCCTGGCCTGTGAAAGTGGCTGCCACATATCCGCCCTGGCCTGTGAAAGTGGCTGCCCCATATCCGCCCCTGGCCTGTGAAAGTGGCTGCCCCATATCCGCCTGGCCTGTGAAAGTGGCTGCCCCATATCCGCCCTGGCCTGTGAAAGTGGCTGCCCCATATCCGCCCTGGCCTGTGAAAGTGGCTGCCCCATATCCGCCCTGGCCTGTGAAAGTGGCTGCCCCATATCCGCCCTGGCCTGTGAAAGTGGCTGCCCCATATCCGCCCTGGCCTGTGAAAGTGGCTGCCCCATATCCGGCCTGGCCTGTGAAAGTGGCTGCCCCATATCCGGCCTGGCCTGTGAAAGTGGCTGCCCCATATCCGGCCTGGCCTGTGAAAGTGGCTGCCCCATTTCCGGCCTGGCCTGTGAAAGTGGCTGCCCCATATCCGCCCTGGCCTGTGAAAGTGGCTGCCCCATATCCGCCCTGGCCTGAAAGTGGCTGCCCCATATCCGCCCCTGGCCTGTGAAAGTGGCTGCCCTTCTGCCCTCCGCCCTCCGCCCTCCGCATACACACACACATACCCACACACATACCCACATACAAACATTCCGTTTTATAAAGGTATACAGATTTGGTTTTTTATGCCATCTTTCCCTGAGGGCTCAGGACGGCTTACAGAGAATATAAAAAGCACACTTTAAAACAACCAAAATTAAACTCTTAACTAAAACTAAAAAAACATTTACAGCTGATTAACCAGATCAGACCCCGAAAGCCTGCTGGAATAAAAACATCTTGCACGGTCTGCAGAACTTTGTTAGATCTCTCAAAGCTCGCACTCTTCCAAAGAGTTGTAGCTATTATCGTAAAGGCTCGCCGTCTTGTCGATATCAGCCCATATGTGCGGCAGCTAGGAATCATCAAAAGATTTTGATCAGTGGAGCACAGTAGTCCGTCCGGCTGTCCATTCGCAGAACAAGCTGCGTGTCATCAGTGTAATATGAACTGGTGGGGGAGTGAAGAACATTTTTGGCTAAGGATAATGAGGGGCTGCTATGTGTCAATAAGGGTTCCAAAGTTCTTCTGCGGTCCATAATCCACTCCATTCCCACCCCTGCTTTAAATAATTTGGCATAAGAACATAAAAATCCATATAGTTCTATCTATATAAAGACCTGATGCAGATAAGTGGCAGAGGTTTTTTTCAGGTCTTCCATGCATGTTCTGAATGTTATTCCTCAGTTTGTTACCTCCTAGAACTAAATTTATTTATTTGTTGGCAAGCTTTTAGTCTGCTTGTTGATTTACTCTGTTTTTTCTCTTTATCTCTAACTCATGTGGGTTGTCTGATATTTTATCTGTCACTTGTTTGTTTGCTTTCTAATGTGTTTTGTGATTATTTAAAAATGTCATGTATGCTAGCTATGTGGTTTGGTATTGAAGTAGAAAGGCAAGATAAGAAGATACTTAATAAATAAATTGCTCTTAGTTCGTCTCTTGGAGTGACAGTTACATTATTTGTGACATAGATATGTATTGGAAGCCAGCATATCCTGCCCCTGAAAGCAGCATATTCTTTCACTTTCCTGACAGCAAATCCCAAAACTTAAGACTGGTTTTCTTCATGTCCTTCTCTCCATCTCCTCTGATCAATGTATTCAGCATCCCAGAACATTTGTCTCTGACTCCTCTGACCCTTCGTGTTACCCCCTTACAGGTCCATATTTTTTTACTTATTTCTTACATTTATGTAGCCTATAGGTTGAGTATCCTTTATCTGAAATGTTTGGGACCAGAAGTGCTTTGGATTTTGGAATATGTACAGGATAAGGTATATTAGAGATATGGTCAAGCCACAAGGGGTATTTTGAAGATAGGAAATCCTAAGACTACAGTTAATCCTATTCTTTACAAATAAAGTTCACAAAAGTCTTATTATTCAATATATATATATATATATGTATCTTATGTGAATAATACAGTATAGCAAAAAAAAGCATCAATAAACATACAAATGAGGGTGGGAATAACCCGATATAAGCATAGTTGGGAATAACGCGATATAAAGGGGATTTCCTTCAGACACAGCGAGATCCTGAAGTTAAGGTCAACAGAAATTGTCAGGTCGCGTTCTACACAGTACAAAGTTCAACACATCATTAAAGCGAGTTCTACACATATATATGCAACATCAACAAAGATTTTTATAGTTCTACACAAATAAAAGTATTACGAAAAAGTTAGCCAATTGAGTCACTGAAGGCAGTGAGGCAGTTAGTGCAAAGCACCCAGATAGACTCACCATCTTTGAGTACCAGGGTTAAACGGGCGTGGGGCGAAATAGACAGCTGTTGCTGCGTCAATCGAGCTGGAATTGCACCAACGGCTCAAAATACGAGGACGCTACACAGGGGCCGTTTCGCGTCGTATAGCGCTTTCTCATGGCGTTTCCAGATCTTCAAGATGCTCCTCTTGGGTATTATACTGCCGTGGATAATGTCCAAACTCCTTTATGGAACTAGAGGACCATCTGTGTAAATATATACCCAACAATAAGCTAATGGCTACATGGTTAAAAGCAGGAGCAGCATAAAAGGAAAATAACATTTACAACATACCAATTGGCAGGAATTCAGGAACATCACAAAAGGTAACCTCTAGGGCTGGGATCAGCAAAGGCAATGGGAAATAACAGTTGTAGCACAAAATAAAAGTAAAACCAGGAGCAACATCTATGAAGTAAGAATACTGTGTGTACACAAATATTATGGCTCTCTCAAAACTGAAGGGGCTTCAAATAGTAAGCTAGTGTAAGCCACAGCCTTTTTCTAAGTCCTCAGAGCAATGCAACAGAAGGTATAGTCTTTATCGGCAGTTTTGTCGCTTTAACTGCTCTAGTAATTAGTTGATTGTGTGTTCATTTATTTGTACAAACAAAGCAGTCTTTGTGGAAATAAATGTCTTACTGATGTGCTTAATATTTGTCTGGACTGTGCCACTTTAGCAGGCAGGTGGGAACTCATACTCCCTCCAGATAGAAAAGTAACACATCTGTGGTAGTCTCGAGAATTCTAGATTTATAGTAAAAGCCTTTGTAAGTGTGCTAAAAATAAGCCCCAGTGAGTTCAAGAAGGATTATCACCAGCTTAGAGGAGTATAGGATTTCACCTAATTTTCTAAATGGGGGGATTGTTTACTAGCATGGAGGGATACTTCATCACGTGATTCTCTACCCGTAGTCTACAACACACCGGAGATTACTGCCCCAGTGAGGCTCCAAATGTTTCTTTGTTTGTAGTTGGTATTTCCTTCCTTGATTGTTTTGTTATAAAATTTCATATTCCTTATGATTGAAGGCATATCCCTACCTTCTTGGAATTGTTTCATTTTGCACACGTGCATAAAGAGAAATTGAGTTCATGGCTAACAAACACTGCTACGGCAAAGAAATGTTCACAGCTACAGAGATGGAAGACATATATCTGTGGATTTTTAAAAGACATCTTGGAAACCAAAGCAACATTGCCATAAAATGTGAAAATTGCCCTGTAAACCAGAGGTGGGCAGGGGCCAGTGTTGGGTTGAACACACTGACCTCTCATGGGGCCTACAAAGTTTAAACCCTCCCTGCATGCTTCTCATAAGCTGTAGTTTCCCCATTACAATTGCAAACCCAGGTTTGATCTGAGTTGCAAGGTTCATGGGAAGTGACTCACACTGGCTTCCTGGAAGTCTAATACCTAATCACTGATGATGCTTCTTTCTCTCCTGCGCCTGCTTTATTTTTAAACCAAGGAAAAGCTTCATCTTCTCATTCTGTGTATTAAAGGCATAGTAACAAGACTGGGGGTTTTAAAATAGCAACTGGTGGTAGCATTTTAAAAGAGCTTTTTGGGGGGTTTTTTGTTGGGTTTTTTGGGATTACAGTAGTTATTTTTATCAGAAAATTCTGGGCATTAATAGTCCTCCAAAATGTATTGTATTCAAACTTTTTATGGAAGGAAATCAATATGGAGTTTGTTCCCAAAAGATACAAAATCCAAAAAAGAAAATGAAAAATGGGTTATAGGTGGTAATACATTGTTGGCTAAGAGCAGAATATTATAGATCAAAACTATCAAAACGTATCAAAACATTTATGCATAAATCTGGGAAAATTGTATTTTTGTGAAATAATGCATATCCTCTGCACGTATTCTTTTGATTTCTGTAAAAATTTGTTCAGATGTTTGGAAACAAGCTCCAGAAATGTCTTCCTATCATGATGCTAATTATTAGACGTTGTTTATTTTGGACCTGAACAGCTTGTGACCTGCCACAACACAGACTGTGAAACTTCCTGTTTTTGCTGTCTGCCCATAGCTGTAAGGATGAAGCAGTCTTTGGCACATGGACTTGTGGATTATTTCCCCTGTTGTGAAATATGACCAGTGTCAGCCCTGGATCTGAACATGGACTTATAATTTGCTTGAATATTTAAAGATATGTATTTTGTTACAATCTACTTAAATTTACACCATTGCAAAACCTTACAGGAGTTGGCAGGTGTTTCAGTGAAACCACAAGTAATGCACAATGATGTCTAAGGCCCCTTCCATACAGCTGTATAAAAGCCACATTGAACTGGATTATATAGCAATGTGGACTCAGATAACTCAGTTCAAACCCAACATTGTAGGCAGGCATGTAGTCCCCGAAATTCTCAGGGTGGTCCATGAGAAGGCATTACTGGTACATTACTTAAACTGTTATGTTTATTCATATCATGATCTGCTCACCATGCTCAATATGTCCCATATGCATGAGGGTAGTGGGATAATGATACTCAGTGTCCCCCCATCAAACTCAGCCCCCCCCGAATCAAAATCCTGGCTACGGCCCTGATTGTAGGTTATCTGCCTTGATATTCTGGGTTATTTGGCTGTGTGGAAGGACCCTGGGTGATATGACTGTGTGTAAGAGTCCTAAATCTAGCACTCTACTCTCTTATTGACAGTGGAATCCTGATAGTAAAATCATTTTTTGTAAATTGAGTTAGAGAAGAAGAATTAGTACATCAGCTTGTTATGTAGATGTTGCACCTCAGATCGTAGACAGCCCCCCCAAACCACACACAGCAGGCTGATGCAATAAATGTACTTTTATTTAGAATAAAAAATAGTCCAAAGGTTTAAAGATGCAATGGCAAAGCAAGGTAAATCCAACGATAGTCCAAAGAGTTATTTAAGATGACAAGCCAAATGGCTTCAATTCCATGGAAAGCAAACGTGAGTAAACAAGGCAAACCACTTCTGCGATTAACATGAACTTAGAGTCCAGAACATGAGTCCATTCCAAGCTGAACGTAGCTTCAGGTCTGACTAGAATAACCCGGGCACAATCTAATAAAGGAAACTACTTTCTATGTGACCAACGCACCCCCTTTCTCAAACTCCAATCTTTTCGGGAAGATCTGATGCTGGCCCTCCTGTCAAAGTCCTCCTCATTAGCGGCCCCAGGTGCAATGCTATCTTCCTGAGAAACTCGGTCCTCCCTTTCCTCAAAATGCTCATCTGGCAAGGGAGTAAAGAAGCTCTCGTGAGAATTAAGGTCGCTCGGCCTCTCACTGTCTAATTCAGAACTGGCCTCCATGAAGTCATCACTATTCTCATCTTCAGGCCCATACCCATGTATTCATCATCCCAGGCTAACTCTTCATCTGCAGACCCGTACCCATCCGGCACCCTTCATCCCCCTGATCCTGGGCAGCTGGGACCCCCGGTGTCTATCTCTGACCACTAGGCTGGAACACCACACTAGGCTGGGACACCACAGTAGAGTTAATAAAAGCTACCCTTGCTTTCAAAAAGAGTCACCTCTATACAGTTTAAAACAATAGGATGCCAGTCCACATCCTAATTTCAAAACTACATATTTTTGAACATTTTATAATATGATTCCACAGTCCCAGATTTGATTCCCTAAAAGTATTATATATCCCAGTTCACAGTTTTCTAACTTGAAGAATATTTACGTCAGAAGAGAAAATGACAACAAATTAAGCTGAGTTTTTCCAGACAAAAGTTAACCAAAAATTATGTTTCTTGTTTTTAAAAAGTTCACTATTTCAACTAAAGTTTACATAATACCACTGATTTTAAGAAAAATTATGTGTCCCAGAATTGAACGGATTTTTCCTGTGTGTCTTTACAGAAGAAGGTACGAGATTGTGTTAATGTGTTTATGAAGAATTCTCATTGACTAATGCAAAATAAGTAACTATCTGTTTGGTATATAACTAAAGTTTATTCATTGCAGCAGCTTTTAGAATCATAGAATCATGGGCTATGGAGCCCAATCCAATCTCAATGCAGGACCTCCAGCTGGAGCACCCCAGCAGGCAGAGTTGCCCAGCCTCTTAGAAGACATAGGGCCCTTCCACACAGCCCTATATCGAGGCAGAAAATCCCACATTATCTGAGTGTGGACTCAGATAATCCAGTTCAAAGCAGATAGGATTTTCTGCCTTGATATTCTGGAATATAGGGCTGTGTTGAAGGGCCCATACAGAGAAGGAGACACCCACCATGCCAAAATACTCAAAGTATATCTTTTTTGAAATCATGAAAGGTATGATAGATCACTTCTACTAATTGGATGATGACATCAAAACCTGATGTTTTACACAGACTACTTAAAACTGCTCTGGCTTTTTGCAGACGTATAAAGTCCCTGCCCCAGAAATCAAAGTACATCTATAACTTCACAGTTATATGCTAGGCTGCTTAAAGGCATTTAACATGAAAAAAAATCAGTAGAAAATTGGTGGAGTACACTAGTGTCATATTACGAAAATCACCAAAGCAGGCTAAAAACATGCTCTGGTAAATAAAACCATCTATTAAAAATAAAATATGTTAGGCTGTATTTCCAGAGACCACATTTAGCAAAGCTCTGCCCCAAATGTATCTAAACATTACAGATTCCATTCTAAAGAAGAACAAAAGCAGAAACTATTCAGTTCCCCTCGTCTTCTGTTCTAAGCGACTGAAACTGCTTGACCTGCAGGAGTGTCCACTTGGATTGAATCTGGTTTGGCCCCGCTAAATGTTCTGTTGGATAGAAACGCCTGAACATTTAATCCATGTGTAAAATACTGTTCTGATGGACATGTAACAGACACCTGGAGAATGACTGAGAAGGTATGATCAAATACCAGAGGGAACTGCAGAAATGAATGAGTTGTTTTCATCATATGAGATGTATGACTGGAGGTTGCATCATTCATTTGTCCCTTAGTGATGACAAGTCACCAGGTGGCTATATAAGGAGAGTGGAATGCTCACTCTTTGTCTCTGCATGTTCTCTTCTCACTTCGTGATCTTGGGCTGTGTGTATCTCTTAGTGAGTGAATGTTATCTTGTAAGTACACGTCTGATTGTGGATTGGTGGATTCTGAATTGTACATTTGTATATAGTGGAACTAAAGATTAAAGCCTCCTATTGTTTTGGATGTACAACTGAATCCTGCAACTGAATCCACCCAACTGGTGCTGAGGATGGAAGGCCGGCCGGTCTCTTTACCCGATTATTTTCATCAGTGCCTGGAAGCTGTGACTGGGTGGCTACGGGCCAGCAGGTTGAAGGTGAACCCATCGAAGATGGAGGTCCTGTGGCTGGGTCACCCCGGGGGGGGGGGGGAGCTCCAGCTGCCAATAATGGATGGTGAGGTGGTTAGCCCGTCACCTCTGGTTAAAAGCCTGGGGGTCCAACTGGACCCTCTGCTGATGATGGAGGCTCAGGTCTCCACCGTGAGCAGAGCAGCGTTTTTCCATCTGTGCCAGGCAAGGCAGCTGGTGCCCTCCTTTCCGGTGATGACCTGGCCACAGTAATCCAGGCCACAGTCATCTCAAGACTGGACTGCTGTAATGCCCTTTACATTGGCCTTCCTTTGTGGGTAATCTGGAAACTGAAGATGGTGCAAAACGCTGCAGCTCGACTGCTGGCTGGAGTGACACTATCGTGTCACATCACACCAGTCCTACAACGCTTGCACTGGCTACCTATCGAGTACCGGATTGCCTTCAAAGTGCTGGTGCTAACCTTTAAGGCCTTGCATGGTCTGGGGCCAGTGTACCTGAATGACCGTCTTTCCCTGCATGTTCCCCAGAGACAGGGCCGTAGCCAGGATTTTGATTCGGGGGGGGGCTGAGTTTGGTTCGGGGGGGGCTGAGACTGGGTGGAAGAGGGTCTACCCTAGCAAACCTTTTGTATTGTTATCCCAATAACCCCATTAATGTGGGATATAATGAGCATTGTGATCAGATCATGATTTAAATGCACGTAACAGTTTAAATAATGTACCAGTAAGGCCTTTTCGCGGACCACCCTGAGAATTGGGGGGCTTAAGATCTGCCCCCTGGCTACATCATGCCCAGAGACCACTACGGTCCATGGCAAAACTACTAGAGGTTTTCTGTAGCAGCGCCTACATTTTGGCCTACATTTTGGAACACCTTCCTGGAGGAGGCACAAGCAATAACTGATCTACAGGTTTTTCGGAGGGCCTGTAAGACCAACCTGTTCCGTCAGGCGTTCAATATCTAAGCTGTAACCCCTACTCTGGTCTTAATCTGTTTTTATTATTTCAAGTATGTTGTGTTTTGTTGTTCATTGCTGTGAACCACCTTGAGCCTTTTCGGGAAGGGTGCTATATAAGTCGAAATAATAAATAAATAAATAAAATATTTGCACTCTGCCAAAGAAGCTGATTAGCTATATTCTGCTGTGAATGAACTCTATCTTTGCTTGCTACTGTGGCATTTGTTTGTCTAGTATGCAGCATTTAAGGGAGCTCATGATTGGAAAACTATAGATTGCGTGCCAGCATCCCTTGACATGGTCAGTGTTACCTAGCCTGTCATCTCGGATGCCATGTATCACCTTACTCCTTTGCTCTGGTTGCACAAGTACATTTTCTGATGTCAACAAAGGTGCTTTGCAATAGCCATGAGCTCTTCGGAGCTCTGTGGACAACTGCCATGACAACAGGGATGACATGTCACCCTATCTATTCCTTTTTCCCTGTGCTGCCAAGCATATATCACATCCTCGGAGAGTTGGTTCAAACCATTTTCTTTGATAAATGACAGTAGATTCTCAGTCTACATGGGAATTGGTAGATACTGAATAAATGTAGTTTCTAATTGCTTTGAGAGTTACTATTAAAAATAGGCCTAATACTATATCTTATACTAAACCATAACATAATCTCTGTATTGACTTGATACTGAAATACAGTAATTATGAGAAAATTAAGACAAATACAAATGTAAGTTAATGTAACACACAGGCATGTAGCCAGGGGGGGCCTTAGGGGGCTTCAGCCCCCCCCCCCGAAATTCTCAGGGTGGTCTGTGATAAGGCCTTACTGGTACATTTTTTAAACTGTTATGTTTATTCATATCATGATGTGATCACCATGCTCATTATATCCCACCTTCATGGGGTTATTGGGATAACAATACAAAAGGTTTGGTAGGGTAGACCCTCTCTTACTCAGACTCAGCCCCTCCCGAATCAAACTCAGCCCTCACCAAATCAAAATCCTGGCTACGGCCCTGGTAACACATTTTTACTATTTTACTGTAATTATTATTATTATTATTTTACTGACACAAAAACATAGTATGTCATAGCAAAAGAGATCTATATGCTTCGACTTGTGGTTTTGTGATACGAAATCCTCCACTGAAGGAGAAATTGATGCTTTAACAGAAGAAACGCCAGGGGAAAGTGCTGCTTAGAACAGACATAGAATTAGGATAACAGAGTCAGCTTGCCAGCAGCAGTCCGAGAATAGACAATGGTGATTGGCTCACAAAAATAAAGCTACTATTGGTTCACGTAAGCGTAGGCTGTGATTAGCCAGAGTACGTCATGTGTTTCTAGAAAGATAAACAGTCGTGATTGGCTTAGTTCTCACCATGCGGGTTTGTTTACATAGTTTGTGAATGGGCTAGGGAACGCGCATGGCAAATGAAGCTTCTCTCCTGGCAGGCAACAGTGAGAAGCTTGGTAGTGAAATGTAATGATTTAGGAACAGGCTGCACATAGAGCAGATAACATACTATGGAAATGAAAATTAATGCTGCGCCACACTTGTTAGCAAATAGGATTGAGATGCTAGAATGCTTTGTTTAATTGGATAGAGTAATAGGGGTTCATGAATGCTAGCCAGTAACAATGCATGAAGAAGGGAGGGACTGAAATATTGTCGCCATTGTTTGTATAAAACCTGTTTACTGAGAATGATCGAGGTTCTGTCTTCCTGCGGCTTTGTTCTGCGAAGAAGGCAGGCCCATCAGCTGATGTGATGCAAATAAAGCTGGTTTCCTGAACCGCAGTATACATTGTCGCGTCTTCCGTCCTTGCGCTCAGATAAACGGCAGCCCAGTTCAAGAGGTATTGCCTTGGGAGTTTTGGGACTCCGAGTTACTGCTTCACCACTATTTATTATTATTATTATTATTATTATTATATTGATTAGCCCTTAGGCCATATTGCAATACCAAACAAAACAACAGTTTTACGGTATTAGAAAAGCTGCTTTTTAAAATTTTAAGTATTATTTCTTCCAAAAAAAATGACCAGTTGCTTGAAAGTTCTGGTTGCTTGAGTTCTGGTTAACTGAGAGTATACTGCATTTTGTTTAATGAATGCAGACCCATATATGGCAAAATCAAGAGATGTGGCAAGAACAAGAGAGAGCATTCATAAAGAATTGGAAACCAGGTCAGTATTCTAATTTCTGTCAGAAAAAAATATCTAGCTAAAATAAGTTTTTTTATTATAAGAAGTGCCTTTATGAAATGGTGTAATCATTCTCAAGATAGCAGACATAATTCAATCCCATTGATTCTTTTAAGAAGTGACTAATAACTTTATATTCGCATCCTGTGTATTTGTGTGAGCATTATCCCCTATAGGTATTGACCACCACATGCTTGCTGCCTTTGAGTAGGCATACAAATATATTCTTTTTAAGGTTGCATTTCAACCAAACAGTCTGGCTGCAGTAAGGACGTCAGAGGTAAATGAGCCTCTTCAGAAAATGAACATGCACCTTTAGTCCATTCAGTATATTAAAGGGAAGAGGGTTGTGAACAATGTAGAAATTGGATATAATTTTCACCTCCACTGCATTCTTTATAGACCTGATGGATTAACATGGAGTTATTTGCACTGCAGTGCCATCTATCAGGAAGGTTAAGGACTATACCAAAATGTGACCAATTTGGGCTATAGATCGTTGGACTAGATGGACTTTCACATTGCACAAATATAGTTTCATGACTTTGCTTCAACTGCCATGACTAAATCCTATGGAATCCTGGGGTTTCTGTTTTGATGAGCTAACAGTGATCTCTGGCTGAAAATTCTAAATATCACTGTCTGAGCCACAAATCCTATGACTCCACAAGATGAACCATTATAGTTAATGCAAAAACATATTGCTGTAATTGTGTAACTTGAAAGGGCGCCGAGGCTGTGGAGAGACCCAGATTCTAATCCCTCTTTAGCAGCGAATTGCTAGGGATTTGACTTATCTCATAAGATTGCCCTGATGATAAATGAGGGTGAAAGCCATGTGTACTGTGTTGAATCCCATGGAAGAAAAACTACTTTTGATCCAATGAACTTACCTAGATTCAGCACATTATTTTACAGGTTCAAATTGTGTATCTTTAAAGTGGGAATAATAACAGCCCAACTCCCAAAGCTCTTGAGGAAATTTTGCAGTGGAACGTAACCTCAGCTCAGAAATGTGTGATATCTTGGGTATTTAAAATAGGTCACAGCAGCAATTTCACTTGAGGATGAGGATCTTTTATATTTTGAAAATTACCAATGAAAGTCTTTTGTAGTACCAAAAGTCAGCCAGCCCAGGGCCCTTCCACAAAGTCATATAACCCAGAATATCAAGGAAGAAAATCCCACAATATCTGCTTTGAACTGGGTTATCTGAGTCCACACTGCCATATAGTCCAGTTCAAAGCAGATAATGTGCAATTGCATTCAGCTGTATGAAAGAGGCCTCAGTTCAAAGCAGTGGAATTTTATTCAGCTGTGTGGAAGGCGCCCCAGTTACTGAAATATTAAAAGTCCTGATGGTCATCTGACATTAAATTCGGTTGCTAAGATGGCGGCGCTGGCGGAGGAGCAGGGTTACTCGTTGTCCTGCGGGCGGCTTGGCCGCGGCGTCCGCCTCTCCGTCTTCCACGTCAAGCCCATCGAGTCGGCCCTCAGGGCCTTCGAGGCCTACCAGGGCGCAGAGAGGGCCAGGAAGGACTCTGCAGCCTTGAAGCCTTTGATTCAGTTTCAAGGAAGCCAAGGGCGCATCTTGATACCCCGTTCAGACAGCTCAAAGGGGGTCCGAACGTTCTCATTTTACCTCTCCCACATTGGCAAGGACAGCCCCCAGGGCAGCTTTGACGGCATCCAGCAATACGTCTCCAGCAATGGCATTATCCAGCTGGATTGCTTGGGTAGCATCCAGGACAAGATCACTGTTTGCGTTACAGACGACTCGTAACAGAAGGCCAAGGAGAGCATGGCGCTGGTGGAAGAGGAGACCCGGAGCCGGGGGGCCATTGTGATCAAGCTGGGGGGGGCGCTACATTGGCAAGACGGTCAAGGTGCGCAAGCCCCCCCTGGGAGTCTCGGACGCCATCCCGTCCTGCATCCGCCCGATGCCAGTCAACCTGGCCAATGCCATGAGCAAGAAGGGTAACAACACCATCTCCCAGCAGCCCTTCAGGGACCGGGTGCTGCACCTGCTGGCCCTCAAGCCCTACCAGAAGCTTGAGCTGCTCCTGAGGCTGCATAAGGATGGCCTCTCACCGCAGGACAAGGATTCACTGGAGGCCCTCCTGGCACAGGTTGCCACTGTGAGTCCAAGGGATGGCGCCTGTACCCTGAAGGCTCAGCTGTACAAAGAGGTGCAGAAGGACTGGCCGGGCTATTCCGAAGGAGACCAATGAACATTAAATTCACAATGTACCTCTACCTATGTAAATGGGGGGACATTAGAAGTAGTCCACAGAGGGGGAAAAACATGAGTTATGATTTATTTTTCTCCTTTGCTTCCTAACATTATAATTTGCTTCCTAGCAATTATAATACAGAAAAAAATGCTTGTATATAAAACAGACCTGAATGAATTGTGAACAACTTGTCAATGGAACCTTGGGGAGGTGTCATGAGCTGAAGCAGAAAACCTTGTGAAAATACATATGCACACATATATACGTGTGTGTGTGTGTGCATCCGCCTACACCTGAAAAGTAAATAAGATTGATTCACTTAATTCTATTCATTTTAAATAAATAGATAGAAACCCAGCTGAAGATAAATAAAAGGAAGGTTTCCATGGAAGACGGAGAAAATTGTTCCTAGCAATTCCTGCTAAGTGGCTTGAAATGCCACATTCTCCAGATTGCCTTTGAACTTGAAAGATGCCAGCTGTGTGGTAATTGACATGGAGTGGCTGGCACAGGAAACATGGCCACTTGTTTTTAGAAACAGTTGTTTTTGTTCCTCCAGAGATGGAAGGAAGAAGCAGGAACTACACACTCAAGTGTCTCCATTAGCTTGGTTTGTTAAGGATACGCACGCTCAATGCAGTAAAAAAGTAAATATCTGAATTTCCTTTTTTTCTAATGCAAAACCACACGATGATCAAGCAAATACAAGCAAAATTATTATTAGAAGCATAGAGGTGGAAGAGACCACATGGGCCATCCAGTTGGTGTGGGAAAACACAATCAAAGCACTTCTGAAAGATGGCCATTAGCAACTGCTTAAAAACCTCGAGAGAAGAAGACTCCACTACATTTCCAGGCAACATATTCCACTGTCAAACAACTCTTACGATCAATAAGTTCTCTCTAATGTTTAGGTGAAATCTCTTTTTTCTGCAATTTGAATCCATTGCTCTATGTCCTTGTCTCCTGAACAGCAGAAAACAATCTTGCCCCCTCTTCAATGTGACATTTTTTTCAGATATATTTAAACAACATTATCATGATCCCTCTCAACATTCTCTTTTTATGCTAAATACACATAGGTCATCAGATCTTTGATAATTTTAGTTGCCCTTCTCTGGACATGTTCCAGAAAAAGATCTTGGAGTGCAAACAAGTTGAACATGAGTCAACAATGTAGTGCAGCAGCTAAAAAAGCCAATAGGATTTTGGCCTGCATCAAAAGGAGTACAGTGTCTAGATCAAGTGAAGTCAGAGTGCCCCTCTATTCTGCTTTGGTCAGACCTCACCTGGAATACTGTGTCCAATTCTGGGCACCACAGTTTAAAAGATATATTGACAAGTTGGAAGGTGCACAGAGGAAGGCAACTAAAGTGATCCAAGGTCTGAAGACCATGCCATATGAGGAGCGTCTTAAAGAACTGAGCATGTTTAGCCTGCAGAAGAGAAGGTTGAGAGGAGACATGTTAGCCATGTATAAACATGTGAAAGGGTGTCATAAAGAAAAGGGAGCAGGTTTGTTTTCTGCTGTCCTGGAGACTAAGACTCAGAGCAATGGGTTCAAATTACAGGAAAGGAGACCGTACAAGCTGTTCAACAGTGGAACTTTCTGCCTTGGAGTGTGGTAGAGCATGGGTTACCGTGATATTCATCACTTCCCTACAGAAAACGCACCGGTTCAACCTGTGAATTAGGAGTTACCTGCAACGCTGGCCTTGATAAAGACCCGGTTTTGTATGGGTCGAAACGAGAGTTTGGGACCATAATACACAGTTGACCTCGTCGGCCTTCTTACGTTGGACGGTTTGCAGCTTACCTGGATTTTCCTATCGCAGTGGCATTTGCCCGGACTGAACCGCGACCTCTCCGGACTCCTTTGACATCGCGTTTGTGTGCGTTTGGACCGCCGGGTTGGGATTCCTACTCTTGCCTTCCCCGACTCTCGTCTGGGAGTAATGTACTACCGTTTCTTTATTCCACACTATTGGTAGTAGGAACCCCCACCTATATATTTGTGATTGTGCTGTTATTGCTATTATGCATGAATATCATATGAATATTATCTGAAATAATTTGATACATATGTAACTGTTGCCTTCAGTGTATTTGTTACAGTGTTACACCCCCTCCCCCTTTGGTTTAGGCCTAGACCATACAAGGCCTTAAAGGTCAAAACCAGCACCTTGAAGACAATCCGGTACTCTACTGGTAGCCAGTGCAATTGCTGTAAAATTGGTGTAATGTGCTCTCTTGACAATGCTCCTTGACAATGCTCTTTAATTTCCGGGTTGTTGACAAGGGAAAGCCGATGTAGAGGGCATTACAGTAGTCTAGCCTCGAGATGACCGTCGCCTGGATCACCATAGCTAGGTCATTCCTGGATAGGTAGGGAGCCAGTCGCCTAGCCTGTCAGAGATGGAAGAATGTGGACCTGCTAACCATGGAGACCCGAGTCTTCATCAATAGCAGTGGGTCCAATTGGACCCCCAGGCTTTTTACCAAAGATGACGGGCTTAACCGCTCGCCATCCACGGTAGGCAACCGGCACTCACCAACACCAGGACGACCAAGCCATAGGATCTCCATCTTCGATGGATTCACCTCAACCAGCTAGAACGCAGCCATCCAGTCAAGGCTTCGAGGCAATGATGGAAACAATCGGGTACGGTGTCCGGCCTGCCATCCATTCTCAGCACCAGCTGGGTGTCATTATGACACTCCAGACTAAAATCGTGACCCAGTCGGGCAAGTGGACGCATATAGATATTAAACAATAAAAGGGGAGAGGATAGCTCCCTGGGGAACCCCACAACTTAATGGGAGTCTCCCAGAGGCCACCCTCCCCCCCCCTCTCCACACGTTGTTCCCGGTCTTGAAGAAAGGAGGCCACCCATTTAAGGGCAGTCCCCCTAACTCCCGTCACGGCTAAACGATGGGTCAGTAATGCGTGATCTACTGTGTCAAAGGCTGCCATGAGATCTAACAACATTCCGAATGGCACCAACATTTCTTGCCCCTCCATAAAAAATGAGATATGATAACCTTCTATCCCCACAGTTTAGCAGTTATACTCCAAAGATGTTTATTGGACTCAGCTAAAAAGACCAGCTTCCCTACCCTTTGTTCATTTCCAGGGTCTACCTGTGAGACTAGCACTTTATAGTTAGCACTAGGGTTAGTTGCCTGAAGGACAATGTTTGGTTTTCCTTGTTCTCTAACACTATGTAACAAAATTGGAAAACAAAATCTGTTCCAGGTTTGAAAATGTTATTTCCTGTTTAATTGTGCAGTACTTACTTTGAAAGTAGTTGTTATACTCCAGAAACTTCATTTTTGTGCCACAAAGTTTTTGCAGTTTAATAAACCTTTCCCATGTTTTTATGATAGAAACAATTAGGAAATGACATTTATAACCCAGGAACAAAAACTGTGTTATATAGTATCAAATCTGATGAGGAGAATAGGTTTATCCAGCCTAAGGACTTACCTTTAGTGATGCTATTGTTATGATCATCGTGCTGCTCAGTGCCCTGAGGAAGTGCCTTTTCAGGCACTAAAACGGCTGCATATTGGCGCCAGAAACCCTTTCCAAGCCGTCGGCACAACACCGTCCCTTAGAGGGTCGGTTCTTCTCTGGCAGCTCTGCACCTTGATGGTTTAAGATCCCTCACAGGCGGCACCATAGGTCTCCACTTTGCCCAACGGGGCACAGGATTACAATTGCTTTATTTGTTGCCACACATAGCTTCTTTTCAGCTACACTGCAGGACGCCCGCATCATCTCACTCGCCACAGTGGAACTCTGCCCCCATAGCTCCCGAACGGGGTTACTAAGGACGCCCAACCTCCGGCTGTGCTACAAGGGGCTTTGAATCATCGCCATCCTATCTGTTGCCACACAGAGCAGCTTCTCGGTTGCACTGTGGCCCTTCCGCCCTAACTCCTCAGCCTCAGCGGAACTCCGCCCTCTAAGTTCCCGGACGCATTCACGAGGACACAGGAACTTGCTCTCTTCGGGAACGCGTCCAAACAGATCTTGCCACGAGGAACTCTTCCAACCTATTGTTATATATCGATTGAATTGCTTCACCAAAGGCTTTTGGGGCGCAGTGAGTGTATCGTTGCTAATGTGTTGACCTATTTCACTGTTGTGTGCTGAACTTACTTTATAGTTGTATTGACCGAATAGACTGCTTATTATGTCATATATTGTGCTGACCTCCAGATTGTTGCATAAACTGCTAATGATTTAGACTTGACAATCACTACAGTCTCTTTAGTTTGTGATGTTGATATAGTCCTTTTCTCCTTGCGCTTGTGTTTCCCACCCATTCCCCCTTCCTTTTGTGTTTAGACCACTAACTGTTTGCCAGGGATCATTGAACCAACTCTTTTCCTGACCAGACTAAAGAATCTTTCCAAGGTTGGGAGCTAAGTAATCCAGGACTCATAAGGCCAGAAAAGTGCCCACACTTTTTCAGCATGCGAGCTACTTTTAAAACAACCAAGTCGAAAAGATCTACCTTCCGCGCACGTGCTCCTGCCGCCATGCGGCGCTCCTTCTGCGGGGCATTGCGGGAATGAGGGAGCGTCTTGCACTCCACCTTGCCTTTCTCTTGTCTGGAAGCAGCCGTGCATCCTCTGCTGCCGGTGAGAGAGAGGCAGGGCAGAGCGTGAGGCGAGGCCACCGGAGGCCCCGCCTTGCGCTCCCTCATTCCGCAATGCCCCGCGGAAGGAGCACCACGCAGACAGAAGGAGCGTTGCATGGAGGGTGCACGCAGGGCAGGAGCGCCCCATCTGGCTGCGATCAACCTCATTTGGACTCGCGATCGACAAGTCAATCACGATCGACTTCGTGGGCAGCCCTGGCTTAGAGTGTTCACTTGTAGCACATTCTGCTGCACCATGGACTGCATTTACACAACTTCTGAGAAAATGCAACCACTTACAGAATTATTTGTATGCTAACAAAATTTTGGCAAAAGTGGTTTCATTTGTATTAATTCAAAAATAGAAAATATGTAGGCATTTATGTTCTTTTCATGTCTGCAGAGTTGGGGTCTCCACATGGTCTGCAAGCAACCTATATTATTACTCAGAAAAGCTCTTAGCCTTCTAAACACATTCAGAGTCTGGTCCTCTCCTGACTCCTGCTTTGCTCCTTGTATAGCAGATGCCAAAAGGAGCTTTTTACTAACTACATAGATTCCCCCTCAGATTTAGAAAAACTTCGCTATTCCAGATGATTTTGGACTTCTGATCCCATCAACTCTGTCAAATTTATAAACAACTAGGGGAGTTGTAGTCAAAAATATTTTTTACAAAGATACTTGCCCTAACTGTAAAGGCTCACTTTTGCAAACTTCTCATAGGAATTCCATGATATATAAGCAACACATCAGAATCTGAGTGAAGTCTACGACAACATCAATTTTCAATTAAAATACATGAATACACACATACACCTATCCATCTCGTATAAGTAGTTCAGAAATATTATTTTCATGTATTAAAACAGCAAGAACTAAAAAATATTAAAAACTAAAGACATGTAGTGTCCTGAAGGGAAACAGTTACTTTGTGATTTCTCAAAAGAGAAGAACATATGAGTATTTGCATTTTAAAAATATAAAAATACCCAGCACATACTGTACATGTAATAAATGTAATAAGAGTTGAAAAGAATAAGGATGTCTTGTAGTATGAAATTCCATATTGTTTTACGTTTATTTATTTTAAAGAAGGATAAGGTTTTTGCAGCAGTAGTCATTAAAATAATATGGAATACCATGCCAAGGAAAGAAAATATGTAAAGAAAACATTTACACATGTTCACAAAAATCTAAGTCCGTCTTCCAAACCAACATAATTGACTAAATAAACAGCTTCAGTTTTCTCTCTGGTTCTTTCCCAGCATGAAAAATATTCTAGAGATCCCAACTTCAGCCAAATGTATAATATGTGGCTGCAACAAACTCACTTATGCAGCTGTTTATTATAAATGCAATTTCAGGGAGCCAGTGTTCTAATGGCACCCACATAGCCTCATCCGCAAGATGACTGCCAATTTTCTCTCTTTACCAAATACCTCTCAAGAGCATTTATGTGTATTTTTGTATAGCAATTATAATACAGAAAAAATTGTTTTGAAGCTTTTAGAAAGTTGTAAAGAATCTGGATACTCTTAGACTATGAGAAAGAACGTAAGTTTAGGTGACTGTGAGTAAGGGGAAAGAATGAGAGAATGGCAACTAAGAATGTATTTAAGCTCAAAGGAAGGTTGTCAGAAACAAAATGGCATAGTATGCAGGATTTATATTGATAGCCGGAATCGCAGCCAGCCAACACTACAAAATTTACTGCTAAGTGGGCAGACAACACCACTCTGTTATTGTTCTCAGAAGCTACTTTATACATTGTTTATTTATTATTTACAAAGTCCTGAAGGCTCCTTTTTAAAGTGCGGAACAGCACACATGTCTTCTACTGACATCATTTATTAAAGCCTCCTGGAACACAGAGCAACATCTGACTTTGAAGAAACATAAAACTTAATTGAACAGGCAGAGTGTCTGTCCTGGTCTCCGAGGAAAGGCCCAGGTCCCAACTGCTCCAAACTGAAGGCATTCATTGCTACACCTTCATAGTTTAGTGCCACAGTGCATTTGCCTTCTGCATTTGCTTCTTCAAGAGCTACTGCGAAACCCTGCAAGGCAGGTTATGATGATATAGCACAGATATTGCACTTTAACTCTGCTTTAACTGCCATGGTTCCATTGTTTGGAACTGGGGGATTCGTAGTTTGACAAGAGACTTGGAATGCTCTACCAGAGAACTTCAATAGTATAGTTGAGAGCACCGTAACACGGACTCCTAAATAATCACCCAACTAGAAATACCAAGATTCCATAGGACAGAGCCATGCCAAATAAAGTGGTATCAAACTGCTATAATAGTACAGAACTAGTCCAAAGCACTATGGATGAGGGCAGTTTTAAGCCTGTGGTATCTTTCCCAGCTCCAAGTTCCATGTTAATGCACAATACTACACTGGTGTTATGCTTTTAAATATGCAGTTATTTTAAGAATATATCTATGCCTAGAAAATGTCAACACAATCAATGTACTGTATATACAAATGTAGCAGGTTTGTCTGAAATGGGAACCTCAACAAGTGCTGAGGTTCAGAAATGACCGTAGGTTTCCCTGATGAGCTTGAAAAACCAGAAGAATGGCCTTCAACTGACCTCTTGGACAATTCCTCAATCCTTTCCCAACAATTAATGGATTCTGAGAAGGGTGCAACTAGAACAGTTGGACAAATATGTGCTGCAAGTGCCACAGTCCCATCTCTCCACACAGTAGACTTCCCCTTTGGAAACATAAATCCATCAGGTCAGAACCAGGCATGTAGCCAGGGGGGGGCTAAGGGGGCTTCAGCCCCCCCCCCGAAATTCTCAGGGTGGTCCGCGAGAAGGCCTTACTGGTACATTATTTAAACTGTTATGTTTATTCATATCATGATCTGATCACCATGCTCATTATATCCCACATTAATGGGGTTATTGGGATAACAATTCAAAAGGTTTGCTAGGGTAGACCCTCTTCCACCCAGTCTCACCCCCCCCGAACCAAACTCAGCCCCCGGCGGAATCAAAATCCTGGCTACGGCCCTGGGCCTAGCGTAATTATATTTGGTGGTAATAGTAACAGTAATAATAAATCTTTATTTATATCCCACTTTTCTCTCTAAATGGGACCCAAAGCCGTTTACAACATTATATAAAAGACCGTACAAAACAATATGCATATGTAAAACAATCTATATATATAAAAGGGAAGTGGTCATGCAACGGGGCAAATGCACGCCAAAACTACATTTCCCACACACACAAAAAACACAGGGCCACTCATCCGCACCCTGAGGTACAAACTCCACCCACTGAAACACCCCAAAACACAACACAACGCCCCCAAAACATCCCCCAAAACACAACATTACAACGCATGCGCAAACCACCCCAGACACACAAAATGGCCACCATAAACACATCACAATACCAAGCATGCGCAACATCCGACTCCATGCCCCCCTCCTCTGCCGCTTACAGAACACTCCTGAGACAAAGGGGGCGACATCCGCACGGCCCGGGTCCAGCAGCAGCTCCGAGGCGGCAGAGGAGACCAACGAGACAGCAGAGGACGCGGCCACGCCGCCGGCATCATCGCAAATCAACCCCCCCTTATGCCCCCCCTTCCCCACCTACCTCCGCCGCCTCCTCGGCCTCTTCCTCATCCTCCCAACCCCTCCCGGGCCCAGCCCACGCAGTCTCTCTCTCTCCCGCTCACTCTCTCTTCCTCTGTGTATCCCTCCCGCGAGAGCGACAACAAGAGGGCTCCAAAAGCGGCTGGAAGACAGCGGAGGAAGCGGCCATGGCTACGGGACTACACTTCCCAGAAGGCCCCGTGCGGCCACTTCCCGCCCATTGCTGCCCAATCTCCGCCCTCCTTCCCAGAGAGCCGTGCAGACCCAGAAGCCATGCACGCTTCCTCCGCCCCCTCCGCTGCCTCCTCCCGTCCACCCAACTGCTTCGCACTGCCCCCCACAGCCACATACCGAGAGAAAGGCACCGAGCAAAAGGTACGATACAATGATAAAGAAAGCGAGAGAGAGAGAGAGAGAGAGAGAGAGAGAGATAAACCGAGAATGATAGAGAGCATGATAGAGATTGAAAAAAAAGAGAGATAGAAACAGAAAGAGAATGATAGAGAGAGAGAGAGAGAAAGAAACAAAGAGTGATAGAGAGAAAATTATACAGACAGAATTACACAGAGAGAGAGAAAAAGAGTGATGGAGACAGAATGAAAGACAGAGAAACACAGAAATAAAGACTACTACAGATTGATAGAGAAAGACAGGCAGGGACAGAGAGAGAGACACACACAGAAAATGATAGACAGAGAGAGAGAGAGAGAAAACCATAAAGAGACATAAATAGTGAAAGAGAAACAATGATAGGGAAAGAAAAACAGATAGACACAGACAGATAAATACATAGCTAATAGGCATGAGAAAAAGTTATGAAAATGAAATGATTCGTAAGAAATTCGTAAGAAATGCTACTTTTGAGTATTTCCGCACCTGGAACGCCAACCAGGAAGTGGACTTTCTTTATAGAACTTCGGGGCCAGGATTTTCTTAAGTGTCGTTATTAGGTCGTAAGGGGGCACCCTCCTTCTCTCTCACCACCCTCCCGCCTCCCTTGCCAATAAGTATTATGGCAAGGCAAGCCCTAAATTCGCTCCTTCTTTCGGCTGGAAGCCAGGAAAAAAATGTAAACAGAGAGGATTACTCAGAAGTAAATCCACAAAGGAGGGCACTTTGGATGAAGTGCCCTCCTTTGTGTATTTACTTCTGAGTAAACCTCTCTGTTTACATTTTTTCCAGGCTTCCCTGCCTCGCCTGCCTGCCAGGATCTAAAGCATCAAAGAGTATTGGGGTGAGAAAACAACCTAATGTATAATAGAATGAATGCTACTGTAAGTGCCTAATATTATAAGTAATCCAACTGGTCATACCTACATTCCATGCACATGCAATAATACAGCAGTAATAACAATAACAAGAGGTAAAATTCAACGAAGTATTCTGACTGGTCCCTGCCTCATGCGGTGCAACGGGCTCTTCTCTATTAGCCGGGAAAAGCCAGCGTTTTCTGCTTGGGTGCACACACATACATATTCTTGGGGGATTTGCTGCAGAATCCGGGCTCATAGAGAAGATTCTGCAGCAAATCCCCCAAAGAATATGTATGTGTGTGCACCAAGCAGAAAACGCTGGCTTTTCCTGGCTCACAGAGAAGAGCCCGTTTGCACCGCATGAGGAGGGACCAGTCAGAATACTTCGGTTTGAATTTTACCTCTTCTTATACCCATTGTTATTACTGCTGTATTATTGCATGTGCATGGAATGTAGGTATATGACCAGCCTGGGCAAACTTGGGCCCTCGCTCCTCGGGATTGGGGTGAGAGAGAGGCAGCGAGGAGCGAGGGGGGCTCCTCCTCCTTTTCTTTTGCTGCTTCCAAGAATAGAATACCCCCTCCCTCCCTCCCTCCTTCCCTCCCTCCTTCCCTCCCTCCTTCCTATTTGGAGAGTCCCATCTAGAATTCAGTGTGATTTATTCAAGTTTTTGGCCTACAACTCCCAGAAATCCCAGCCAATTTACCAGCTGTTAGGATTTCTGGGAGTTGTAGGCCAAAACCATCTGGAATGCGCATGCGCTGGCATAGAAACTACTAACGAATTTCGTTATTAATTAAGTTACATTTTAGAAATTTTTGGAAATTTTTTTGTAAGTCTTTCTATTACTAATCAAAAAAAATCCCCCCATTTGATTTTAGAATCGCCATTTTTTGGGTTCTAAACCATGCCTAATAGCTAACTATACAGAAAAACAATTGCCACACGTATGTCCACCCCACTTACATTCCTTTTCCTTCCTTCTTTACCTCTCTCCTACCTTTCCTATCCAACAGACAACGCAAAATCCATACAAACCCTTACATACTCAGACTTCCTCACATCTCCAAAATAGGACACAGCAACGCGTGCCGGGATCAGCTAGTAACCTATAAAAACAAAATTACAATAATAAAAATGTTGAATACTATTATTGTATACTACAAGAGGAGTCTGTTCTAAAGTTGTTGTTGTTGTTGTTTTTGGCTCTTCTCTACAAGGTTATGTTCTCTAATCCCCAAGGCCTTGAATGGAGCCTTGAAAGGGTCAAGAAGCCACTCCAAAGCAGGTCCCATGAGAAGTAATGGGCCTGACTGCCATGAAAGAGAGGCATAACAGAGGAGGGAGACGAAGGAATGGAGAGGCAACTCCTTCCTGACTTGGGGGAGAGACGGGCGAAGTTGGGGAGCGAGTTGAGAGGGTGCAGCATTGAAGGTACGGAGGGAGGGAGGGATTTCGCATTTCCTGCCCTAAAGAGAGAACGCCTCAAGGTTCACTCGACGTGCCACAAAATGAGAAGTGCCTCCTAAAACCACAACGTGGGGACCCTCGACACAATGACACTCCCCCAACCAGTCCACAGAGAGAGAGAGAGAGAGAGAGAGAGAGAGAGAGTCTCAGCCCCCTGAACCAAACTCAGCCCCCCGAACCAAAATCCTGGCTACGGCCCTGGTCAGAACTATCACCCATTGACCTACCATGGGAACCTTTTCCTTGTTAGCAGATGCCAATCAACAAGCACTGTTTACTTTAAATAATCCCATCTAGAGTGAATGTACTCCATGGGCATAGAAAGGGGTGGCACAGATACAGGAGATGGAGTCAAGAATTATTCCAATAAAACTTTATTAAGTTTTCTGTCTTACTGTGCACCAATCACAGATTGAAAAGGAACGTACTTTTGAACCAATACGACTGTGGGTTGTAATTAGCAACTATCACAGCAAATGTCTATTCTTTCAAATGTTTGCCAAATGCTTGTAACCGTGGTTTATGCCTAATCTGGTAAAATTTCCCTGCCATCTTTCCTTGGCCAATGGTGTGATTAAGGATCTCTGATCTTGCTCTAAATCTCTGCATGTCTTTTTCAAAATTGATTGGATCTCACATGCCGGGAAACAGATCTCCCAATTTCGGACATCAGCAGTATTTACTAGGTACCTGGGATTAGATGTGATTCTCTGTCAACAAAATATGACAGGTAGAGGAACCATTGGTTTCCAAATATTTGGAGCTAAATGTTCCATCATCTACAGCAGGGGTGCTCATTAGGTAGATTGCGATCTACTGGTAGATTGTGTAGGGCGTGCTGGTAGATCGCAGGCAGGGCGGGAGGAAGGCTCAGTCCCGCCCCACAGGCTCCCGACGCTGCACAGAGGCGGCTCCAACCGCGGCTGCTGCAGTGTGGACTGGGACTCAGAGCTGCCTGTTGGAAAGCCAGTGAAGGGGCTTCCTCTTTTCTCCCTCCCTGTCCCTCACCCTCACTCTCTTTCCTTCCTTCCTTCTTCCCTTTCTTCCTTCCCTCTTTCCTTCCTTCCCTACTTCTCCTCCTTCTTTCCTCCCTCCCTCCCCTCCTTCTTGCCTTGCCTTCTTTCCTTCCGGTTTCCTCCCTCCCTCATTCCTTCCTTCCTCTCCTTCCTCTCTGCCTTGAACATTTGCTGTTGGTTCTAGGGGTTCTGTGTGGGAAGTTTTCCCCAATTCTGTTGTTGGTGGGGTTCAGAATGCTCTTTGATTGTAGGTGAACTATACATCTCAGCAACTACAACTCCCAAATGACAAAATCATTTTTAGTGATGGTCACTCCTTGTAGGTGTCTTGTGGCCAAATTTGTCAGCAATTTGTCCAGTAGTAAGAAATTAGTTTGTGTGTGTCAACTGTAAAATAGGATGTGTGGAAGGGCCCTGGGTTAGCTGAGGTCCTTTCCACACAGTTGAATAAAATCCCATGTTATCTGCTTTGAATCAGATTATATGGCAGTGTGGACTCAGAGAACCCAGTTCAAAGCAGATATAGTGTTATATGTTTCACATTTTTGTAGTGGGTAGGTAGATCATTTTGACTTGGTTGTTTTATAAGTAGCTCGCATGCTGAAAAAGTGTGAGCACCCCTGATCTACAGCATTGGCTGAACTGGCTATTTATTTCGCCTGGAAGGTAATACATTCCCTGTCCTGCTTCATGGCACACCTGAATTTGCTGTCATATAATGCCAAAAATGTTTCTAAAGATAATGAGGTCAGGTCTGTGACAGTGACTTTAGAATAACACTTCTGGGTAGATTTGCTACAGATTCAAGGACTCTGACAGCAACTGCTGATTTGTGTGTATGGAACAACTATAATAAAGCTATTATCTCAAAGACAATGTTCATACCTTCTCAGTTGGGACATTTCACACTACACATTCTTAGTATTATGATTCTATTTTACCTGTAATATCCTATGGATTTCTGGGATGTTCAGTTTAGGAGAGGGAGATTTAGAGTTCTCAAGCAGAAAACTGTAGTATGGACCAAGCTACAAATTGCAGGTTTCTACAGGGAGCAGCAGTTAAAGTGGAACCAGAGTGCTCTTATTCTGTAACTAGCTTGGGGACCCGGCGCTGCCCGGGTTATTTGAGAAAGACATTGTGTGCCAAGTTTGGTCCTTATCAGTTGTTTATTTGGCTTGCAGTGGTCTCAGGAAGTGAGTGAAGGTACTTCTAGTCCCATCATCTGTGGTCCATCCCTCACAAAACGGCACCAGGATGTAGAGTGGGTCATGAGGGCTCTGTGTGCCAGGTTTGCTCTTGATCAGTCATTGGATTAGGTTTGCAGCAGTCTTGGAAAGTGAGGGAAGGTACTGCAAGTTCCATCATCCATGGTCTGCCCTCCTCCAAACTGCAACAGGATGTAGAGTGGGGTCATGGGGGCTCTGTGTGCCCAGTTTGGTCTTGATCCATCATGATTCGGAGTTGCAGTGGTATCATGAAATTACTGAAGGTACTGGAAGTCCCATCATCTGTGGTCCACCCTCCCCCAAATTGCAGTAGGATGTAGATTGGGTCATGGGGGCTCTGTGTGCCAAGTTTGGTCTGTATTGGTGAATGGATGAGGGTTGCATTGTTTTTAGGAAGTGATTGAAGGTACTTCAAGTCCCATCATCCGTGGTCCATCTCACACAAAAGTGCACCAGGATGTAGAGTGGATCATGAGCAGGGCCGGTTCATCCATTAGACAAACTACGCAGGCGCGTAGGGCGACATCACGGGGGAGGGGCAACGTCACCCGGGAGGGGTGCCGCCACGCTGGATCCCGGCGCCCGGGCGCTTTCCGTCATACCGCGCTGCCCCACTGCCCCGCCAGCCAGGCCTCCACAGCCGGCCCCGCAGCTGCCGCCGCATGCGCCGCACCTTTTTTAGGCAGCCCAGGGCGCTCCGGCCACGCTCCCACATGTGTGGAGCTTTTTGCGCATGCATACTGGCTCCCGCTTTGGAGCCAGTGCGCGTGCGCAGATTGGTGCATGTGCACTGGCCGCCAAAGCGAGAGGCGCGCTCTGGAGCCAGTGCACGTGCAGATTGGCACATGCGCACTGGGGGAGCATGACAAATTTTTCACGTACCCCCCGGGAACAGCTTGGTCTGCCCCTGATCATGAGGGCTCTGTGTGCCAGGTTTGGTCTTGATCAGTCATTGGATTAGGTTTGCAGCAGTCTTGGAAAGTGAGGGAAGGTACTGCAAGTCCCATCATCCATGGTCTGCCCTCCTCCAAACTGCAGTGGGATGTAGAGTGGGTCACTGGGGCTCTGTGTGGCAAGTGTAGTCTTTTCGGTGTTTTTTGGTGGCCGCAGTGGTCTTTTGGAACAGAGGGATGTGAAAGTACTACAAATCCCATCATCCATTGTCAGTGCTCCCCCGAACCTCACCAGGACGTGAAGGCAGTCATGGGGGTTATGTATGCCAAGTTTGGTCTCGATCAGTAATTGGATGAGGGTTGCAGCGGACTTAGGAAGTGAGTAGAGGTACTTCAAGTCCCATCATCCATGGTCCGCCCTCCTCCAAACTGCACCAGGATGTAGAGTGGGTCATGGGGGATGTGTGTGCCAAGTGTGGTATGTATTGGTCCTTTTAGGTGGCCACAGTGGTCTGTGGGAACCAAAATGTTTGAAAGTACTGCAAATCCCATAATCCGTAGTCCATCTCCCCCAAACTGTACCAGGATGTAAAGGGGGTCAGGGGGGTTATGTGTACCAAGTTTGGTGCAGGTCCATCACCCACGCTGGTCGCTGTGGCCTGTGAAAGTGGCAGCCAATCAGAATGCTGCCACATATCCCTCCGCATACATATACACATACATACACACATACAAACATTAACTTTTATTATAGACTAGCTTGGGGACCCGGCCCTGCCCGGGTTATTTGTGAAGCGCAGCAGGATGTAGAGTGGGTCATGGGGGCTCTGTGTGCCAAGTTTGGTCTTGATCCATCATTATTGGGAGTTGCAGTGGTATCATGAAATTACTGAAGGTAGTGCAAGTCCCATCATCTCTGTCCCCCCCCAAGTGTAGTAGGATGTAGATTGGGTCATGGGGGCTCTGTGTGCTAAGTTTGGTCTGTATTGGTGAATGGATGAGGGATGCATTGTTTTTCGGAAGTGAGTGAAGGTACTTCAAGTCCCATCATCTGTGGTCCGTCTCACAGTAAACTGCACCAGGCTGTAGACTGGGTCATGAGGGCTCTGTGTGCCAGATTTGGTGTTGATCAGTCATTGAATTAGGTTTGTAGCAGGATTGGGAAGTGAGGGAAGGTACTGCAAGTCCCATCATCCATGTTCTGTCCCCCTCCAAACTTCAGTAGGATGTGGACTGGGTCACTGGGGCTCTGTGTGCCAAGTGTGGACTTTTTCGGTGTTTTTGGGGGCCACAGTGGTCTGTGGGAACAGAGGGGTGTGAAAATACTACAAATTCCATCATCCATTGTCAGTCCTCCCCCAAACCTCACCAGGACATGAAGGCAGTCATGGGGGTTGTGTGTGCCAAGTTTGGTCTCAATCAGTGATTGGATGAGGGTTGCAGCGGACTTGGGAAGTGAGTAGAGGCACTTCAAGTCCCATCATCCATGGTCCACCCTCCTCCAAACTGCACCAGGAGTGGGTCATGAGGGCTCTGTGTGGGGTATTGGTCCTTTTGGTAGGTTTGTAGTGGTCTTGGAAAGTGTGGTCTGTATTGTCCCCCTCAAACTTTTTGGTGGGGTCAGGGGCTCTGTGGGAACAGCTCCATCAGTGTTGAAAGTCTGTGGGAACAGAGGGGTGGCTGCTACAAATCCCATCATCCATGAAAAAGTGGCTCCCCCCCAACCGCGCCAGGACGTGAAAGGCAGTCATGGGGGCCTGTGTACCAAGTTTGGTCTCCATTGTCCGCCTCTGGCCTGTGAAAGTGGCTGCCACATATCCGCCTGGCCTGTGAAAGTGGCTGCCCCATATCCGCCCTGGCCTGTGAAAGTGGCTGCCCCATATCCGCCTGGCCTGTGAAAGTGGCTGCCCCATATCCTGGCCTCTGAAAGTGGTGCCTGTGAAAGTGGCTGCCCCATATCCGCCCTGGCCTGTGAAAGTGGCTGCCCCATATCCGCCCTGGCCTGTGAAATCCGCCTCTGGCCTGTGAAAGTGGCTGCCCCATATCCTGGCCTGTGAAAGTGGCTGCCACATATCCGCCCTGGCCTGTGAAAGTGGCTGCCCCATATGCGCCCTGGCCTGTGAAAGTGGCTGCCCCATATCCGCCCTGGCCTGTGAAAGTGGCTGCCCCATATCCGCCTCTGGCCTCAGAAAGTGGCTGCCCCATATCCGCCCTGGCCTGTGAAAGTGGCTGCCCCATATCCGCCCTGGCCTGTGAAAAAGTGGCCCCATATCCGCCCTGGCCTGTGAAAGTGGGCCCTGGCCTGTGAAAGTGGCTGCCCCATATCCGCCCTGGCCTGTGAAAGTGGCTGCCCCATATCCGCCTGGCCTGTGTAAGTGGCTGCCCGATTTCCGCGGTGGCCTGTGAAAGTGGCTGCCCCATATCCGCCCTGGCCTGTGAAAGTGGCTGCCCATATCCGCCCCTGGCCTGTGAAAGTGGCTGCCCCATATCCGCCCTGGCCTGTGAAAGTGGCTGCCCCATATCCGCCCTGGCCTGTGAAAGTGGCTGCCCCATATCCGCCCCTGTGAAAGTGGCTGCCCCATATCCGCCCTGGCCTGTGAAAGTGGCTGCCCCATATCCGCCCTGGCCTGTGAAAGTGGCTGCCCCATATCCGCCCTGGCCTGTGAAAGTGGCTGCCCCATATCCGCCCTGGCCTGTGAAAGTGGCTGCCCCATATCCGCCCTGGCCTGTGAAAGTGGCTGCCCCATATCCGCCCTGGCCTGTGAAAGTGGCTGCCCCATATCCGCCCTGGCCTGTGAAAGTGGCTGCCCCATATCCGCCCTGGCCTGTGAAAGTGGCTGCCCCATATCCGCCCTGGCCTGTGAAAGTGGCTGCCCCATATCCGCCCTGGCCTGTGAAAGTGGCTGCCCCATATCCGCCCTGGCCTGTGAAAGTGGCTGCCCCATATCCGCCCTGGCCTGTGAAAGTGGCTGCCCCATATCCGCCCTGGCCTGTGAAAGTGGCTGCCCCATATCCGCCAACCAGCCTGAGTGTGGGTTCCCAATATCCGCCGGGGCCGGTGAAAGGGGCTGCCCCGTCTCCGCCCTGGCCTGTGAAAGTGGCTGCCCCATATCCGCCCTGGCCTGTGAAAGTGGCTGCCCCATATGGCCTGCCCTGGCCTGTGAAAGTGGCTGCCCCATATCCGCCCTGGCCTGTGAAAGTGGCTGCCCATATCCGCCCTGGCCTGTGAAAGTGGCTGCCCCATATCCACCCTGGCCTGTGAAAGTGGCTGCCCCATATCTGCCCTGGCCTGTGAAAGTGGCTGCCCCATATCCGCCCCTGGCCTGTGAAAGTGGCTGCCCCATATCCGCCCTGGCCTGTGAAAGTGGCTGCCCCATATCCGCCCTGGCCTGTGAAAGTGGCTGCCCCATATCCGCCCTGGCCTGTGAAAGTGGCTGCCCCATATCCGCCCTGGCCTGTGAAAGTGGCTGCCACATATCTGCCCTGGCCTGTGAAAGTGGCTGCCACATATCCGCCCTGGCCTGTGAAAGTGGCTGCCCCATATCCGCCCTGGCCTGTGAAAGTGGCTGCCCCATATCCACCCTGGCCTGTGAAAGTGGCTGCCCCATATCCGCCCCTGGCCGGTGAAAGTGGCTGCCCCATATCCGCCCTGGCCTGTGAAAGTGGCTGCCCCATATCCGCCCTGGCCTGTGAAAGTGGCTGCCCCATATCCGCCCTGGCCTGTGAAAGTGGCTGCCCCATATCCGCCCTGGCCTGTGAAAGTGGCTGCCACATATCTGCCCTGGCCTGTGAAAGTGGCTGCCACATATCCGCCCTGGCCTGTGAAAGTGGCTGCCCCATATCCGCCCTGGCCTGTGAAAGTGGCTGCCCCATATCCACCCTGGCCTGTGAAAGTGGCTGCCCCATATCCGCCCTGGCCTGTGAAAGTGGCTGCCCCATATCCGCCCTGGCCTGTGAAAGTGGCTGCCCCATATCCGCCCTGGCCTGTGAAAGTGGCTGCCCCATATCCGCCCTGGCCTGTGAAAGTGGCTGCCCCATATCCGCCCTGGCCTGTGAAAGTGGCTGCCCCATATCCGCCCTGGCCTGTGAAAGTGGCTGCCACATATCCGCCCTGGCCTGGGAAAGTGGCTGCTTCCGCCCTTCTGCCCTCCCGCCCTCCGCATACACACACACACACACACACACATACACACATACAAACATTCCGTTTTATAAAGGTATACAGATACAGATAGATAGATAGATGATAGATAGAGATAGATAGATTGATATAGATGAGAAGTGGTCTTTGATATCATTCTGTCTACAGGTTTCATGTGTGCAGATGTAAGCTACCACATACTGAGACATTGTGATGCCCTTCCAATTGTGAATCATACAGAACATTAGGACATTACATACTTTGGAAACACAAAGAGAAAATTAATCGAAAATTAGCTTGTTTCTCCACATGAACACAAGTCACAGACTTAGTGACATTACAAATCCATCTTGCGCAGTGATCCCCAAACTTTGATCCTTCGGCATTAAACTCCCTAGGCAGCTTGTCATATGATCTGGAATTTGAGGAGCTGAAGTCCAAAATACCCAGAGAACTAAAGTTTGGAAACCATGATCTCGCAGACCAGGGCCGTAGCCAGGATTTTGGTTCGGGGTGGGGCTGAGACTGGGTGAAAGAGGGTTTACCCTAGCAAACCTTTTGTATTGTTATCCCAATAACCCCATGAAGGTGGGATATAATGAGCATGGTGATCAGATCATGATATGAATAAACATAACAGTTTAAATAATGTACCAGTAAGGCCTTCTCGCGGACCACCCTGAGAATTTCGGGGCTGAAGCCCCTTAGCCCCCCGACTACATGCCTGTAGCAGACTGGCAGCAGCTCTCCAAGGTCTCAGGCAGAATGTTTTTCTAGATCAACCAGGGGATCCTTGGTTAAAATACTAACAAGGCCTGAGCCTCAAGAATCACGTACGGTTATATACAACGTGATAAAATCATCCACTGAATTTATTTTTCCCTTATAAGAAGGCAAAAAAGGAAGAGGGTATGTTTTGGCTATGTGAATTAACCTGATTAAACTAAGAAATGGAGTAGTGGAAAACACTATTCAGCCAAAGTAGGAAAGGTATTATATCTTCAAAGCAAAGGGTGGTCTTCCTGATGTGAGACTGTGGGTTCTTTCATACTTCATATGATACTTTGATTCCATAATATCTACCATGGTTCCATCTTAGGAAATCCTGAGATTTGTAGTTTCACCAGTCATTTAGAAGTCTCTGATAAAGAGCTCTACTGCCACACCAAACTAAAAACTTCAGGTTTCCATGGCAATGAAAATGAAAGCATAGTGCTATAATAATGTATCGTGAACAAGTTATTTCTTCTCCCATTGGCCCTTCACAAAGTAGCCAATAATGTCTGGAACTCAAGCTAACAAAATCTGGAGGACTTTGCCCATGATTATTTATATAATGCTATGCCTCAACAAAAACAAGGGACATTTAATGAAAACTTGGTTAAGTGAGCAGTGTGAGCCGTTATATAATAAAGCAGTTGCACTTTAAGTATATCTGACACTTCTCTTTTACACATTTTTAGGCTTAGCAAAGCAAAGCATTCTACCCCTTCTCAGCCTTAGTTGTCAACTTTCCCTACAACATATACAGGATTTGGCAGCAAGGTTGCAGTCCTTGTACACACATAGTGGGAACATAAACTGGCCAGTTCCTAGGTAAATTCAGATAGCATTGTTCTGCAGGTATGGCATACATACTCATATTTGGAAATAAACTAATGAACTCTAGTCGGCTTAAGGAGCTCTAAGGAGCTTACCACATAGTCATTCTGTTAACTAGAAAACTGGCATAAGATACTGACAGAGTGCTTACGGCAATACAGGAAAACTTGCCAAAAATAGAAGTCAAATGGAATATGTAACACTGGATGCCATTTCCCAATATATGAAGATTCACAGCTGCTTTGATCATGTGGTCTCTCTAGGCATGTTTCCAGAAATAACTGCAATTCATCCTTTTGAATACGCCTCTGGATGTGTAATGAAGAGTAGCATCCATAACCAGAGAGAGAGAGGGGGGGAGAGAGGGGGAGAGAGAGGGAGAGAGGGAGGAATGGAGAACATAAACTTTGGTTCATTAACACACAAACTCACTCTTAGCAACACAAGTCCACAATAAGTCTCTATCATGTGCTCCCACCCTAAAAGAAGTCATATTTCAAACTACTTGAGAGGCATCACAAAAGTCATTCTAATGGTGCTCAAATCAAATTGTACCTAAATGAGATTCCACCTCAGTAAATAGCTTTGACTTCCTTTGATTGTATGCATCAAGCAGACATCATGCCTGCGGTTTAAATATGCAGCTGTTTTAACAAAATCTCAGCAGCAGAAGTTCAGGACATGCAGAAATAGAAGGCTGAAAATATGCCAAATATAGCTGGTTTCTAAGCTTCTATGGGGGACAGGATTGAACACATTTAAAAGGTCCTAGCTTTGGTCTTTCCTTTAAACTCAATAGTCCCCAAGGGATAAAAGTAGAGGATTTTTAACTGTACCTTTATCCATAGAAACCCACAGTTTCTCTTTTCATAGCATGGAGATTGGTATGTTAACTGGCAGGTTTCTGCAGATCAAGAGACATAGAAGTACAACAAAAATCTGACAAACTACCTTCAAAAATCCATCAGTAGTTTCTCCCTGAAGGTTAAAGTCCTACACACATATACAAGTTATGAACAAGACACGTTTTGGAAGGTTTTTAAAGTCGAATCTGTATGTAAGTCAGACCACGTACATTTGTGTAACTCCAGTGTTCTGCCCCCACACTATCTTAACTACTTGGAAGGTGAACTGGCTGCACAGAAAACAGATTGGAGACTATTATAGTTGAATCAAACAAGAATTGAATGACTGACAAGAATTTTAGACTTTCTCTCCGCTTGAGTCTCAATCAAAAATGTCTTTATGAGGAGAGGTAAAGTGTTTGAGAGATAGACACATTTCTGGCCGCTGAATGGTTTTAAATGTCTGTTATTGCTTATGTGTAAATTATATTGATTGTATTGTTTTATTATTTGCTGCTGTGTTGTTTATTATGTGTCATTGGGCTTGGCCTCATGTAAGCCACCCCAAGTCCCCTGGGGAGATAGTGGTAGGGTATAAATAAAGTTATTATTATTATTTCTTCTTATTGTCTCTTTCTTGTATGGTGTTCAACTATCTCTAAGACAGTCTCAATATTTAACTCTGACTGGACTTGAATACATCTCCAACTGGACTTGAATACAGCTCTGACTGGACTTGCTATTTTGTAGACCTTCCAGCCTTCCTTTCTCTTTACCTTCCAGTCATGAAAATGTTGACTCTTCCAAGAACCAGAAGTGCTTTCCAGGAGGCCGACAAAGGCTTCAAAATTTGAAGTTTAAATGCAGAGGATGTCTAGACTGACCCCCCCCCCCATACAATATTAATCCTTTAACTAGTCTTAACTAGGGAAAAACAGTGAGGGCGTTCATTGGGCATGACATCCATACACTCTCTCACACACACACATATACATACAAATAAGCTTTGGTTGGCATAGGGACGGGTTAACACCCCCATGATGTTTGTTTTGCTCTGTGTGCCTCTGTTCAGATTTCCCCTGTGAAATTTTGAAAAAATTAGCATGTTGTTGAAACAAGGATTGGTGATAAAGCATCAGTTGAGACACCTTTTCTCAATGATAACTCTTTCAGGATTTCTCTCACTTCCTGTAGTCACATCCCTGTTCTTAACTATGAATAATGTGTAAGTCATGTATTTGTAACTTGGGAACTGCCCGTACTTGGAAGGAAGCACCATATAACTCAGTAAGTTGTACTTCATTGTAAAATTATAAAGGTTTGGACTTTGCAGATCAATAAGAGTGCAAGAGAGTAGAAACATAAGCTGCTGCAGACGCAGCATGAAATGATCCGAGTTTGTTTTATGTTTGAAGCCTTTGTTGCAATGATCCAAGAATGTGCTAATTTGCATGAGGTGCTAATTGATTGTAACTAGAATGCTAATGGAAAAACAAGGGCATTGAAAGAGGATTAACCCACGAGCACTCTTAATCTACCTCCAAAAAATCACTGCAGATAATGGAACCCCTGATTAAATAAATAGTCAGTTGCATTTCCTGTGAATATAATCACTGGGAGAAGTGCTAATTCTATCATTTTTACAATTCATAAGTTATATTTGTCCACAAAAAATAAGAACATGCACCTTCATATAACTCAGTGTAGAACTTAACTACTGATGTATCCATCGTATTTCAGCATGATCGTGACTTGATACACATTCAGTGCTATGTCATGTCTTATGTCCATCTATCTGATCCTTTTCTAAAGACATTCAGAACAATGCAATTGGTTCCTTTTTTTTTTTTCACTCACAAAGCACACATTTTAATGGTGTGTCTTCCGTACAAAAGCAAACAATGACTGAAAGAATGTCAATCCTCTGAAGCAGGTCCAGGCAGCGGTGGCGGCAGCGGCAGCAGCTGGGAACGGGGCTCCTCCTCCTCCTCCTCCTCGGCTGGGCGCATCAGGGCCGCCCCGAGAGGCACTGGTTGACCACTTCCAGCAAGTGGCTGTTCTCCAAAGCGGCCGCCACCCTCTCCTTGTCGGCCAGTTGCTTGTTTACTGCGTGTTCCGAGGCGTGTGTCCCCTGCGTGATGTGGACGTCCACCTTGAACCTTTCAATTGGTTTCTATGTTTAAATTGGAAGATACAAGTCCCAGCAACTGTCATCACTTAACTGGTAATGAACTTAGGTCTTACTCAGCCAACTCAGTCCACTATGTGAAACTGACTTGCCACTTTTTCATATTTGAGCATGATAACACTTATCTACCATACTTTGAAAACAGTCTTGGTGCAGGATCACCAAACCATACCGTTTATTCTATAAGTGAACTTTCAACACTCTAATTCAAGGGTTCTCAAACATTTTCTGCCATGGAGCCCTTTTTGAAGCAAAAGTTTCTCGTGGAGCCCCAAGAAATGCTATTATATTATAGTAATATATATTAAGCATGGGCTGGGCCAGGGGCAGATGAATGGAGAATGTTTGTGTGATCTAATTCACAAAGCGCCAAAAAAGGAAAGAAAGAAAAATGCAATATTTAAAATGAAGAACAATTTTACCCAACATAAACGTAACAGTATTTCAGTGGAAGACCCCTTGCCATCCAGCCTTTGTTTTTGTAGTAGTAGTAATACTAATAATAACAGAAATGCCAGGGGCATCCAGTCCAACCCGCTTCTGCCATGCAGGAAAAACACAAAGCACCCCCAACAGAGGCCCATCCAGCCTTTGTAGCAGCAGCAATAGTAATAGTAATAATAATAATAATAGCAGAAACCCCAGAGGCCATCCAGTCCAACCCCCTTCCGCCATGCAGGAAAAACACAATCAAAACAGCCCCTGAGTAGTGGAAGAGAGATAGGGTCTTGGAAGCAAAGAAAGTGGGAGGAGAATGTGGTGCAGCTGGCTGGGAGTCAGCTGCATAAGTTCTCTACTGACAAGAAGATCATGAGTTCGAGGCCTGCCCGGGTCGGGGTGAGCTCTCGACCAATTGTGTAGCTCGTTGTTTGTCTATATATGTTGTATGTCTATGGCATTGAATGTTTGCCTGTATATGTGCATTGTGATCTGCCCTGAGTCCCCTATGGAGTGAGAAGGGTGGGATATAAATGATGCAAATAAATAAATGTCTGGGCATTGAGAAAAAGAGTCTGTGAGGTGAGGGGAGAAAGGGTCTGTGCCCCAGGGAGGATGCTGCTGTTTCCAGCACCTCAAAACTTTAATTTCTATGCATTTCCCAGGAAGAGGAAAGAGAAGGAGGCCAGAAGGAGCATGGTGCTGTGGAACCCCCCTAACTATCACCTGTGGAGCCACAAAGGCTCCCTGCAGCACAGTTTGAGGACACCTGCTCTAATTAATAACAACAGGAGAGGAGAAAGAGAGAAAGAGAAAGCAAGAGAATACTCCGGTACATTGCCCATGCCAAAATCTGAAACATCAGCTCCCTGTGCTACTAGGATTATACTCTAGCAACAGGTTCAAAGAAGACCACAGAGGAAGAGGAAGAATATGAGCAAATTGCAGAAAAATAGAGCCAGAAGCTGAACTGGGACATAGAGAGGTCCTGTAAAATATATGTATAAAATTCACATGCAAATATTAGTTATATTTTCTTTAGGATCTTATACTGAGAAAGGCAAGATCAGAATTTGTCACAGAATGAACATACTTTTTGCCCCACACACCTACCCTTCCCAACTGTTGCCATTTGCTGTATAATTCGAAAAGGGCTGTTGCAGTATTTTCTCTCACTGTCTTAATAGCAAGTGAATTTCTATGGGAGTTTACTTATACAGCTTTCACCATTCAATATATCTTGTTACTGAGAAGTAACATGAGAAGTAACATGAAGACAATAGTCTTGAGTTAACAATACTTTCCATAATCGCACAACAAAATACAAGGAGAGTTTTGAATATCAATTTCCTATGAGATAATTTGATTGACTCCAAATCTCATCTCAAGGAGTGTGATTTTTCAGTCCAGCATTCTAACCAACTGTCTTGTCCAGTAAATAATCATATTAAAACCCCCCAATATACATTTGTTGAAACTGGGGTGAAATTAAAAATAAATTATTATCTTTTAAAAACCATTTTTGAAATGAAAAAAAGTAAAATTTAGTTTTCATAGCAAAGAAAGAGTTAATTTGTAGCGTTTTGATATTTAAGCAATATGCTCAGTTATTTTCAAGGTTTACTAATAAATAACATGCCAGGTCAAAATCAGGCCTGCTATTATCAATATTAAAATGTGTTTAATTTGTCTGAATGAAATCAGTAGGAAACAGAAATCAAGTCTTAGTAAATGTGCATAGGGATCACAAGAGATCAAATTGTATTACTAACCACAACCGCAACAACATTTATTTATAACACTCTTTCTACCAAACATCTACAGCAGGGGTCGGGAACCTATGGCTCGCGAGCCATATATGGCTCTTTTGACGGTTGCATGTGGCTCAATGGGCCAACTCAGTAGGCCCCACCCCCTCTGACTCTCCAAAATTCCTGCCGGTTCGCGTTTGAGCCAAACAGCCAGACGCTCCTGGTTGGTTCCTCCTCGTCCTGCAGGGAGTCAGGAGGAAGAGCTTGGAGACAAAGGCGCGCATGGGAGAAAGCACACCGCTCGCCTCTCGCCCCCTCCGACTTTGGCTTTGGAGGGGCGAAGGGCGAGCTCCAAGGGCGCCCCGGATGGCGAGGCCATCCAGGGCATCTTTGCGGCTAGCCTTTCATCCCCTCCATCTTCTGAGGGGGCGAAGGGCGAGCTCCAAAGGTGCCAGGTGGCAGTGAAGAAAAAGAAGAAAGGGCCAGGGCGCCACCTCCTTCAGCCATTTCTCCAGCCAGCCTCCAATCCGCCATGACTCCCGCCCCTGCTTGCTGAAGCTTTGTGGAGGATAGCCCTGCCCACTGAAGCTCATCCACCGCTCATGCTCCTCCTCCGCGCGGCTTCAGCTAGCAGGGGCGGGAGTCATGGCAGAGAGCTGTTGTGGGAGAGCTGAAGCCCGGGGAGGGGGTGGGGCATCGTGTGGCCTGATTCCGCCCTTCTCCCTGGCTTCAGCTCTCCCACAGCTTCTCCAGCCTTGAGGGGACAGTACCAAGCCAACGTTGTGCTGGCTCTGCCACCACTGGCTTGGCATTGCTCCCTCAAGGCTGGAGAAGCTCTGGGAGAGCTGGAGCTGGGGGGAGCCTGGCTCCTCCCCCGGCTTTGGCAGCTCCCAGCAGGCCACCATCCCCCAGCCGTTCTTTACTGTGTTAGAGTGTCATTTTGTGTCATTTTGCTTGATGGTGTGCCCCCGGATTTTTTTAATGTTAAAAGTGTGCCACGGCTCAAAAAAGGTTGGGAAACACTGCACTACACTATATGTATCTGTAGAGCATTTCATGGGGAAACCCAACAACTTGTTTGGGGGGGGGGGGACTGTCATCCTCTTTGGGGGAACTGTCTCTTCTCTGTCATTTAGGCAGGTACAACTGTTCTGTTCACCTGTGGCCTGTGCATGGCTGCAATTCATAACAATTCTAATTGGCACAGCTAATTATGAAGGACAATGGGAGTTGCAGTACAACAACCTCTAAAAGATGAACATTCCTCATCCTACTTACTGGCCTTGATAAATATGTTCATGTTTTGTCTGAAATGTCTAATTTCAGCTGCCTCTCAAAGGAACTGAATATGTGATCACCCCCACACACACACACACAGACCTTTCCCACTTACTGCTTAAGATAAGCATTTGCATTATGTTTGGCTGCAGGTGTTTAGATTTTTAAAAGTTCGTTGAGATAATAGGCATTACCGATAATAGCAGATCTCCGAAGCAGTGCCATGTAAGGTTAATTGAACTGCACATAAGAAGGTTGTAATTTGAGTGGCTTGTGCTAAATGTTACACAATGAATGTGCATTTTTAAACACCGGCTGAACAGGTTGTGTGCTATTGATGAAAAATCAAGAGAGCAACTTTCAGAGAGCTGGGAAAGAGCCATTTTGCTAAAGAGAATGAAAAGCTTTCTGGCCTGTTAAAACGTAAGTATGTGTGTGTGCGTGCACCAAAACGTAAAGGTGCTAAGCAAGAAAGGTGGGAGGAGAAGCAGATGTGGGCGAAGACAACAACCATATGAATTATCTGAGTCAGAGCTACATGCATAATTCCCTAGACACTTGTTTCCAGACAGATTATGAGAGCAGCTAAAGTAGCCTCCGAGGGAAACAAAAGCCAAACAAACCCAAAGCGCTGCCTTTATTTCCTATCATCTGACTTTCTGGCTGTGTGTGATTAGAATGGCAGATTAAAAAGGATAAAGGCTAAAACCCAACAGCACCAAAAATGTGTTTTGGTCCAAAAGAGGCACTCCAACCACATCTCAGACAAGCATAAGAAATCACTAGCTGCAAGCACACTTCTCAGCTCTCTTATGGAGAGACAGAGTTCCTCACCCCAGACCTGGAGGAATCCCCTTAGTGCACAAGAACTGCCTTGAAAGATGAACAGATCTCTAGTAGTAGCTTCCTCTTTCATAGCGGCATAGCCCTCCTTGATGGTTCAGGAGCCATCTGAATCTAGCAACTCTAGCCGATACTAAATGCCTCTCCTTGGTTACTGTGGACCCAGCTTTGAGGTCTGATCACCAGCAAATTGATCACCACTTGGAAATGTTCCTTTGTGGGCTATATCTCCCAGCTAGGTTTGTCCATGAGCTGTATTCAAAAGAAAGGTCCCTAAGTTCCGAAAAAGATGTATCCTATCCATAGGTTGGCCCAAGAATTTTTTTCACCCAAAGTGGAGGAGAAAATGGCACTCTTGCCTCACCTGCTGAAGTCCAAATGAAGTCTAGGTTCATAGACCCAAAGGAAAAAGCCAATGCACACGTATAAGAAGTAAAAGCAAAAAAAATCTTTCAAAATAAATAAGAAATAAATAAGTGATTTATAACCTGAGTGAATATCATTAATATAGGATGGAAAGAAAATCATACTGGCTCTGAATGTAGTTTTTATCCAGTCCAGATTTGTGCTTCAGCCACAGATCTGTGTAATTCAGAAAGTGCAAAGTAGCTATTAGGAATGTGTAACATTAGGCACCTGTGTAAATCTGGATTCTTTTTCTATACCACTCTTGGTATAGAGCAGTGGTTCCCAAACTTTTTTGGCCTACCGCCCCCTTTCCAGAAAAAAATGTACTCACTGCCCACCTATAAATTAATTTTTAAATTTTTATAGCAATTAAACAATTAAATATGTGTATTAATGCAGTGGTTCTCAACCTTTCTAATGCCGTGACCCCTAAATAAGGTTCCTCATGTTGTGGTGACCCCCAACCATATTTTTGTTGCTACTTCATAAATAATTTTGCTACTCTTACAAATTCTAATCCAAGTATCTAATATGCAGGTCAAAGCGAAGGGGGCGGGGCCAAAGAAGAGGGCCGCACGACCCCTCCTAAATAGTCAATCGTTCACTGCCCCCCAAATTCCCCTGAGCCTCCCACCACCCCTTTGGATCGCCTCATCGCCCACCAGGGGGCCGTACCACCCACTTTGAGAATCAGTGGTATAGAGCTTCAATGAATAGGGAGAATGGTCTTTCAACAAACAACAGTTCCCAAAGTGTGCTCCATTGAGCCTTTGGAGCTCTGCTAGTGATTGTGAAGGGCTCCATATCAGGCAATGCTGTGTTGCTTTTCTCCTTCTCTTCTTCTTCCTCTCCCCGCCTCCATGATGCAGGCTGCCACATGTGCGGGACATCCAATGGGCAGCCACCCTGGGGCTGTCCCTCAAAGTGGATTGTTTGGCAGGAGCAGGTCACTGTGCAAAACCAGAAAATCTGAGTGCTCTGAGCTCCAAAACTGCAGATCACAGGAGTGATGCTGGAATTAGGAGCCAGTGACTCAGTCAAGTAGTGAATGTGTTTGAAAGACAGAAGAGAGGGAAAAGGAGAGAGAGGCAGACTGAAAGAAAACTGAGCGGGACCTTTGTTAGCCAGGGAACAATAATAATGAGGGTGCTCCGGGCATTAAAAGATGACATGGCAAGAGGAGAGATTTCAGTGAAAAAAATGCTAAACTCTTACAAACTCTGCTGCAAGAAGTAGGCTCATTATTCACATTAACTTCAGCTGTACATGTAACAGTGTAAAAATTTTCAAATATCTTAACTAGTTGTTATGTCATTTTGTAGATTTAAATAAAAATATTGTCTCCAGTTCTTTTTTTACAATTGCTTCCTTTATTAATATATACACTTTATATTATTATATATACATTATATTTTATTATTCATACTTCCGTATACATAGTGTGTGTAATATACCGCGTTGAACTTAGACAGATTGTGGTATTTCAGCCTGGTATTCATGTACATGTTGGGGATGATGGGATGGCTAGGGCTGAGGAGGATGCTAATGATATTGATGTGAATTCTGAACTGCAAAGTGATGTGCAAAGTGAAATGTCAGACGAGTCTAGTTCTCCTGAGAATGGCTCTGTTCCCATGGTTGTAGATGAACATTCCTGTGTAGAAGGAGATAACAGCCAGGCCAAGATTGGGACACCTGGAGATTTTAATGAGGCTCCTTCGGAGACTCCTTTTGACTGTTGGGATAACATTCGCACTTCTAGGCGTGATGCCAGTTTGAGGCGGAGTGGGCGGCTGGCAAATCGAAAGTAATTTTCCCTTTATTAGAGCTAGCTAGAAAATTAGCTTTCAGACTTCAAGCTTTGTTTGGATGTGTTTCATGTTATCATGTCTCCAAGCTTTTGCCTGGCCTAGGACTGGGCCTGTTTGTTCCTAATTGATGCCTTGTTCTTCCATGGGATTTTATATCCAGCTCTATGCCTTTTTTGATACTAGAAACTATTTGAATGGTACTTTTACCTGGGAAATATCTTCTACTTTTGATCTGCTTTTAAGCCTTTTGTTGGCCATTATATTTGCTTCAATAAAAGCCTATTCTTCATAGACTGCCTGCTGTGTGTATGATCTAGGGGGGGGGGGGTTCTCCTTGGTCTGAGTTGCAACACAGATAGAACTAAACACTAAACATTTATTGGGGATCCATAAGAAACTTTTGCTTCAAAAAGAGCTATGTGGCTGAAAAGGTTCGGGAACCCCTGTGATAGACAATATGGTGAAAAGAAATACAAATTATAAAGTGGATAATATAAAATATAAGGCAGTGATGATAAAGAAAGTTACATCATAACATGACTAGCAAAACATAAATTCATACAAATGCAAAAGCACAGCTATTAAAGAGTTCATAAGATAGCATCAAATATAACAATTTAATTATAAAGTGATTAACCCAGAAGGCTGTGATGGAATAATTAATGAAATTATAATGAAGGCATTATGAATGGCAACTAGCATATGAGAAAATCAGAAATCTCAAACATTAAATTCTAGCTTGATTAAACATCCACAAAAAATTAAGCATGTTACATTTCTGGTTTTAAAAAGTAATATTGACTATTCCTCTGAACGGAATTCTTAGAGGGTGGCAGCAAAAGATTTAAGCGGGCCAGGTCTGAATAACAGCCTAGGCACAGATTGTCTGGAAAAGAAGCCCCTCCTTTCCTGGTTGTTGTTCTATTCCTGTACTTTCTAGCTGGGCCTTTATATAAGATTTCCCTATACATAAGAATGGTTTTAACTGACTTTAAACCCATGTGTCCCTAGCTCTGATGACCTTTAAAGCCCACTTTTCAATACCTAATTATAATAAGTGTGTGATATATGTTCCAAATCTTTGTCAAACAGGTCATAAATGTGTGCTACCATGATTAATATATTACTACATGTGGCTAGAGTAATTGGCGCAATGTCCCTGAATGAAATTCAATATCTGTTGCCCCCTGTATGTACTTCTACAAAAGAGTTTGGCTGCTAGGGATTTGCTGTACTGATTGTGGACTGCTGTCCAGTTGTTATTTTAATGAGGAGCACCATTTCTCAAATCTGTTATCATCTTGGCAGCAAGCTTAGCTGAGTTGTGTTAAGCAAAGGAATTATACCAACTTCAGTACAGTGTGGAGTTTTGTACCAATGAGATTTGCCAAAGAACTGTTGACCGCAGGCTATCCCAACTAGATAATTTCTGTTACAAGAAAGCTTACTATTTCTAAAGATTCTCATGAGAGTCCTGCTAGCATGCTATAGACATTTCACCCAACTTTTAATTGAAACAAAGACTTTGGATTCTCAGTATTCAAGTTATTAAAGACAGATACTTAAACTGATTTAATATCTAAAAAATAATTTACCACATTATGTTTACTATGATGAACTCAGAGCACAAAATAGAATATTAAGTTATCACAAAACATTTTTAGAAAGCATAGGCAACTGACTGACTGCAATGCAAATTAAAAGTTGAACTAAAGTAGCCTCTATTCATGTTGTAGAATTAATGCAGTTTGATACCACTTTAATTCCCATGGTTCAATGCTATGCAATCATGGGAGCTGTGGTTTTGAAAGTCTCTGCCAAAGAGTTCTATGCCTCACCAAGCTACAAATCTCAGGATTTCATAGCATTGAGGAATGGCAATTAAAGTAGTATCGAACTGCATTAATTTCGCAATGTAATTACACCCTCAGATACAGCTTTTCTAACCATGTATTGGTGCTCTTGTTATTGTTGTGAACCAGCAACCTCATCAGATGAGTCATTTTCAGCATTGTAGGATGCTTTAGCCCCATTTGAGCCACAGAGCCCCATGCCACCCATCAGACGATGCAGGCTTACTTCCGGCAGGGCTCCATGGCTCAACTGAGGTGCAAGCATCCTATGGTGCTGTACTGGGAACACAGGAGGCTTGCCATGTTTCATTGAAAACCACATGGCCAGCGCAGGGGGAAGCCGTGCAGTGACACTCCCCACATGTGTTGGGGAAGTGTTGCTGTGGGCCAGGCAGGGCTCGGGGTGCCAGGATTGTCCCGTCAATTCACCATGGCAAATTGCCCTGGGGAACCTTATCAATGTGACAAGGTCTCAAGTCAACAACTTGCAAAGATCCACAGAAGGCTGTTCCAAAGGCAGCTATGGTTATTCTTGTCTGGTTTTTCATCCAAACTTTAAAAGAGCTGTATAACATGCTAAACCCTATTCTCCAAATAAGCTCAATACATTGGATAGTGTACAAGGAAGCACAAAACAAATGCTGGAAGTGTGGTTCCCAGACGGGCACCTTTTACCACATGTGGTGAACCTGTCAAAGCACGGTGAACTTTTGGAAGAAGATCCACTCTACCACCCAAAAGATACTCGGTCTCTCCATTGAGCTTAGACCCGAATCCTACCTACTTGGCCTAACGACGGAGGAAGAACTGCCAGAGGAGAACACAGAAAGGCTCTTCACATACCTGTCAACGGCGGCGAGGATAGTATATGCAAGAAAATGGAAGAATGAAGAGACCCCCGCCACCGAAGAATGGCTGAGCAAGACAAGAGAAATTATGGATATGGACAAACTTACTTTTCTCCTAAACGAAGCCAAAGATGGTCCGCCCAAAAGGACGGACTGGACTCCAGTCAAAGACTATCTAAAAGCTTGGAACAAGACCTGACGAGAGAAGCCCACCTCTCAACCAGGCAAATCTAAGAGAGACACAGCATAGGCTCAAAGGAAGCCGATAGCCGGAGAAGGGACATACCCATTCAGAAACATATGGGCAGCCGCAGAGAAGAAAGGACATTGAACTTCACCCCAGAGACTGCCCATAGCCCACCCATTTCCCCAGGTTACCTCCCCTCTCACCCCCCCCCTCACACCCCCTCCTGGCCCCCCTCCCCAGACCCCCCACCACCACAACCCCACAACCCCAATATCTGTTGAAACCTTAATAAAAAATATTTAACAAAAAAAATTACATTGGATAGCTAGCTACAATCCACAGAAGATTTATCATCTTACTAACATGGTAGCTGCAAGCCTCTCCTGCCCACTGCTGACTGCGGTTTCTCAGTCCTGTCACTGATCTTCCTCAATTTCCTTCCTGTTCACCTGCACACTCTAAGCATACAAACAGTATCAATAACATAAATTTGAAAAGTTAGATTGTTATCATATTTTGTCATCTCCTTGATACTTTTTAAAAATAAATTTTGTCAATTCCTATTCAATCCACAGTGCCACCATATGTTAGAGACTATTCAAATGTATCTTCAAGTCAGTGGTGAGGATGTTTCTGTCACTTCCTGGAGAGTAATGCTAAAGAACACATGGTACCCAAAAGAAACATCTCTTTAGCACCAGCTGTTTGCTTTCCTATGCAGTAGAGGAGAAGATTATGATAATCCTGGCCTTGTTTCCCAGAATCTCTATATCCAAGGTTGCTGGGATTTCTGGGATCTGAAGTCAAAGTATCCAGATCAGCAAAAATTGAAAACCAATACTAAATTATTTTCCTATTAAGTTGTTATTTTTCCATAGTCACATAGAGAGTTTCCATGGCTGAGAGGGAATGTAAATCCTGCCTTCTTGAAATCCTAATCCAACAGTCAAACTACTACACCATGCTAGCTCATCCATTCATGAGGATACTATCTGAATTATTTTGTTGGGATCAGAAACACATTCAAGAATTCTGATTCATTTTCATAAACACCTACTAAGAATTACCAAGTGTGTAGGTTAAATATATTCTTGATTTCTGTGAGCAGAAAAGGTCTGTGGCAGATTCTGGAACGTCTAGGATGTCCCCCTAAATTCCTCAAAATGATTATCCTGTTACATGAGGGCCAGCACGGTCAAGTCAGATACGGCGATGCTCTCTCGGAGCCCTTTCTAATAACTAATGGAGTGAAACAAGGTTGTGTTCTTGCACCAACCCTATTTACAATCTTCTTCAGCATGATGCTCCAAAGGGCTATGGCAGATCTCAAAGAAGAAGACGGCATATATATACGCTATCATACTGAAGATAGCTTGTTTAACTTAAGCCGTCTGAGGGCTCGCACTAAGACTCTAAACTATCTAGTCTGTGAGCTGCTTTTTGCTGACAATGCTGCCCTTGTCGCCCACACAGAAGCAGCCCTGCAGCGCCTAACATCCTGCTTTGCAGCAGCTGCAGAGCTGTTTGGGCTGGAAGTCAGCCTGAAGAAAATGGAAGTCCTCTACCAGCCCGCACCACAGGAAGAACACCATCATCCCCACATCAGCATAGGCAAATCTGTGCTTAAGTCTGTTCAGCAGTTCACCTACCTGGGAAGCATAATCTCTTCAGATACAAAGATTGACAAAGAGATAGATCACATATTAGCAAAGACATATGGTGCATTCGGAAGGCTTCACAAAAGAGTCTGGAGCAACAAGCATCTGAGGCAAAGCACCAAAATCAGTGTGTACAGAGCTATCGTACTGTCTATTCTCCTCTATGGGTCTGAAACATGGGTCATCTATTGCCAACATTTACAACTCCTCAAACGCTTTCATCAGCGCTGTCTTCGCACAATCCTAAATATACACTGGACCGACTATGTGACTAATGTTGCTGTCCTTGAGCAAGCAGGGATCACCAGCATTGAGGCCATGCTATTGAGAACACAGCTGTGCTGGGCAGGGCACGTCTCTAGGATGGAGGACCACCGCCTCCCAAAGATACTACTCTATGGTGAACTCGCCACGGGCCAGCGCAAGAGAGGCGTCCCCAAAAAGAGATATGAGGACTCCCTGAAACAACATCTCAGACTCAGCCAGATTGATCTCCAACAATGGTCCACCCTGGCCTCACATCAGGAGGCATGGAGATGCACTATCCACAATGCTGCAGCCTCTTTCAAGAAGACACGACAAATGGGTCTCGAAGAGAAATGACAACACAGAAAAAACCGAAACTTGGAACCCAAGGAGACTTTCTGCTGTGCTTTCTGCAACCAAACTTGCCTATCTCAGATTGGCCTTTTTAGTCAATCAAAACTTTATTACGGTCACAGACCAGCACAAAGTGGGCACAAGCGCCCTAAGAGGAGAAGGACAACTCCCCAGTAAACAGTTATTTAAAATCAGACTAGAAATCAGTATAAAAATATATTTTAAAAGTCAGGATATTGTTGCCTTTTTAGTCATCAATGCGTTTGTAAAAAGCGTGGGATGAGTCCTTCCTAAGAATCTTCATTCGCGAAGTAATGCCGAGAGAGGGAGGTTAAATATATTCTTGATTATGAGAGAATGAGAATATGATATATATGTATTGAATAAATCAACACTCTTGGTGGTACACTGGATTCTGACTTTATGAAACCACACATGGCCACAGAGCACTGGTTGGTTATATTTAACTCTGTTGAAGAGAGAGACAGCTTCAACAGTGAGAAGACATTTGTCCCTAGGTTGTCTTGAGCAATTGACTAAAGCTGCTTTATAGAGTGGAATGTGCTTTGAAATTCCAGCAGGACCATGAATGGTGAAGCGCATTCCTTCCTCCCAACATCACCCCAGGTTACCCCACATATTACCTCAACTTTGAAGAAGCAAGTCTGCCAAGAGTATCATGCAATAAATTTGCTGAGGCAGCTGGCATTGCCACAGCAACTGGGATCTGCTACATTCCTCACTCAAATGGAAAAGCTATACAAACAAGAGGGAGGAAAGCGAATTATTCAAATCCACAGGAAGCAGGAGCAGAAAAGGAAACAAAATATTCAAGCATCACACAAAGTAGTAGCAGGATGATGGCTGAACTAATGCCAACCAACTAGTTAAATGGCTTATTTGGTTAATTATATGCAATTTTATATAACAGATCAATGTGATCTATGCAAGCTTATATATACATCACATTGATATAGGGGTTTTTTTTTTAAAAAGTATTTTAAGTATATTGAATGACACAATTTAGGCTATGATCCTTTACATACTTTCCTAAAATAAGTTCCTCTCATACCAGTTTGGCTTATTTCGGATTTGGCATACAGTTAGTGACTTCTCAAATAAAGCATGTGTCACGTTAACTTCATAACATTCTAACAACAAAATTTTATAAAAGAACATATAATGTATTATTATTATATTTGTTATTATATTTACTTGCCACTAAAATTAGGCCAGCAGTAGCATAATTAACATAAACTTTTAATTGCCCCAAGAATTTAGCCACTCTGTTTCACTTGCTTGTTTGAAAGGTCTTTAACCTTTGAATCAAACAAATGCAAAACCGGATTCAGAAATGGCAAGGGTTACGCAAACTTTTCATATCAATTTAACCTCACAGTTTCAAAAACAAAATCAAGTCTCAACTTTTAAAGGGAGATGCCATCCAGATGTTCCATTTTTTATTATTATTAGGAATACTATGGATTTGTCAGTGGGACTGGTTTGGTGGCAAGATAGAATTCAAGGCCTCCAACAGCGTAGTTCCACTGGCATTATTATTATTATTATTATTGGTCTTAAAAACTGTTAATCTATATATATATAAAGGAAGAGCCGTCATGTGAAGACTACCTCAAACAGAGAAACCTTACAACGCAGAAACACAAAACTTGCCAACAGAAATAGGCCTCAAGCAAGGTACATTTGTAGCAAAGAAACTTTCCCCCCCAAAACCTAAAAGGCCCCCAAAACAACGAGTAAAAATAAAACTACATTTCCCAGCATCCTCCGGGGCTGCCAAAGACTCTCCCAGCCTCTACATTCTGACAACATGATTGGCTGCCAATAAGGGCGGATTTGCATAACTGCTGTACTGGCCAGCCAACATGAACATTCCGACCCATAACAAACTGTCAGAGGACTGCCAGAGCCTCCTCCAACACTTTCAAATCAGAAGACCATGATGGAGATCAACACCATTCAAGGGGAGCTCTTCTTCCTTTCCCAAAAAAGATCTCCAGTGGCTTGGAATTCCACATTAATAAGAGGACCATCCAGCAACAATGGGGTTTGCCAAGGAGGGTGCTCCAGCCCCTCTATATGCTGGCTCCAAGGGATGGAGGTCTTCTGATGTTCAGCGCTGGAAGAGCTCCCTCAGATGGCCTGTCCATGAGGAAAGCCTCATCGGACATCGGCCAATGGGTGCAAAAGACACAGAGCAGGACATCTTGAAAAAGAGAGGAGCAGAAAGTAAGCTAGACATGAAGATCTTGAGAAAGGTGGCTAAAAAGGATACGGAAAGGATTTTTAACAGTCCCCCAACAGACACTGGACGCACCTGTGAAGATAGAGATCCCCTGACAGGACAAGCCCTCCCAAAGCTGATCCGTCCTGGCCATGGTACAAGTCAAACCCGAAGGACTGCAGGCAAAGAGCTGAGGCACAAACATAAAACACCCAATTCACTTCAACACCATAACTAACAACAATTCCAACCCTTACATACTCAAACTTCCTCGCATCTCCTAAATAGGGCACAGCAACGCGTGCCGGGTACAGCTAGTGGCTTATATATTTAATGAAGAACACAGAGTTCTTTTCCAGAATGTCATTCTTGTAACCATTTCAAAATTCATACTTATAAATGAACAAACTAGATGGCATACATATATACAAAATCTCCAAAGGGATACCATTTTACTATGTAAAAAGGGACTTGAGCATCCATGGATTTTTATATCCACAGGAAATCCTGAAACAAAACCCCAGCAGATATGAAGAATGAAGTCCAATTACTATGAAGCCCTTTCAGTATCACCAGTGATTGTGATGATGACTACTATTTGTTAGACTAATTGATTATTTAGATGTCCAACCATAGCACAAAGCTTTCTGGTTTTATTCTTGCTATATTGTGGTGGGAGGGAGTTCCTACTACCCAGTGGTGCAGAACACAGTTTGACGACACTGAGGCCACTTCCACAGTGTTCGCATATCCCAAGATCTGATGCCAGATTATCTGCTTATCCCAGATTACATGGCAGTGGAGACTCATATAATCCAGTTCAAAGCAAATAACCTGGGATCAGATCCTGGGATATAAGGACAGTGTAGAAGGGCCTGAGTGGCTATCCTAGCTATTTCTTTCTTTCCATTTTGTGGCAGACTTTGGCCACAAAACAGGACCTATCTGTTCCTCGTCACTCGCCTTGACATCAGCTGGTTTGACAGGGCACTGTATGAGGGGAGAGAAGAGGAAATCCTTCTTGCTTCCCAGAGTGCCCCACTACCCCAGCTACCATCATTGCAAGAAATGGCAGATGTGTGGCACCTGGATCATGGACAGAGACTATCGTGACATGGAGAGTGAGACTGTCATGTGATGTTCATGGGTCACCAAAGCCCAGGAAACCTGGGATAGCTGTGGAGACATTTCAGAACTAGCGGAACCGTTCCAATAAGCTCAAAGTTGAGGGATAGTCTGAATTCTGGGATATAATTTGGACTATCCCACAACTTTGGCTGAGTTAAGGCAAGGCTGTGTTCAAGTAGCTTCTCTTTGTGTTACTGCAGATCAGTTCCAACTGGTCTTTGGCCATTGCAGGGTTGATTCTCATCTAGCACCAACCTATAGTGGCAGTGTAAATGAGGTCTTAGTTATAGCTTCATTATCAGAGAAAATTAATTTCTTGTTGTTTGTAGTTTGTAGTTGCTCATTCCAGACTATGGACATCTTTATTAGAGTTAGATAGATAAAGTACAGCCCCCAACAATGGCTTTGTGAATTTTTGTTTTTCCATAATTCTCAGAGTATTTTTTCTGGACCAAAAAAGGGAGTGAACTGATGCTCTTGAGAGCACATGCAATAATTTACTCTTTTAAAAGGGTTCCAAGCCCTCCCTGCACTCTTTAATGTTTTTGCAGGAGATTAGTTATCTGATGCCACCCATACATTTGATCTCATGCTCATGAGGCTCATTGGTTTGAAAGTTGGACTGGTGTTCTCAAAACCCAGGACCCCAAAACCTATTGCCAGGAGTGGTCATTATTCTTCATTACAGTTGGCACGATTTATGGGACCAAAGACATTTGAAAAACTTATCAATATGAGTTAAAGAAAATTATTACAAATTGATATGAAAATGGTATCTAACACCAATAAAATTAGCAAAATATAAATAAAAATTATTCAAAAAATTGCTGGAGAGGATGCCAAGAAGCGAGAACGTATATGCATATGTGGTGGCATTGTAAATAATATATATAAATAAACTTTGGGAAAAGGTATTTAGAAAGATAGGGGCTATAATGAATATTAAAATAGAAAGAATTCCTAGTATAGCTTTAGTATCATTATATAATAAACAGCTCAAAAAAGAAGAAAAAGATGCAAATTTATTGACAATAGAACAATTGCTCATAGCAAGGAATTGGTAAAGGGAAATATACAAATTGAAGAGTGGTATAAGGAAGTATGGAAACTGGCAATAAATGATAAGCTGGCATGTAAGTTAAAAATAAAAGTAGGAATATGGAAATAAAGTGACTTTGGTGATATCTGGAGAAAAAATATTAAAAGGGGATTTTAAAAGAAAGATGAAAAGTTCCACCACAAGAAAAAAATGTAATTTTGCAAAGATAATATATAAAAGAAGGGGAGCATGGTGATAAGGGATATATATGTATACGTGTGAAAGCAGCAGTGGATACAGTAAGACTTATGAGATGTATTGCATATTGTATTGAATACTTTGTGTCTGCTATATAAAAAGTATTTAATAGTGTCAAAATAAATAAAAGTATTTTTAAAAACTGGTTGGCACAATCACCTGGACCATCCTTCCTAGTCAACAATGAACCCCTCCCTTCCACCCAACAATGAATTAATCCCTGGCCAGCTCGAAAGGTCACCGAGTCACCTAGCTCCCTGTCTCTGTTTCTCTTTGGGAACCCATCAAGATGTTTTGACACCCATTGTTTCCCCAGCCCAGATCCATTATGAAATCCCATCTGACAGGATCAAAACCATCAAAGACCCTCAACCCTCAACACTGACCACATTTCTTCCCTCACATGCCCAAAGAAGGCAGAGAAAATGGCCACAGGCTTCAAAGAGAGCAATTACAGTTTATTATATTTCCCACCAGACCAAGGAACCAATCAGCTTGGTGGTGGTGCACCTCCATCAATCAGCACACAGATTGTAAAATACACCAATCAGCACTCCGAGTGGCAAAAGTCCATACTTTGAATAGCTGTTAAGTCTCTATAAAAGTCTCTGTTTATATCCATTGCTTTATGTCTGATTTGAGACTGTTTTCTCTTTGACATCACTTTTGGCTGTAGTGAATAAATCTCTGATCCTTGCCTTCAACCCACTTGTATCTGATTTGATACTTCAGACCCTAGGGACACGGAGCCCCTGAACCCATGGTTCTGCAGAGCTGAAATCACATGTCACTGGGACTCCAAAAGGCACAGCCCTAGAAACCCACTGGGTCACCTTTGACAAGTCATAATCTCTCAGCCTCAGAGGAAAGCAACAGCAAAGCTTCTTTGAATATATCATACCAAAAATCATATGAAAGGATTCACATACAGTGGAGATAACTTGAAGATTCATAACAATAAATCTGCCTTTCCTGGGATCAGATCATTCGATTAATATCATGAAACAAACTACTGAATATATTGGGATCATATGCAAAGGAACTCAGGAAATACAGTACATAAGGAAGCTCGTGAGAACACACACAATCTACCTCATCAGATGGGCTACTTAGCCCATTGTACGCCACTTATTCAACCCTTTCAGGATGGAGCCCATTACATGACATACATGTACTTTCAGCTGACCTCCATCCAGAAAGGGTGTTGCCTTCAGGACAACAGGGATAAGCTGGGTGGTAATGGTTCCCCAAGTGGGATGGGGTTCAACTTCCAGGTAAATTGCACTATGCAGGGTGTGGAATGACAGGTTCTCCATGCCCTCCTGCCAGGAGCCCAGAGATTTGCTATGATGCATGGCAAATCTATAGGCCTTTGTGATTAATTCCTACACACCAGTATCTCAGGACAGGATTCTCAACTTCCTCATATTTTCTCCTTTTGAAGCAATAGTATATAGATCATCTAGATATGTAGAATGAAGAGTAGTTCCTGCTCTGGAATATTAGCATAGAGCCTTGTAATGTATGTATGCTTTATTGTTAAAATAAAAAAAGGAATACACAAACACAATCTCTGAAAGAAAAGCAGAAAACGTAATTCTACCTTCCATGCTCTGCATTGTAGGCACTATACAAAGCTATTTCTAATGTTTAATAACCTGTGAATCTCACAACTGAGCTATTCCCACAGTGATATCAGGTAAGAGGAATGAGATGGTTGTTGAGTAACACCCCTCCATTTTTCAAAATTATTCCTCTAATAACAAAGCTTCCTCCTCCTTTGGGAGTTTTGTCCCAATTTAATTGCTTACAAATCTCTACAAACTGGCACCTAAATGGGTTCTGTCTGGTCTAGTGTTAATTATAATAAGTAGATGATATCAGGAGACAATAAAAGGATGGGGAACTTGTTCAGCTGTCACCAATTACTAGATACCAGTTGACATTTAATCAGTCAAGGTTTAAAGAGAAAGCATAAAATCAGCAAAGGGTATGAAGCGCAGTCCCTGAACAGCTTTCTTTTATTTATTTTCACCTATAATTATATTAGCTTCATGGAATTATTAAGACTAAATGTAGCTTGGTGAATCACCACTGAAACAGCAGCAGCAGCAATATTATATTGTTTAACAATGGTTAGTACTACTCATGACGTAATTATGATTCAGGCTGCTGAGCTCTAGGGAGCATGTTTACAGAGAGAAGCAACCATGGTTTGCTCAATATGAATATAGTGCTAACTGCTTAGCAGCGCTTAATGGTTCTGCAGCTTACTTTGAATCATAGTTTCATGCCTTAGTTTGCAGATACGGTATTTTACCTCCAGGATACAGTTTCAGGACCTGGGGCAAATTTTGGCGGCAACTCCAGCTCTGTAGCAGCTTTGCCACGGAGCCCACCGGTTCCCATCACACACTGGAGAAGGACTTCCAGGGCAGCTTTATGGCAAAACAGCTGCGGAACCAGAGTTCCCACCAAAAAAAGTTGCCAGTAGCAACACGGGAGGCTTCCCATGCTGGCATTGCCCTCAATGGGGCAAACCAGTCAGCAGACGCTTCCTCCCATGTGATTAGGTAAGGGGGAAGCTGGGATGGTGCGCGGCATGTACTGCCAGAATCACCACAATCTGTGGTAATTCCAGCAGCATGTCTGAAAAAGTCCTCGGAGTGTAGCACTCCTTATTCCCTACTACTAAACATGTTAACTGGAGATGAAGTCCAAAAATCAGGAAAGCCAAATGTTTAACTTGCCAACTACTTTTAAGTTTTCATACCCATCAAAAGGGGAACAAACTATATCAAAATAGGTTCGTATCAGGCTACACCCCTTTCTGTATTTTTTATTTTTATATGCATGTGTTTTCATTTCAGTAAACTTCTTTGAAAAAGGCTGTGGAAGTGTGAGATATAAACAAATTAAAATCAACAATACGTCACAGAACAAAGGACCTCTACACATAGGGGTTTTTTTCTGCCCTGTTCTTCCATTTGTTGATGGAAGTAAATATGGAGTTTTTTAAAAAAAAAAAATTCATGAGACCAGAAGTGTTTTGTTTTCTGGAATACCTGCTTTTGCATATGCAAACAGTGAGATGTCTTGAAGATGGGTCCTATGTATAAACAAAAAATATCATTTATGCTTCATATATACCTTAGACCAGTGTTTTTCAACCTTTTTTGAGCCGCAGCACATTTTTTACATTTACAAAATCCTGGGGCACACCACCAACCAAAATGACACAAAATGACACTCTAACACAGTAATACATATAGTTAATATGTTTTTAAATGTATTTATACATTCAGTGTGAAAACTGGGCCTGTTTCTATGAACACAACATAGATATCCTGGCAGGAATTGCAGAAAGACACAAACTTCCCACACAGAACTCCCATAACCACAAGAAAATACTATAAGAGTTTGGTGGGCATTGACCTTCGGTTTTGGAGTTGTAGTTCACCTATATCCAGAGAGCACTGTGGACTGAAATAATGTTGGATCAGGACCAAACTTGGCATGAATACTCAATATGCCCAAATGGAGATGGAGTTTGGGGAAAATAGACCTTGACATTTGGAAGTTACAGTTTCTGGGATTTATAGTTAACACACATCAAAGAGCATCCTGAACTCTTGCAACAATGGAATAGAACCAAACTTGGCATATTGAACTCTCATTACCATCAGAAAGTACTGAAAGGGTTTGCTTGGGAATTGACCTTGAGTTTGGAAGTTGTAGTTCACCTACACCCAGAGAGCACTGTGGACTCAAACAATGTTATGTTATGTTGTTGTTTTGTTTTCTATCCAGAATCACAATGTTAGAAGGAGGCTCACCACTTTAAGGTCCCTAAAACAGGCATGGAAAACTTTGGCCCTCTGGGTACTTTGACTTCAACTCCCACCATTCCTAACAGCCTGAGGCCCTTTCCTGCTTAAATGGCTGAGGGGAGGAAAGGAAAAGGGCCCGAGGCTGTTAGGAATGGTGGGAGTTGGAGTCCAAAACACCTGGAAGGTCCAAGTTTGCCCATGCCAGCTTTCGACAGAGACCTCTTCCTCCCCCTTCATGCCCTTTCTTCCCCCTCCTGCTGAACACTTACTTTTTCTTCTACACTGCCGCTTCTGCTGCCATTTTGATCTGAGGGGGCAGCATGAGCGTGTTCAGGAGGGGAGGGGGAGGGAGGGAGTAAGACGTGACCCGTGCGGTCGCTACTGCGCAGACTCGCCCCAGAGCAAAGCAAGACAAAGCGAGCAGAGTAAGGCTGGGAAGAAGGGAGCCCGAGTGGAGAAGAAAAAGTGTTCGGCAGGAGGGGGAAGAAAAGGTATTGGACACATGGCACACCTGATGATAGCTCACGGCACACTAGTGTGCCACGGCACACTGGTTGGGAAACACTGCCTTAGACACATAGCACTAGGGTAATTTTATACAATATTTTTCATAATATTGTGCACAAAACAATGTTGGTGTACTTCTAGCCATCAGAAAGTAAAGGTGAAGATAATTCTGGATTTTGGAGAAGGGATGCTCAAGCTATATAACTCCATCACAAACATGTTGCACCCAAAACCAACTAGTAAGAGATAACAATGTTGCTTGCTGTAAGTAACTGCTTCCAAGATCAGATGATGGATCATTATTAACTTTAGCTGTCCTAGCATGAAATAGTGAGTGGATGAAACAGAAGTATATATTGCCTATATCCTATAATTCCTGTTTATCATGCTGCAACACACTTTCTTTCCTCATCTTCAACTATAAACATGGACAATCTTCCACTCTGTTTTCAGAAACAGAAATCTCCTGTTCTATCTTAATAATTAACTTTAAGCCTTTTCAAAGCAAGAGATGTACTACTTTTATTTGGAACACAGTATCTCCCATCTTTCCAATGCAGCTGGAGAAATATATGCAATGCCTCTCTGTGCTTCTTGATTTTTTTTCCCCTTCAGAAATCCGGGAAAGCAAGTGTAATAATGTACGAATTATGTACATTAATGATGCAGGCTAAGTTTAAGGGAACAGACGTCTGTTTGTCGTGTATGAAAAATCCTTCAGTGGACGTTTAAAAAAATGAAAACTGTCCACACATTGCAATCTGATGCATATTTAGTCAGAAAACAGTCCTGTTAATTTCAATTGGTCTGCTTCCAAGTTCATTTGTATGTTAGGTGCTAGTATCAAATCTGTATTCTGTACAGAGTTAGATGAGTTTACACACATTCAAAATCAGTGAGTTTCAGCAGTTTGCAGAGAAGGGCAATTTTGGATTACATAACTAAATACAATTATTCGAAAGTTAGTTCCTTTGAAAGCATGAAATTTACTACATCTGAGACCCCTTCTACACTGCCACATAAAATCCAGATTATCTGGTTTTAACTGCATTATATGACCGTGTAGACTCATATAATCCAGCTCAAAGCAGATAATGTGGATTATCTGCTTTAGTAATCTGTATTATATAGCAGTGTAGAAGGGGCCTAAATTTCATGCAACTGAATGTAGGTCCCTTCTACGCTGCCCTATATATCAGGATCTGATCCCAGATTATCTGTTTATCCCAGATTATCTGGCAGTGTAGACTCATATAATCCAATTCAAAGCAGATAATATGAGATCCAATCCTGGGATATAGAGCAGTGTAGATTTATTTATTTATTTACTACATTTTTATACCGCCCCTCTCAGCCCGAAGGCGACTCGAGGCGGTGTAGATCCAGCCTAAGTCCCACTGAGTATGTGGCTCATTCCAAATTAAACATGTTTTTAATTTCTCTTCTAAATTTTAATTTTGCCCCTTTTTGAGGTAGTATGGGAGGTCTACTCATCCAAAAACATGACTGACTATATTATTTATGGGGGTAAGTGCAGCTCTATGGAGTTCTCCCATCTGTTCCGTTACAGAGAAATAAACTGAAGTTAAATGGGCTTTTATAAAAATCATTATGTCTTAAATAGAACATGAATCACTGGGAAAATAAAGCCATATGTCTTACATTAGTTTCTCATTTTGCTTTGTCCCAGTTTTGCCTGACTGGATATATGTCATATTTGGTGTTTCATATGTGACACTCTTGTTTAAAGCCCAAAACCACTCTGCATTTCTGAGTAGCCTTTAGGGTGCCACCCCATGACTCATTGAAAGGTCAGTAGATGAAATCATAGAGGTCCACTGGCCTTTCAGTGCCTAGCCTTTTGTATGTAGTGATACAAGTCACCAGGCAGGAATATACCGTATGTACCAAAATAACACATGATGCAATGCTGGCTTGGGGATGCTGGCATTTATAGTACAAAACAGCAAAATGTTCATGCTCTGATTCAAACATGATACTGCCAGGCACTTGGGGAGCAGGAGGAATATTGAAGCAATATTATAACAGCTGCATTGGCTCTCAGTGTTGCTATTGTTGCTCAAAATACTAACACTTTTTTTAAAAAAAATTGGAAGCTTGCTACAGATTCATGACAAAGGACCTCATCAGAGTTGAAAGGGCTAAAGCAGGGGATAGTATGTGGGACAGTGGACGGAATAGTCAGGCTCTGTTCCCTCCCGTTGGTGTCTCTCTTCTGTCTTTCCATGTTGTTTCCCTGGGGCACTCTGAGCTCTGTTTCTCTCTGCTGCAGAGTCTGGCTGGAATTTTCCCAGCATCATGTGATGGACTCTGTGGGCCTCTGTTCTAGAAGCCCTAAGGGCTGTTTACATCTGTATTTGTACTTTACCTACATGAGTCTGTGTTTTATATAATCACTTTGTTTGGCCATGCGGTCACTCGGATGGCGCTACTTCCTGGCTCCAAACCTGGTGTCTCCACCCTCAACTCTTCCCTTTACTGGAGTTTACCTAGGGGCTGGACGTCCCCTCTGGCCTCACTTCCAGCAGAGCACATGGACGAAGCAGGCTGAAGTCTGGAGTTAGGCTCAGACAAAGCACTTCAGTTCACGTATAGCCTTCCAACGCTCTCAAAACCAAGGAATTCAGCAATAGGGAGGGCCACCCCTTCAACAGAGGCTGTTTCTTTGTGGACCAAAGGACTTCATGTGCCAGAGGACTGTTTGAGGAGCAATAAGGGACCTGAAACCAAAGAAAGCCACCTTCGCTTTGCAAAGGCAAGTCAATGCACCCCCTTTTTGGTGCCACCAGTTTGTTATTTACTGGTTGTTGTTAAATAAACCTGTTTTGAGTTCACCCATTTGGAGTCCTGAACTCATTGCTTGTAGAATCTTCAGGTTTTCTTTTATGGGAAGGCTGTAACGCGACCCCCAGGGCTATAGAATTCGTCCATCCTTTTAAAGTCCCAATTTTTGGCCCTGGTGGGACGCCACAAGCAGAAAGAAGCGAGGAGAGGACTCCATTCAGCACTGTAAGTCAGGCACCCTAAGCGGGACCTCCTTTCTCTTATGTTATGGTTGTCCCCAGCCACGACACAACCACATTCCTAACAGAAGGAAATCCAGTAGCCTTTTGGCAAACATTGCACCTCACTAAAAAGGCTGAAAGAGGAAGGGGTAAATCTCTCCTATGGGACAGCCACATCATGAAGGGAGAGGACAGGAGGCGAGGGCTATCTTACATATATGGCTCTCCTGGATGGCTGTAGAAATGGCCGTTATGATATCTGTGGCTATTTCCACATAAAGAGGTTTTGTCTTGAGCTAACATGGATCAGACCTGTTTGGTATTTAGCTATCTCAGGGCTGATTTTTTTGCACACCAACTGAAGTCATCAGTGTAGATGTATCTTTGGTCTCCTCATCCTACAACTACCTACCAATGTCCTACCAACTCCCTTGTTCTGAGACCACTTACTTCCATATCAGAGAAGCTCATCCTATAGTTACCTTTGCTGGTGCATTATCCAGTCTCCTGTCTGTGAACCCTCAACATTTAAAATAAATGTTCTTCTCCATATGTAAGTGACACTGGGCTTGAGTGAAAGGGTTATGTAGGTTATAACCTCTACAAATGACGCACTGATGTTGGTCCCTGCCTGGACTATTGATGAGATTTTTTAAAAAAAAGAATGGATCTTCATTTATGTTTTTGAAATGGAAAGGTAGGAAATCTAATTATGACTATAAGGTGGGCCCTTGGTATCTACTGGGGTTTGGTTCCAGGATTCCCCGTGGATACCAAAATCTGTGGGCGCTCATATTACCTTATATACAATAGTGTAGTAATTTTTTTTCACTTATATAAAATGACAAAATCAAAGTTTGTTTTTTTGGATTTTAAAAAATATATATTTCCAAGTAATAGATAGTTGAATCTAGGGAAACAGAATCTATAGGTAGGAATGGCCAACCATGCCAGTGGCATAGATATTATTGGAAAAGTAGAAGTTCTTCCATTCATGTTTGTTTCCTATCTGAAATCTTGTATTTCTGATTTCTGCAACATGTTTTTAAAGGAATAAAAACAAGTTAGTTCTGTGCAATATTTTATTTGAATATCATTTTAAAATATTACAGTATCAATGGTAAAATCTCCTGAGGTCCAGTGGCATTCCAGAGAGCAATACAAGCTTAATCTTGATCCAGCTGTAAAATATTGGTTTGAATTGGTTCCCGTACAAAGTCAACTTACTCATCATTATAGCTCAGCTGACTCTGTCCAACCATCTTTCTTGTTGATGACATATTTTCCTTAGAATGTTGCCAAAAACATTGCTCTGGTATCAGCAAATTATCTAGTTGAGGTCTATGAATTTTCAGAATATATGTCTTCATGGAAATTAGGAAAATGATCAAATATATTTTAGTATAATGCATTCAATTCTCTGCAACTTTCTGAGGAGGGGAAATTATTCTGCAGGTCTCATACAGCTCTCAAGGCCCTTTTTGTAGCCTCTAGTCATCCTTGTTTCCATGGGGCGTGCAGTTTAGGGAGGGGTTAGAATTCTCAGCCAGAAAGTCTGAGTGTCTCACCAAACTACAAACCCCAGAATTACATGGGGAGCTTGGATAGCAGTTAAAGTGGGATACAGCACTACAATTGTGCAGCGTGAAAAGGCCCACGGGATGTTCCACGCCAATACTTGAATCCCACTTAGCCTTGATTCTCAGTGGTTGAATCAGGATGCTAGAGCAGAAGAAACTTTAGTCTGATCCTGCAGAACTCTTTTTGTGAGGTTATGGCATGTCCCAGAACCCTGATAAGAGAGATTCATTTACAGCAGCCCTACCATAATTTTAGGAGGCTCCAAAATGTTTAATCCAATAATGATTTCCTCTAACAATACATCTGAGTTGATGAAACCAGACCTGTTTAAAAGCAACCTCTGCAGTGATCTGTACAAATTCAGAAATTCCTGGACTACAGTTCGCAAACATAAAAATAAGGGATGGCTAGTAACAGCTTCCTAAATAAGTTTTGTCAAAGCACTTTCTTTTGCTGAAAATATAAGCAGGGATAATTACAACATTGGGTCGTTTATCTCACAGGACAATTTTTTCCTATTGAATAGTTATTTGAAAATTTAATTAGCATGTTATATACTCCATTAACCACTGTTTTATGTTTATATTAGTGGATGAAATAGGGTGAAAAACCAAAAATTGTTGTATGGTACGAGTAGCAGTGCGATGGGTGGGGTGGGGTTGCCATTCATGTTTGAGCATAATCACGTAGCATATTGCTGCATTAAATTCTAATTCCAAGTGCTGCTGGTGTTTGAAGAGATTATATTCATATCTGTTTGGATTTGAATATTCTAATGTATTTAAAAACACAAAGTTTAAAAACTTGGCATTTACTAAACTGGCCAAGCTAGCCACTTGGAGTGCCTCTGGTGTCGCTGTAAGGAGGTCCTCCACTGTGCATGTGCCAGGGCTCAGACTGCATTGTAATAGGTGGTCTGTGGTTTGCTTTTCTCCACACTCACATGTTGTGGACTCCACTTTGTGGCACCATTTCTTAAATTTGGCTCTGCATCTCGTGGTGCCAGAACGTAGTATGTTCAGCACCTTCCAAGTCACCCAGTCTTTTGTGTGCCCGGGGGGAGTCTCTCACAAAAGAGGTGGTGAATCCCAGTGTAAATTCAACTGACAAGCTGGCAGTGTCTTAGAAATTGTCCATCTGTAGTCACTAGACTACAGATGGACACTAGAGCAGCATTTTTTCAGGCTATTTGACATTTGAGATGCACATTCTTTTTTCTCCCAGTGTGCCAGGGACCAGCCCGATATTTGTGAACATTGATTTACAATTGTTTCTTTCTTCTCTGGAAAGTTGCTAGGGACCAGCAGTTAATAGCCCGGAGACCAGCAAGGATCCAGGGACTATGACCACTTCGAATGGCATGGCACTAAAACAGGCATGGGGAAACCCAGGCCCGTGGGCTGGACGTGGCCCTTTAGATTCTTTGACCTGGCCCACATCTATTTCAACCTCCCCTTCATCATGTTGACGCAGTGGCCTGCAACATCCCCAGGCTGAGAGGAGGGCCGAGGCAGAAACATGGCTCTGCCGGATGCTTTCTGAAAAGCACTCGGCCGTGGCGGGTTTGTCTCCTACCTCTGGCCCCAAGGAAGATGGGCCGCTGCCTTCCCAGGACCCAGAGAAAGCCAGGGAGAGAACCACACCATTGCCAAACATGACCCACAGCAAAAAGGCAGTCCCAGGGCAAAAAAGTTTGCCCATGCCTGATTTAAAGCTATGATTTTAACACACTTAGCAACTGCGTGTTTCTATCACCGGCTCTTCTCTGGACCCCATAAAGGCAGCGGCTCACCTTCCTCGGACCCAGAGGGAGTGAAACATGCCACTGAGTTTGTCTTCCTGGGAACAGAACTGCCCCTTCCCTCCCTCACCCCCATCTTTCTTGCCCTGCCCCTTCTGACCCCACCCCTTCCGGCCCATGACCCCACCTTTTCTGGCTTTACGCACTCTCCCAGTCCAGCCCTTCCAGCCCTGGAGACAGAGCCACCCCTTCCCTCTCCTGCCCCCAGCCCCTCCCTTCTGGCCCTGCCCCTTCCAGCCATGGCTCCACCCCTTCTGGCCCATGACCTCGACTCTTCTGGTCCCACCCACACTCCCTCCTGGCCTAGCTCTTGCTGCTGGGCCCACAAGATCCACATTATCTGCTTTAAACTGGATTATATAAATCTACATTGTCGTATAATATAGTTCAAAGCAGATAATCTGGATTTTATATGGCAGTGTAGAAGGGGCCTGAATGACAAGGTTTGAGCAATTGTGGTTGTTACTCAAGATATAATTCTTAACCAAGGTCCATCTCCAGATCTGAGCAGGCTCAGGACCTGGGGCAATCCTGAACTGGTAACATGTTAGCTTTCAGGCTGGATCTATACTGCCCTATATTCCAGGATCTGATCCCAGGTTATCTTCTTATCCCAGATTATCTGGCAGTGGCAGTGTAGACATATAATCCAGTTCAAAGCAGATAATCTGGGATCAGATCCTGGGATATAGGGCAGTGTAGATCCAGCCTCAGAAGCCTGGGGTTTATCTCCCATCCTTTGCACCCAAGACAATCATGAGCTTGCTCAGGCGTCTTCTACCCTGCCATAAAATCCAGATTATCTGCTTTGAACTGGATTCTATTTGTCTACCACCCACCACCATATATTCCAATGAAAACCAGATAATCTGGATTTTATATGGCAGTGTAGAAGGGGCCTCAGCTGAGTTTTCTACTTTTCTTCACTGCAAGAAAAGTAGAAAAGGGTATGAATTTTGCAAATCCAACATATTTTTGACTGCAGTTTTCAGCATTCCTAATTACTGGTTATGTTAGCTATGGCTATTGAGAGGTGCCATGCAACATTTGGAGGCCTCCATGTGTCTCATATATAATTTAAAATTAGATATTTCTGAGATTTTAATAGTTCTTAGTTAAGATATTTATGTTTAGTGTTGTTTCCCATATTAAAAAGAATTATTGCCAAATGACATGTACCTAAATATTAAAAACCCTTTTTTGCCTTACCGTTTTTTTTTGCAGCTGGGTAGAATTCAGCCTATCAATTTGTCCCATATCTTCAATAATAGAAAAAAAAATAGAAGCTTACATTTTATTATTAATGTTTAAGTGGGAAAAGGTGGACCTAGAATAGAAAACTTAGGAATCTGCCTCATACCAAGGAAGAGTATTTGTCCATTTTCCCTCTTTCATTTCTTCTCTAAATCTCTTGAATTTGTGTACTGCTGAGTTCCCAGCTTGCTTTCATGGGGGCGGGTGAGGAGTAGTAGCCATTAGCACTACATATCTGCTGTCTCAGTCTTTCTAGCGCAGTCTCTGAGGGCCAGCCAAGAAGAAAAAAAGTCTCAATTTATTATGGAACATAGATGGGATGAGACTTGCTAGAATTCAGAGTAGGGCTTTTAACAGTGTGCTGTTTTGCTGATCTGAATGGATCTTAATGTTTTAATATGTTCGTTTTAATTGGTTTTAACTAAATAATTTAATTACAGGATTTTTATTTTTAAAAACCCAAAATTTATTGGCCTTCTAGATGTCTAAGCTGTGTGTGTTTTATATTTTGTAAGGCATTTTGAGTTCCAGTATTGAGATTGAAACAAACCAATACCAACAAAACTAAGAGACTTTTATATTCCTGGTCACAGATAGGAATTTTCCAACCTGGTCCTTTTGATTGCAGATGCCAGAAAGGTTTGAAGCTAAGATCTTCTTACATACAAACCATGTTCTTTCTCAGTATTACAGTTCAACTGCTCCTAAATTTCCTTGAGATCAGGCTCTCACGTTGCTAGAGTTCTTACAATTTTTCACACATGAGAAAATGCTTCTATCAGGACCTCATCACACTGAAATGGGAAAACATGGGTGACTGTCCTTTTAGAGTAGAGAATTGCCCCTCTAGATTAGGTATATGCAAAGTAAGGCCTACAGGCCAGATGTGGCCTTTTGGGTGCTTACCTCCGGTCCTTTTCTTTTTCCCTGTCCTCTTGGCATAAGGAAGAGAGAGGAAGACATGAGGGCTCTCAGCCACCACGCGTCTTGCCCTCCTCTTGGCATAAGAACACGGTGAGCCGCCATGTCCTTATGTTGAGAGGATGGCCCAAAGAAGACATGTGGTGGCAGAGAGCTCTCTGCAGCTGCTTAGTTCCCCCTCTTCTTGGCAAGAGGACATGGCAGACCACCATGTCCTTCTGCCAAGAGGAGCACCCTGCAGGACTTGACTGTGCAGGGCTCTCAAGAGAGTCCTGCACAGCTGTGTGTCAAGTCCTTCCCTCTCCCCTCATGCCAACCATCCTCTAACCTCTCCTCGGTGCCAATTTCCCCTCTCCCAGCCACCCAAGCATGTGGCCCCTTCTCTAAAAAGTTTGCCCATGCCTGCTCTAGATTGTCAGTCGTCCTGTTTCAAGTTCTCCCTCCCCACCACACTCACATGTATAACCTAAGAGCTGGCCATACATTCTTTTTCTTTCCATTGGCTAAAATTGCCCTGTCCAAAACCTCATATGATAAAGGAGTCTGATGGGGGCAGGCAATGAAACAGAACATGAAACTTTGATGGTTCCCATCCCACCTGATTTTCAGCTAGAACCACGAGAGTAATGGAGAATAGGAAGTTGGAGCTCTGAACATGATTGCTTGCCTGTGTTCAGAGTTCCCTCCTTTCAGGACATTTCTGCTGCTTTTCAACCCTGGAGGTAGTTTAACATCATGCTATAAGCTCTGTGCCTCTCTATGCTTGAAAAGAGGCTGAAGTGTTCTACAATGGGGAAATTTCTCAATGTGATGAGGTCCCTGATCACGATTGCCAGAGTTCCCTTCTTTCAGGACACTTCTGCTTTTTTCAACCACTGACTGCCAGAAGTAGTTTAATGTCATGTGATGAACTCCATGCCTTTCCATGCTTGAAAAGAGGATAAAGTGTCCTAGGACGGGAAAATTTCTCAACATGAAGAGGTCATCAGTCAGCATCAGTACTTCTTACTGCAGTACTTCACACACCTATAAATCAATGATGTGAAGAGAAATCTGTTTGATTTATGCGAATGTGGATACCACTCATAGGATCTCAAGTGTGAGTTGAGTCTATTGAGATATGAGATCACTGTTGTGTGGCAGGCCATGGGTTTTCTTCACTATCCACCTGATGATTACTTACTTTGTTCATATCTTCCAACAAAATGCTTACATCTAACACACCTTCATCGTCTGTTTCAGTTCATTTCAGATCTCTAATCATCCCTCTGAATTTATGATGCTATCTGAAATGAAATGTGTCCATCTCTGTGTTGAGAAGATTTGATTTTATTGGCCTTAGAAGCTCCATGGTCATGATCTGTGATGTCATAAAGACAGAAATTACACACTTTGTGGTTATGTTTAGGTTTAGCTAAAGAGCACAAGAATGTATTTATTCTGCATTAAGCATTGGCCCAAGAATATTTATGGCACTGGACAGAAAGTATAGTTTCCTTTTAACTGAGTAACCTGGTGGATATCAAGAACACCGATACTGGAATAGATTGTAAAATTGTAGGGGGAGGTTAGGTTTTTGAATCCCTTTTTGGAATTCCTTTTTCCTTCTGAGATCTTTAGCCCCAATCTATTTTTGGGATGTTAAAAACTCAGTGAAGTGAGGTTTTAACACAACGGGCCCTTGTCCCTGAGGGTGGCATATTCCAACACACTTCGAAAAGTCTGTTAAGTGCTCAAGTGAAGTTTTAAGTGACTACAAAGCTAGAAATGTGAGGACTGGAAAATATTTCATTGGAGAGGCAGACTTCTTATTTAAAGGACCACTTTGTTCCCCTTTAACTACTATCCTTGCCTATGAGAGCAGAGTACTTACCTGTAGTTCTGAGTTACATTATTATGGGAACTTGGAACTCTGTAGTTTGGGAGAGCTGATGGCAATTGACATCTAGAAATAGCTGAATAACTATGTGTTTCCCCCATTCTTGTAAGGAGCAAATATGCATGAAGCCTCACATGAAGTGTAAAGCCACATGAAAAGGACTGCAGCTAGTATGGAGTTTTACCCTTCCTTTGCTACTGCACAGGGAGGATTTGTTTCCAACCCCAATGATAGCCTCAGAGTAGCAAATATTCCAGAGAGAGCACCAGGAGAAGAAGGGTAATCTCCCAATTCCCGATTTCTCCAATCTTATAACTTTATTTCTTTACTTGTTGCAAACTTGTAACCACTGTTTGTATATTAAACCACTTTAAACAGGATAAAAACACACATTTTAGTGCAAAACACATATCTGATCCTAAATATGTGTGATTTTGATGTCACCAGCACACACACACACATTTTTTGTGGTAACCCATTGCTTTTGGACCTGCCAAGGCCACTTCATTGGCGGATACTAAAGGCCAAATAGCCAATAAATTAAGAGTGAAAGAGACCAAGAGATAAGGTGTTGGGTGGGGATACATTTACCATGTCTGTCTGGTCTAAACCAATTTTGAATAAATAATGGTGGTCGTAGTCTCCATTAGCATAAATGTTTGGGTGAACTGTCTTCATTTACATGAAAATATTGGTGTCCCTGCTATTAAAGATAGATGAAAATTATGGTATGATGCTTCCATTTTCGCAAAGCCTGTCTCCAATCACAGGGTAGCGGTAGGGACACATCTGGGAGCCTGCAGAGCCGCTCTTAGGAATTTCGATTGGACACGCTCTAGTGGGGCATAATTTGAGAAGGGTCCAAGCTGGGCTCCATACAGCATTTGTGCGACTGATTTTGCTTCAAAAAGTTTAAGTGCCGCCGGTATAAAGTGACCTCCTCCCGTCCTGAGATATCTTAAGATAGCGGATGAACTCTTTTGTGCTGTCTCTGCTGCACAATCTGCATGGGCTTTCCTGCTGTTGCTGCTATGGAGGGTAACACCAAGATCCTGTCTTTTAAAATACATATTTTATACTGATTTGTAATCTAATTTTAAATAACTATTTACTGGGGAGTTGTCCTTCTCTTCTTAGGGCGCTTGTGCCCGCTTTGTGCTGGTCAGTGACTGTAATAAAGTTTTGTTGTTGTTGGTATGATGCTGGTAGTAAACAAGATTGGCACGAATAATCCCCATTAAGCAATTTAATAATTTTATGGTAAGTAGGAAAATAAGCATTTTGCATATAATTAATTAGAAGGATTGTATGCTGGTGAAGAGAAAACCTGATGCTATACATATCTTGTAAAATGTGTGATTTTCAGCAGACTGGCTTTTGAGCGGCACCTCTCAGTTTAACTCATTTCTGCAGATTGTCTAATAAAAGCTGTTGCTTAATTTCTGACTCCAGTGTAAGTTTTGACTTGCATTACACTGGGCAGGTGGATCTGACTATTTTTAGTAGCAACAATATCACTGAACTCAAGTATTTCAAATATCACGTAGCTCACTGAAAATAGAGTGTAGAAGTAAAGGGATAAGATAAACCAAAATATTTCCCATGGTTTGGGTCCAAACTATTTGAAAAACGGCATCTCCACATACAGACCAGCACAAGCACTGTGGTCTGAGGACAAGGCCCAGCTCTCGGTCCCATCCCCATCTCAAGTGCAGTTGGTGGGAACAAGAAGGGGGGGGGGGCGTCTCCATGATCACTCCCTGCCACTGGAACTCCCTCCCTAAAAACACCCCCCCCCTCTCCTTCTAAAAGCTTTTAAAAATCCACCTAATCACTCTAGTTTACAGAGAGGAGGAGGACTAATACATCTTTATATGTACCCTCACCTAGTTGTTGAACACCTACCTTTGCCCGTAAGAAGTTGTATCCCATCTTAGCTTGGATGTTTTTTAATCTAATTTTTAAATATTTTGAAAGAAGTTACGTTGTAAATGTTTCTGATGTATTATGTTATGTGTATTTACATTTGTTATTTTTATAATTTTTACTGAGATTGCTTTACCCACTGGTTTGATTTGTTATTTGTTGTTTTTGGCAATTAATGTTTGCCATTGTGTTATTTTTGCTGGAAACCACCCTGAATCCCCTCAGGTAGATAGATGTGGGTTATAAATAAAGTATTATTGCTATTATCTTCAAAGATCTCCCTAGTGTTAATTCGTGCAATCCTATGAAAGATTTAAAACTCCTGTGTGGTGGAGAACCCATGCGTCAATCCTTCAACAAGGGCAAAAATACAATGACAACTGTATTTGGTCTTTTCAGCCTTGAAAGACGGCGTTTAAGAGGTGACTTGATCGAAGTGTATAAAATCATGCATGGGATAGAAAAGGTGAATAAAGAAAAATTATTTTCTTTGTCACAAAACACTAGGACTAGAGGGCACTCCCTGAAGCTCCAAGGTAGGAAAATTAGGACTAATAAAGGGAAATATTTCTTCACCCAGAGGGTCATTGGGTTATGGAATTTACTTCCAGAAGAGGTTGTGACAGCTGTCAGCCTGAACAACTTCAAGGCAGGATTAGACAGATTCATGGATACCAAGTGTATCGGTAGTTACTGAAAAGGACATCCAAGTGCCACCTCGGAGTTGGTTGAGGTAGGCAGGATTTCCCTGGCTACTGGTTGTGGGGGGTCGGGAGCAGGTTAGGGTTTTGCCCTCCCTTCTGCTCGAGATCCCTGTGTACAACTGGGGGCCACTGTGTGATACAGAATGCTGGACTAGATGGGCTGAGGTCCGATTCAGCATGGCTCTTCTTATGTTCTTATGTTCTTAACTAAGATCTTTTCATGTGGGCAACTGGATGTCCTGCTGCAGCACTGGCGTATTTACTACACTTGGCGGACCATATATACGAATTCACGTGGAAGCACTGGGCAAAGGCTAGAACTGGAATTTTAAAGCAGTATTGCTCTCCTTTCTTAGCATTCACTTTGTGTGTTTGGATTTTTTTTTTCAGTACTGTGTTTTAAAAAAAATCAATTTTACTTAAGCTTTTGGGAAATGTATCATTTTTCTTTACAACACCTAATTAACATGTCAAACACAAACAGGAACCTTTCCCTGATATTTAGCAGTGATTCTCAAATGGTCCTTTTATAAATATTTAGTTGATATTTTATCAATATTGTTTATTTTACAAATAAGAATGTAGAGTTGGAGACTCGGTAATAAATTCTTGGAGAGCCAGTGTGGAGCATTGGGAATGTGTGGAAATGTAAGTATGCAGAGGCATCATGAAAATTTCAATTTGGAGATTTTTAGTTCCTTGTTAAATGAAGAATCTATAAAATGCTTTTCTTGACAGCAAACGGTCAATTAGAGTTTAGAAGACTTATCTCAGCAGTGAACATCTGATCCACTGCTTTCAGTCAAGGACATTTTCCCTCACCAATGCCTTGTGTCTGTTTTTCATTGTTGTATATTTGGAATGCTGAAAAAGCCTCCTTCTTATTTATGCACTGCTGGAGTCGTCTGCTTGAGTGAACTTACAAAGTCTAGGTAAGCATTTCTTTAAAAAAAATTCCAATCACATTTGAACTGAGTCAATCCAGAGAGGTAGCTCCCCTAAGACGAGGGCAAATTGATTTGTCATCTCACTAAAGAGCTAAAAGTTAAGCAAAAATAACATATGGAAGGTCAGGAAGACAATGACAGAGTTCCTTTCCTCCAAAGAGAAACCTAATTGTTTGTAACAGCATAGAGTGCTACGTCTGCATTTGAGAGCTACATGTATTTTCTGTCTGTTTTCAGCCCAGACTTTCAGGGACAAATTCACACAATTGTCGGCTGGAACAAATAGCTTTTGAAAAGGAAATTATAGCTCTAGTCCCCCTGATCTAGAATGGTGCCCTGGAGCCCATTCATGCTACAAAATTGTATTTCTATAGGGTGTTTCAAAAAAGATGGGCTCGATTTAAAACCATTTTATCTCTGCAATCGGAATTGCTCACAACTGAAACTCTTCCTCACTGGAAAGGGTGGGGATTAGAGTTTCAAATGATCCCCGTTAGATGCTTCTCCCAGACCAGGGCTGTCCAACTGGCGGCCCCGGGGCCGAATCCGGCCCTGTAGCCTGTTGGACACGGCCCCACCTATGCCCTCAGCCGCCATTTTTAAATTTAAAAAAAAAATCGATTTTTTTTTTAAAAATGGCGGCGGGGGGGGGGGAGCGGGGCATGGAGGAGGAAGAGAGCTCCTCCTTTTTTGGCCCCCCTCCCTACCTAGGGCAGGGGAGCCGCTGAAAAAGGGCAGAAGGCGGCGCCAAGAGCAGCGCGTCACAGGCCTGGCGTGACGCGCTGCTCTTGGCACCGCCTACTCCTCCTTTCGCGGCTCCCCGGCCTAGGAAGGGGGGGCACCGAAAAGGAGGAGTAGGCGGCCAAGGGGCAGCGCGTCACGCCAGGCTTGTGACACGCCGTCGTTGGCGCCGCCTTCTGCCCCGCGGCTCCCGGCCTAGGAAGGGAGGGGGCGCCGAAAAGGAGGAGTAGGCGGAGCCAAGGGGCAGCGCGTCACACCAGGCCTGTGACGCGCTGCCGCTGGCGCCGCCTCTTCTGCCCCTTTCGGCGGCTCCCCGGCCTAGGAGGGGGGGGGCGCGAAAAGGAGGAGGCGGTGCCAAGAGCAGCGTCACGCCAGTCCCAGACGCGCTGCTCTTGGCGCCGCCTACTCCCTCCCTTTTCGGTGGCTTTAGGAGGGGGGGCCTGGGCTTGGGGCGGGCCTGGGGCGGGAGCCTGGGCGGGGCCGAGCGGCCCCGCAGGTCATCAGTGACCTCTTATCCGGCCCTGGACCCACCAGAAGTTGGACAGCACTGTCCCAGACCATAGCCTCAGTCATTCACAGGATGGGAATTCTGAAACACAAGGCATTTTGTGTTCTGCAGTTCAACAAGACTGACTCTATAATTGCAATGCAATATTTATTTTTGTTGCACCTCAGAACGCTGGCAGTTCCCCCTAGATCAGTGTTTCCCAACCAGTGTGCCGGGGCACACTAGTGTGCCGTGAGCACTCATCAGGTGTGCCGTGGGAAATTGGAACCTCCTGGGGGGGAATCTAGTGTGTTGAAGTATAAAAACCTTGATAAAGGCACAAAATTACAAACACCCCCCTCCCCACCCATTGTCTACTTGGTCTCTCCTTCTCCATGCATTGGGAAGGCCCACCTCCCTTTCCCCAAGTAGAGACCTCCTCTTGCCTCCTGGGGGTTCTGTGTGGGAAGTTTGGCCCAGTTCTATCATTGGTGAGGTTCAGAATGCTCTTTGATTGTAGGGGAACTATAAATCCCAGCAACTACAACTCCCAAATGTTAAGGTCTATTTCCCCTGAACTCCATCTGCGTTCATATTTGGGCATATTGGGTATTCATGGCAAGTTTGGTCCTGATCCAACATTGTTTGAATCCACAGGGCTCTCTGGATATAGGTGAACTACAACTCCAAAACCGAAGGTCAATGCCCACCAAACTCTTATAGCATTATGGGGGTTCTGTGTGGGAAGTTTGTGTCTTTCTGCCATTCCTGCCAGGACATCTATGTTGAGTTCCTCGAAACAGGCCCAGGTTTCACACTGAGTGCATAAATATATTTTTAAAACATATTAACTCTATGTATTACTGTGTTAGAGTATCATTTTGTGTCATTTTGGTTGTTGGTGTGCCCCAGGATTTTGCAAATGTAAAAAGTGTGCCGCGGCTCAAAAATCACACATACCAGGCAGATGCAATAAATGTACTTTTATTTAGAATAAAGATAAAGGATAGTCCAAAGATGTAAGAATAAAGCAATCAAAGCAAATCAAGTCCAATAAAGTTCTCGAGCTGCAAGCTCAATTGGCTGAAATCCCAACGGAGGCAAAAGTCCATAAACAAGGCAAACCGCTCCTTGCGGTCAAAATAAAACTTGAGACAAACCGCTCCGGCGGTTTCGTGAACTTGGAGACATGAACGATAGTCCTTTCCAAACTAAACGTAGCTTCAGGTCTGACTAGAATCACCCGGGCACAATCTAATAAAAGAAACTATTTCCTATGTGCCCAACGCACCCCCCCTTTCTCAGGCCCCAATCTCTCAGAGAAGCTCGGATACTGGCCCTCCTGTCAAATTCCATCTCATTAGCGGCCCCAGGTGCAGTATTATCATCCTGAGAAACCGAATCCTCCCATTCCCCGGCCTACTCATCTGGCAAGGGAGTAGAGAAGCTCTCGTGAGAATCAAGGTCGCTCGGCCTCTCACTATCTACTTCAGAACAGACCTCCATGAACGCATCACTATCCTCATCTTCAGGCCCAGTTCCATGTAACCATCCATCGTCCCATGCTAATTCTTCATTTGCAGACCCATATCCATCTGGCCACCCATTATCCCCATTCTGATCCGGAGAAGCTGGGACCCCCTGTGCCTGTCTCTGACCACTAGGCTGGAACACCAAACTAGGCTGGGACACCACAATTTTGGTGATGTTTTGCCATTCATTTGCTTTTGGTACAGGAAACTTGAGGAAACAAGCTGTTTATGTAAAGGGAAGAGTGACAACACACAAAACGCCTTATGTTGCAGGGGTGCCATCTTGGCCTTACTGAAATGGGCTTCCTAGTGAATAATCGAATGCATCTGACATACCCCAGTACTTTAAAATGCTTCCCTCAAAATCAATATCACAAATAGGAAATAAGTGCAGGGGTTTTTTTTAGTTCAAAGCTGTGTCAATGAAAAGACACCTACAATTAGATCCTAGTGTAGTACTCCCTCAATAATAAAATGACAAAATAACATTTTTTTTAAATTTTGGCAGTATGTTATATGATTGTCCTGGCCATATTTTGAGATGCTTCTGGGAATAAAATTGACCCCCAGTAAGCTTGGGCATTTGTATTTTCATCTTTCACTATTGGTTCTATGAAGTCAATCAGACATTCAAGAGCAAGTTGTTCACAAATACATGTGTTTGTGCATGCATGTGTATGATACATGTCTTCCAATGCAGCAATATGGACTATGTAAAATTGTATTTGAAAAGATCCAAGGAGGTACCGATATAAGGGGGGGTAGGGAAGGCCAAAATGCTTGAGAATTAAATGTATGTCTTCTAAATTACACTGAAGTGTCAGGCTCTGAAAAGCTTTGTCCTTCCCTTCAGTTATTTCAGTGTGACATTTCCAATCCTTCACATTGCAGGAAGCTCAAACAACACTACCTTTGGCTCAATATTAAATTTTAATAACACCTGTGACATTTCTTCCTTTCATATACTTCTCTTTGAAAAATGGCAATGTTCAAACTTATGTTTAAAGTTTCTCCAGTTTGGGTTCCTTTCTTATGTGTTGCACTACAGTTCCTATAATCCTACGGGAAAACTCAATTGTTGGCTAACACATCTGAAGGCTGCCAAGTTGGAAAACGTTTTCACCACAAAGTTAATCGTGAAAGGGACAAGGAATCCGGTCTTTTTCTACCCGGTGGAATCCATCCACATTTGTGATGCTCATGATTCTTCATTAATTGATTCTTCTACCATGCTATGCACCACCAATACTGTATATATTCTGATTCCTAAACGCCCTGAGGAAGCTTAAATATGCACTAGCGAAACGGGACTAGGGACCCTCTCTAGCGTCTACTCCACCTGTTGGCGTTAACTTGACCATTGTGAGAGCTGCCAGCCTCACAATTGGGCTTCTATCTGGATCAGACTGGCAACCCTGTGTTGGTGCACAACAGGTTTATGACAAACCTCCTGGGATACACAATATTTGTTTGTGACCCAATAAATACTCTTTTGATAATGCTTTAAGACTCCAGTGTTCACCTGGATTGATTATTGGATACATCTCCGGATCTGCCCCTGGCTGCTCTCAGCAACCCTAGGAATCCATATGCTTGGCAGTCTTGGGGAGTGATTCACCATAGGATCTAGCTTCCCCATAAGGGCTTGTTTATTACATTGAAAGTGGCCCCCCAGCTCCGATGATCGGCACGGATCCATCAGCTCGGCGTTCCCTAGTCTGGTCTGCACATCATTCGCATTTGCGATCCGGGACGCGCACATTTCCACACTACCAGGATCAACAACAGACCTCACTAGGCAGCGTCGCATCATTGGCCAACCACAGCTCACTAGAGACACGTGACGTATATCAACAGCGACTCATCTCTCACTCGGCGATCATCTAATCGAACCTAGCAGGGACGCAGAAGCAACACGGCTTGAGATGCCGCCGTGTTGCTCGTCACCCCGTGATTTCTTCATCTAGCCCTCCCTCCATCACGGAAGGACCTCCATTTCGGGGCCGACAGCGTCTTCCTACAGGAACACGGCTGCAGCATGGCCCGGAATTCGGGCCGCTCTGGTCGCTATTCGGCACTTGACTCATCGCGCCTGAGGTGAATCCCGCCAGCACACGACCCGAGAGTTCGCCGCAGTGGACTCTATTTATGTTTTTCATATTCGTGTGATATTTACCTAACAGGGTGCGTGTGCTGCCCCATAGTAAGTGACTTTTGTAACTGCGTGAAGTTTATATACCATTGTATGGTCATTTGAATGTATTTAACAGCAAGACCAGGGTGCAAATAGTAGGCAGATAGGATTCACTGTGTATCCTTTCTGCATTTGCAGTCGACATCCAGGCCACATAGATATATTATATATATATAGATATAGATATAGATATATATATATATATATATATATATAATACATGACTATTTTTGATCTATGAAAAGGTAGGTAACCAGCTCAAGTGACTAGACTTTACTATCCAGTTTAGGATCTACTTGCCAAGCATAATCCACAGGCCACAACTAATACAATAGGCCAAGACATTTGATACCAGATTCAGGTTTCCCTTTCCTAAATTATTTCATCAGAATGAGATTGTTTAATGGAGGGATCCATGGCTAATCCGGATTTGTATTTATTTTCCAGATAACTTTTTAAAAAACCTATCTGTACTAGCATAATTGTGATGCTATGAGAAGAAAGAAGAATACTTTTTGATCCCGTATTCTGGCGTGTTGTGGGAATGCCATTTGTCCAATTGAAAATGAGCTCTGAGTCAGCTCTCATTGAAAGCTCTGATTCATTAATCCCTTGTTTGTATTTCATCATTTAATATTTTAAATATTTTAAATTGTTAATATTTTTGAATTGTGGAGGTAGCACTCGCTATTCCAAAATTATGCATGTGCGGGAAGCAAAGGAAATGTTTCTTTGGAGGAACATAGAATCATGCAGTTGTACCTACAGTTTGAAATGGTACAACCTTGACACAGTTTTACCAAGCTAGCAACTCTAGCCAATATCGTTTCAATGTATGCATTGTAGATCTCATTCTAGAAGTTATATTATCTTGATTTTATGTAGTTATACTTAATGGGTATCCTGACCATAAGGTTTGGATAGTTCTTCTATTTGTTGCTGTGTTTTTCCTGCTGGCAGCTCCCTGCTCCAGATTAATAGCGTTTCCCTAACACATCCCAGCTTTAAAGAAAATGCTATATATGAGCTGTGGTGTTGCAGGAAGAAGTGGCAAATGAAATTGGCAGGAGGGCTACATTTTAACAAGGCTAGATGAAACAAACATGCTCTTTGGCAAGCCGTCAGCCAATCAAGCTGATTACTGTATCCACTAATTGGCCACACAGTGTATTAAAAGGACTCAAAGAAACAGTGGAGGCCGCAACTTCAAATGAATTATCTAGCCAGCAGGAGGAATAAAATACCCTCCATCGCATTTATGCTACACAGGAACAGGATGTCTGTAAGGAAAAAAGAAGAGGTCATTTATACTTAGAGCAGTTGTTCTCAAGCTATAAAGCAGGGTCCACAAGGGAGGCCTGGGATATCTAAAGGATGGAGGATTAGAGAAATGCAGGGTTTGTTAGGATTATAAAGACAGCAGAAGATTCCTCCTCTGCCCCTACAACATTGATAGATTGAATCTGGCATTGTATGTTAAGGCTGGTGAAAATGCTGTTTACCCTACCAACAATATTTTTACACGCACTCTTCCCCCCACCCCACCCCGTTTCCACACACTTCTAAAACAGTTCATAGATGAAGCAACATGGATCCCATCATACAACGCAAGGGGACTTCTGACTCTCACCTATGCTGCTTTGTCTCTGAACTGTCTCAAAAATGTGGAGAAATGGAGGAAACTGGGGCCAGTTAGAAAGCATCTTCAGAGCTTCCAATGTATGTGGAAATGGGAGAAAGTGAGGAAAAACACATGGGATGAAATCTGTCCGATCTGCCCTTGTTCAATTGTAGTGCCTAGTATTATTCATTTATTTATTTATTTCCAGCATTTTACCCCGCTCTTCTCAACCCCCGAGGGGGGACTCAGAGCGACTTACAAAAAGGCACAATTTGATGCCCACACAGTAAAACACAATATAAAACCCCAGAAACATTCAACATTAAATTACATTAAAATACAATTACACTAAAAATCATACGCATTCAATTAAATTAAATTAAAGTAGATTTCGGACTTCCATGATTGTGAGTAAAGAGATTGGGAGGGAAAGGAAAGTGGTGCCTGTCTTAAGCACAATTCCTCCTGTCTCCTTGAGATTAAGGAGATTGTTTGGGGGGGGGGGGAGCCCATGGAAAGGTGTCCATCTTAAGAATGATGGTTCCTGTCTCTAAGTGGATGGTTGAGCTGGGAGGAGGCAATCCTGTGTGAAGGGGGAAAGTACATTCTCCATTTTCTTTAAAGTTGGAATGCCATGCAAAGAAGATGATTCAACACTCAAAGAAGACGATTTCCCTCACTTTCCCTAGCTCCATCTGATGAAGTCCCAAGAACATCCAGTAGGTTTAGAAAATGTAGGAGAGCCAAAACGACATGCACAGCTCTGTCCTCCAGCTATGTCATCCTTCTGACCTAGGACCCTCTCACACAGCCATATCACCCAGAATATTAAGGCTGATAATCCACAATATCTGCCTTGAACTAGAATATCTGAGTCCATACTTCCATATAATCCAGTTCAATGTGGATTTTATACAGCTACGTGGAAGGACCCTTAGGAAGGATAGCCAGAGAGCTTCTTGGAAAAAAATTATAACTTTCATCCCCCCGATCCTGCATTACGGAGCCTTGTTCCAAAAAAAGTAACTTTGTCCAAGTTCTGATCTTATGGTTCAGCTGACCTGTTGCAAGTGACTGTGTTCTTTGTGCTCCATATATCCAATCTAACTTATTCTAAATACATTTTATCCCTTTGCTTTCCTTCTTCCATCCCTTGCTACCAAATATAGTTTATTTTTGAAATACCACTATTAAATATATTTTACTTTTGAGACAAGAGACAAGAGACATTGGCTTCTGCCTCATCCAGGTCAGAAGTGGTGACCTCCAGGAATGTCATGTTGTGACTTGGATTTAGCCAAGGCAAACCATCCAGCCATTATGGACACATGCACCCAACAGATAAGCTTCCTGCTCACCATCTAAGAACTGGCCCTGTGTGTAAACTGGTTATTGGCTGACAAGGCTCAAGAACAAAAGAACTTTGATGATTCCAACACTCCAATGGACATTTCTTTATTTGGCCAGCTTGATAACGGACTTGGGAGACCATCACTCGTTTGCTCTGGCAGTATTAGTTGAGGGCCATGGTTTCTCAGCCTCAGCTGCTCCATCCACATTGCCATGCTAGCCTTACATGGCCCAATCTGTGGCGTCAAAAAGGTGAAGCAGACCCTTGCACTGGTGCAATGTCAGTCCCAATTCTGCCCAGGCAAAACACAGAAACAAAGGGCACTAGAATCCCATACATGCTAGTCAGCAGTTCTGTGTTTTGCTCTGGTCATACTGCTTCCCAGGAAAATGGAGAAACAAAAAGGGGTGCCCTGGCACATTTATTCTTCTATTCCCTCAGGAAGAAGTGGCAGGCATGCAAAATTCAGAATTAAATGCTCTCCTATTTGTTGCCCTCCCAGTTTGTGTGTCTTGTCCAGATTGTAAAACCTGTCCTGGTGCCCTCTTGTATAGTATAAGATGCCATTTCATTGCCAAAATTGAAGTAAAATTCAGTTGGCAGAGCAGTCAGTTTCTGTATGTGGAACTCATGGGTAGACATGATATTGTTTGCTTCAGGCAGAATGATGTCTACAGCCAAGTTATTACTTGTGTTACTTTGGGTGTCTAAAATATCTCATAGTCTTTTCTCCCCATTTAGTTTCAAGTATATTCTGACCTTATTCAACATTCACTGCTGATGGTTTCAGATTATAACTGTTGACTTTGGCCCAAAAGATGCACAATTAAAATATTTAATAAAATACCTAAGCCAACTGCAAAAGCACTGTGCAGAAGATACATCTACACATGTGCTTTTGTATGTTCAGAGTACTTTATAAAACTTTATGCCAGTGATGACTGGCAGCTTCCATACCAATGAGACAATTATTCCTCTCCCAGGGTTCAGGACCTCATCACATTACAGAATTTTAGCATCTTAGGACGCTTAGAGGACACTAGAGGGATGGAGTCTGCTGACTCCCCTCAGGCAATGAGTAGCTACTTCCGGCAGAGTTCCGTGTTCTCATTTAGAAGAATAGAGACAAGTTGAATTGAACACTTTCTGTGGTGTTCCAGCCTGGTCAGCCCAGTGGTCAGAGTCAGGCACTGGGGGTCCCAGCTGATCAGGGTCAGATCCCAGCTGATCAGAGGCAGTTTGGAGATGACGAATGGCCAGATGGGTATGGGTCTCCAAACGAGAGTTTGCAATGGGATGATGAATGGCTAGAGGGATATAGGACTGCAGATGAGTTTACTGAGGATTCCATGGAAGCTGATTCTGCATCAGACTATGAGAGGCCCGGTGGCCTTGGTTCCCAAGAGAGAGTTTCTACTCCCTTCCCAGATGAGCATTCCGGAGAAAGGGAGTTTCCTGCTTCTCACTCTGATAGCGGTGCAGCTGGGCCTGCTAACGAGCCGGTGTTTGATAGAAGGGCAAACATCAGAGATTCTAGGAAATCATGGAATCTAAGGAAGGGGGTGAGATGGACTCATTGAGACTAGCTTCCTTATTAGTCTGTGCTCCCGGGTCTCTAATCAGACCTGAAGCCACATTCAGCTTGATCAAGTCTCACAGTCAAGTCTCCAAGTTCAAGCCGACCGCCGGAGCGGTTCGGACCCAAGTTCATGTTGACCGCCATTGTGGTTTGTCTCAAGTACCACATTTGACCGCCGGGGCGGTTTGCCTTGTTTTGGAACTTTGCTTTCTTTGAGACTTAAGCCGCCTGGGCTTGCAGCTATAGAACTCTTTGGACTATTTTGATTGCTTTATTTTTACTTCTTTGGACTATTCTTTATTTTAAATAAAAGTACAGTTATTGCATCTGCCTGTGTGTGTGTGTGATCTGGGGGGGGAGGGGCTGTCCGAGTTCTGAGGTGCAACACTTTCCCTGGTGCGATGGGGAAAGTGCCAATGTGAGTGATGCATTGCAATGATTCCCTCAACTGCCCACTGGATTTGCCATGCTACCTGGCCAATCCCCCGCTATCTCCTGCAAATTAGACCTCAATGTGATGAGTTCCTTAGTCTAACATTTAAATGAGCTGTCCTTGGTACAGGTCCTACTTATGAGATGATTTTCAGTATCACTGATATGGAAGCTGCTATCTGCCATGCATTATGTCAATGAAACATATCCTTTCTGACCTGTGAAAGATTGACCATTTTCTTTGATTCAAACACAATACACAAGGGTTTGTGCGGGGGCACGGGAGGCTCCCTGGCCCAGTGCCCAGGTCGGGGTTATCCCCCCTCCAGGACCTAGGTCCCGTTCCCAGCCATTTGGCCTCAGCATCCACCCATTTGGAATCACCTTAGGAATCCCTGGCATGCTTTGTTTATGGTGCACGGGATCTTTAAATCCAGCCTTCGCACACTCGCTGTGACGGGAATCCATTGAGATTAGCCTCGATACGTCATCGCGTTGTGCAACAGAGGCACCTCTGACATCATCCACGGGCATCCCTCCGTTGCTGCCCGACGCCCCACCATCATCCACTGCGTCAGCACGTCATCTACGTGGGACGTCCGCGTCATTTCTCCGCGCTTTGTTTATTTGCTACGTCATTCACGGAGGACGCGGCGAAAGCGCGCACCCGTTCTCGCCGCCTGAGGAATCATCCCTGCAGCTTGAGAACGCCTTTCAGCATCCCACAGTCCTGCCGCCAGCCTTCATTCTCCTGATGTTTACTCTGGATTGACTTCGCTGCCGACGGAGGGGCTCCATCTGAGACGGTATTGGGTCTCCGTACTCACGTACAGGATTCTGGCCATTTGCTTGCTTTGGGGTTAGGTGTTTCGCACACTGTGCTTTTCCATTTGAGTGGACATGTATTTAATATTTCCATGTATTTAATATTATATATTTGTGCATAGGGGGCTAGGAATGGCTTTGCCACTTCGGGGCTAGGAATGGCTTTGCCACTTCCTCTGTGGCCTAGCTCAGCGGAGTATTACTCCCTCGAGGAGCTCGAGGAGCTTCCCACGCCCTTTTGGATTGGTACCTGGCTCGGTGGGGGGTAGCAGCCGTCTACCACACATACTGTATATCAGACAACAGATGCGATACTGGTGTTTTTTGATCATTATTGTTTAGTTCATTTTCTTTGATTGCCAGGGGAATGGAGAGATTTAAGGCTGAGATGCTCCCTTAATGATGATCACCTATTCTCTCAAAAACTGAGCAGATATTTAATGTCTTCCTTCACAACTCACATTTCCGCCTGTCATCCTGCATTAACTTCTACTTAATCATCATGTCTTTTCTCCCAATTTAGAGCTGGTTTGTAAGGCTGATGCCACACACCAAAGTGAACCAAGGGGAATCCATAACGTTATCCCCCCAAGATTATTGTTTCACAACTGATTTATTCTGCAGCATGTGGTAATCGGCATGTGGTAATCGGGCTCGGATCAGCAACTGTGTTTGTCCAGCTAAATGAAATTTGGAATAGTTTAGATAAATCCAAAGCATTTGAGGAGATCTAAGTTGGTATATACACACATCCATCCAGCCTAAAGGAAACAGTGAGGCTGGGGAGCCTGAGACAGACATAAGAGTAACTGACCATATGCTTAAGGATATGGGATGAGTAAAGGACAGATGGTATTATTTAGACTTTAAAGAGTGTTTGTGTGTGTTTTTGTTTAACTGGTTCTGTCAATTTGCATAATACAAATGTGTAGACACTGTAAATTTTGTTTGTTCACATGTTAGAATTATATAGTACATCTTCTATCTCTATAGGCTTTTTCTAATACTTGCTGACTGTAATTTGAAAACAGGGGTTGCAGACTCCCAGCAGCTACCAGCTTTGCTTAACAATGACCAGCACTTATTGGAAGGTGTTTAAATGGTTGCTCTGTCTGATCTCTGCAACCGCATTAATCAAATCCTGTTGGATGTCTGTCTTGGTATTTAATCTCTGCACTCTTTGAAATGCAAATCACTTGTATTAACTCCTACAGTCTTTTGTCTCTTTGGATTTGGATTATGTGTAAATTGTCAGACTTACAGCATACTTCACCCTGCATAATCATTTAAGATGATCAAAACCAGATTTTTTTCTCTCCCGTTTTTGTGACTAGTCACCTTAATCGTGTCTTTGGTCAGTTCATGTAAGTGCCTTGGAATATAAAGGCAGCTCAGGATTCTGAATATACTCGGATTAGTAGTAAGCATTTTTATTCATCTGGGGAACAAAAGAAGATATCTTAAGGGGCATGGTACTAGAAAGCTATTTTCACTTTTCTCTTGAAATAAGAAACACATTTGAGTTTACTGTGGTCCATAGTCCTTCTGGCATTATTTACTTTCCAAAGATATCTATTGATTTTGGATACAATGGCCTATTTGCAATTTCTTAATATCCCAAAAGTGGTAGTTAACTAGAACTTCACTGTGCTGTCACACCCGGGCTGTAAATACCCAGTAAAGGGCAAGGACATGGTCTCTCTATACCGGGGGATTGCTTCTTGCTTTCCTTTAGAGACTTGGGGCTCCCAAGGACCAAGCTGGACACTCTAGTTAACTCAAACAGACTTTATTGTTCATAACATGAGTTAACTTCACTCAGTGTAGCACAACAGTTCTCGTTCGTGCCTGGAGGGCAGGGAATAGGTCCTGGGGTTCCATTAGCTTTAGGGCCTGCAGCAGCAGAAGTGGATTCAGAGGATGAGCTAGATGACTGGGGGGAAGCACAGGGCCCTTCGGATGGGCCTCGCTCGCCTGCAGAGAGCTTGGCATGGGATGAAATGATGTTTGGGCCCAGCATAGATTCCGATCACCAGGTGGAGATGGGAAGCAGCGAAGGGAGTTATGAACACCCAGGGGGGAGGAATTCCCAGGAGTTTGAAAGTGTAAACATGGACGAAGCCGAATGGGAAAGTGCTAGGGAGGAAAGTTCTCAGGAAGATAGCGACACAGCTGCTGAGAGGCAAGGTCGCTCCTTCGATAGGAGACGGGACATTGAATCTACCAGGAGGGCTTGGTCTAGGGTCCTAGACAGGCCGAGGTCCGTGAGCAGAGATTGGAGACGGAGAAGCCTAGAGCGTCGCGGACCTCGGCCGAAGGATTAAGTATAGGGTCCGTGGGAACGCATCCCCAGTTCTCCGGCCACGTCTTTCCTGGATAGGCGTGAGCGGAGTGGGACCACAAGCTAAGCCGTGGTCATCAAGCCTTGCCTTGCCTTTGTTCCTGATCCACATAGATTTGTGGAGCCTTGCTTTTGTTCCTGATCCACATAGCCTTGTGGAGCCTTGCCAAGCTTCAAGCCTCTTTGCTAAGTTCCTTTGGACTATACTGCTTACTACCTTTTGGACAATCTTGCTTACTATTATTGGACTATTGCTTATTATTGGACTATATACTCTTTGGAACTGTTTTATACTCAATAAAGTAGTTAGCCTTCAGTACGTCTCTGTGTGTGTGATTAAGGGGCCCGCTACGTCCGTGATCGTGACAGCTGGCCGGAGAACTCCAAGAACCCCTTATCACACCACGGGACGCCGCTCGGGACGCCGCAAGAAGCGTTCCACGCCAGTGGTCGCCATGGCTAACTTAACGGATGCACAAGTGCAAGCGTTGCAGCAGGAATTGGGTGAACTACGTACCCGGGCCGGACGGCACCCGGGGGTGAGCCCACCGGCCCGTTTCAGTGGCAATCCGGCTCAGGTGGAGGTTTTTGTTTGCCAAGTGGAACTATACCTGGAGCAGCGGCCCAATGAGTTCGCCAATGATCGTGCCAAGGTGGTGTTTATCTTCAACCTGATGGAAGGGACCGAGCAACGTGGGCCACCGCGTTGATCCGGGCCCAGTCTCCCCCATACCAACACGCTGCAGGCCTTCCTAGCCGCGATCAGGGCGACATGGGGGGCGCCCGTGAATGAGAGTTGGCTGAGAGAGATTTAGCCCGATTGACCATCAAGGATCTAACCCTGTCCCAGTATATTTCCGTTTTTCGAGTCCTGGCTGCCCAGGTGCAGTGGAACGTATCAGCGTTGCGTTACCACTATACGGCAGGGCTGAATTCGGAATGCAGAAGGAGATGTTGAAACATCGGCGGCCTGATGATCTCGAGGCCGCCATTGCCCCTGAGCCTTCGTGGTGGAAGCTGGTCTGCAGACCAGGAGGCGGTGGGACAAAGCCCCAATGGAGAAACCTGTGGCCAGGAGGGAAGGGGGGGCCGGGCAGTTCCAACCCCGGCAGTTGCCGATCCCCGCTGGCCCTGACGATCCGGAGCCCATGCAGTTGGGGACAGTACGGCCCAAAGTGGACCAGGCGGAGAAGGCTCGGTGTCAGCGTCTCAACATATGCTGGTACTGCGGGGGCTGGACATTTTTCAAAGGAGTGCCCCCAGAAACCGCGTGGAAAGACTCCTTGGGCCTCCGCCGCCCTCGGCTAGGCCCCCGAGGCCGAAGAAGCCATCCAGCGACGGGGAAGGGGCCGGCCGGGTGTAAGAGGGTTCGCTCACTCGGCCGGCGTCGCTAACCTCCCCCTGAACCCAAGACTGGACAATTGTTCCTTGTAATGGTCAGCCTGTGGTCACCCGAGAAGGGCCGATGATGGTCCATGCCATGATAGACCTCGGGGGCCACCAACAACTTCATCGATGCAGACTATGCCAAGTCTGCTGGATTAAAATTTCTTGATCTCCAAGAGCCCAAGGGTGTCCAGACTATTGATGGGAGAGTGTTGAAAACCGGGGCTGTGACTCAATATACAGCCCCTACCAGGATGTGGACTAGCTCCCATAAAGAGGACATTTCTTTTCTTGTGACCAAGCTCCCAGATTTCCCCATTGTCCTGGGCATTGTGTGGCTCGCGCTCCACGACCCCCAGATTTCCTGGGCCAAGAGACAGCTAATTTTTTCTTCGGAACATTGCCAAGGCCACTGCATGATGGCCCGGGCGTGCCAGGCTCAAGAAGTGGAGAATGTGGCCACCCTGCCCAAGAAGTATGCCGGATTTTGGGATGTCTTCAGTGAGAAGGAGGCGGAACGCTTGCCTCCGCACCGGCCCTATGACTGTGCCATTGAACTGCAGCCGGGGGCCCAATCCCGCGGGGGAGACTCTACCTCTCTCGGAACCAGAGCAACAGGCTCTCCGAGATTTCCTGGATGAGAATCTGCGGAAGGGGTTCATTCGGCCCTCCCAATCCCCGGCTGGGGCACCGATTCTGTTCGTCAAGAAGAAATCGGGGGAGTTGCGGCTTTGCAATGACTACAGGGAACTCAACAAGATCACGATCCGGAACCGCTACCCCCTTCCCTTGATCCCCGAGCTCTTGGAGCGGATGCGGGGAGCCAAGGTGTTCACTAAACTGGACCTGCGGGGGGCTTACAACCTTGTCCGGATTCGCCAGGGAGATGAATGGAAGACGGCCTTCCAGACCAAGTGGGGAAGTTTCGAATACCTGGTGATGGGATTCGGTTTGTGCAACGCCCCGGCCTGTTTCCAACATTTCATGAATGACATTTTCCGAGACCTGCTGGACCGCTATTTGGCGGTCTACCTAGACGACCTGCTGATCTTTTCTCCAGATCAGGCGACCCATGACCGCCATGTCAAGGAGGTGCTCCAGAGACTCAGAGCTCACGGGCTCTATGCTAAGCTGGAGAAATGTGCTTTTGATCTGCGGAGGTGGACTTCCTGGGCTACCAGATCTCTCCTACGGGCATCGCCATGGATGACACCAAGGTCCAAGCCGTGGTTGACTGGGCGGCCCCGGCCAGCAAGAAAGACATTCAACGATTCCTGGGCTTTGCCAACTACTACAGAAAGTTCATTCCTGACTTTGCCAAGTGGGCTGATCCTATCACCCAGTGTGTGCGGGAAAGGTGCCTTTCCGTGGACTCCGGAAGCAGATGTGGTTCCGCAAGTTAAAGCAGCTGTTCACCACTCAGCCGCTTCTGCAGCACCCCAACCCCCGCACCCCTTTCATCGTCCAGGCCGATGCGTCGGATGTGGCGGTGGGAGCGATCCTGCTACAGCCTCAGGGGACGGACTTGTTGCCCTGTGCCTACTATTCCCGGCAGCTGACGGCTCCGGAAAAGAACTATACCATTTGGGAGAAGGAACTTTTGGCCATCAAGGTGGCGTTTGAAGTCTGGAGACACCTGCTTGAAGGGGCTAAGTTCCCGGTGGAGGTTCACACCGACCACCGGAATTTGGAGCACTTGAAGACCCAGCGCAAATTGAACCAGAGGCAACAGCGATGGTCCCTGTTCTTTGAGAGATTCAATTTCCGCATTCACTATGACCCCCAAGCAGACCAAGCAAGCTGATCGTTGTCCCGAAAGCCGGAGTACGTTCGCGATGGGGCCGGGCCGTCGGAGGCCAGGTTGCTCAAAGCGGAGAACTGCGGCTGCTCGGGCGCTCCCTGTCCACCCTCCCGCGGCCCCGCCGGCCCCTGTTGACAAGAGATCCTTGAGTGTGCGCGTTCACGCTCGCCAGCGGACCGACCCGTGGGTGCAGAGCAGCTGACTAGGGGCCCCAAGCCCCTTTCCAGGTAAGAACGGGGGTGCTCTACCACCGGGACTCGGTCTATGTTTCCCCTGGGCCTGAGCGGGAGGACATTCTCAAGCTTTGCCACGATAGCCGGGCCGCAGGCCATTTCGAACTTTCAAGACTCTGCAACTGGTCCTACGGGACTTCTGGTGGCTTAAAGTGCGGAGGGATGTGGAGGACTATGTGGGATCCTGCCCTGTGTGCCAGCGGGCTAAGAACCAGGGGGGCAAGCCGGCCGGTTTGCTCCAGCCGCTCCCGACCCCCTCTGCTCCCTGGAAGATGATTTCGGCTGATTTCATCACCGACCTCCCCCAAGTCCAAGGGTTTCACCACGATACTGGTCGTGGTGGACTGTTTCACCAAGATGGGACACTTCATCCCCTGTGTGGGGGTGCCCACGCCAAGGAGACCGCTGATATGTTTGTGCAACATGTGTTTCGGCTGCATGGACTTCCACAGAGCTTGGTGACAGACCGGGGCACCCAATTCACTTCCCAGTTCTGGAAGGCTGTCCAGAAGTTGCTGGGGATTGATGTGCGGATGTCCACGGCTCATCACCCGCAGACCGATGGGCAGACCGAAAGGGTTAATGCCACCTTGAGCAGTACTTGCGCTGCTATGTCAACTATCAGCAAAACAACTGGGCGTCCTTGTTGTCTTTGGCAGAGTTTGCCTACAACAACGCGACGCAGGAATCCATCAAAGAGACTCCTTTCTTTGCTAACTATGGACACCACCCCCGGTTCTACCCGCGGTGGATTCGTCTGGGGACGTTTCGGAGGCTAAGGATTGGCTTCGAGAGCTCACTGCCTTGCAAGACTTGCTACGCACCCAGGTGGACCAGGCGAAAGCTGACTACAAGCGGATGGCTGATCGGCGGCGCCAGGAGGGTCCTGAGATCCTTGTGGGGACAAAGTTTGGCTGTCCACCAAGAATTTGCCCACGCAGCGACCCAGCCGCAAGCTGGACGCGAGATTTTTGGGTCCCTACAAAGTTTTGGAGAAGGTGGGGCCTGTTTCCTTCAAACTACAACTCCCAGCGGACATGAAGCTCCACCCGGTGTTTCACCGTTCGCTGCTCCGCCCGGCAAGGGGGTGCGGCCTGACGTGACGCAGCCGCCTCCCCCCTGTGATGCGCGATGGCGAGGAGGAGTTGGAGGTCCAGGACATCTTGGATGCTCGCATCCGCTACCGGGAAGTTGGAGTATTTGCTTGACTGGAAGGGGTTGGGCCCGGAAGAACGTTCATGGACCCGGGCTCGGAATGTCCATGCTCCGGACCTGGTGGCTCGTTTTCACCGCAAGTACCCTGACAAACCCAAACCTCGAGGGCGGCCTCGGAGGGGCCCTGAGGGGGGGGATAGTGTAGCACAGCAGTTCTCGTTCGTGCCTGGAGGGCAGGGAATAGGTCCTGGGGTTCCATTAGCTTTAGGGCCTGCAGCAGCAGAAGTGGATTCAGAGGATGAGCTAGATGACTGGGGGAAGCACAGGGCCCTTTTTCGGATGGGCCTCGCCGCCTGCAGAGAGCTTGGCATGGGATGAACGGATGTTTGGGCCCAGCATAGATTCCGATCACCAGGTGGAGATGGGAAGCAGCGAAGGGAGTTGTGAACTCCGTGGGGGGAGGAATTCCCAGGAGTTTGAAAGTGTAAACATGGACGGCCGAATGGGAAAGTGCTAGGGAGGAAAGTTCTCAGGAAGATAGCGACACAGCTGCTGAGAGGCAAGGTCGCTCCTTCCGATAGGAGACGGGACATTGAATCTACCAGGAGGGCTTGGTCTAGGGTCCTAGACAGGCCGAGGTCCGTGAGCAGAGATTGGAGACGGAGAAGCCTAGAGCGTCGCGGACCTCGGCCGAAGGATTAAGTATAGGGTCCGTGGGAACGCATCCCCAGTTCTCCGGCCACGTCTTTCCTGGATAGGCGTGAAGCGGAGTGGGACCACAAGCTAAGCCGTGGTCATCAAGCCTTGCCTTGCCTTTGTTCCTGATCCACATAGCCTTGTGGAGCCTTGCCAAGCTTCAAGCCTCTTTGCTAAGTTCCTTTGGACTATACTGCTTACTACCTTTTGGACAATCTTGCTTACTATTATTGGACTATTGCTTATTATTGGACTATATACTCTTTGGAACTGTTTTTATACTCAATAAAGTAGTTAGCCTTCAGTACGTCTCTGTGTGTGTGATTAAGGGGCCCGCTACGTCCGTGATTGTGACACTCAGGCACTTCTTTAGTTCCCCGAAAAGATAAAAGAAAGATCTTACTTTATAGTCTCTCTGCAGCTATAGTCCAGGAAGCTTTAGCTGGATGGGTCTCCAAGTCCTCTCCTTCTCAATGGCCTTGAGATAGGAACACTCGAAGCCCCAGTCAGATGGCCTATATTGAAGGCTTGAAACCTTCCTCAGGATGCCAACTGACTAGTTTGAAGGCGCTTGAGACTCCTCAAAGCTACCCAACCTTATGGTATGCTGGGCTTTCTGTCTGAGTCCCAAGTCAGTCTGGTGTTGGAAGATAGCCTGACCAAGGCCTGGCCTGGCAAACCTTCAGTCATGTCCTCTCTGGAGAAATCCTGGTGGTTTAAAGAATATAAAAATGGCATTCTTCCCAGATCCCTGGGAAAGGGGGTGGAACAAACTCAACTGGGATCTGTGAACGATGATTGACAGGACTAGAGACCAATCAATGCAACCTCACCTTTAACAAAACAAACCTTTGCAAACTCAAGATCTTTAATGTAGGCGGCGCTCATCGCGCCATCACATTCACCCAAGCCCCTCAAGAGAACAGAGAAGATTTAGAATCAGCCTAAAATTGCCTTAAAAGATAGGAAAATAGTATTTTAAAGAAAGATATTTGTGCTGCTCCATAAAGAAAATGCAAGCACAAACATGGTAGTAGTGATGGTGGGTTTCTTCAACATCAAAGTGGCCAGCTAAAGCAGACTTCAAAGAAAAACAGCAGTGTATTTAATGTAACATTTGAGTTTCATTCGATCCAAAGGCAGCTGAAATCACCAGCTACCCTGGTTTTTCTCCTGTGCTCTTTTGGAAGATGTTTTAAAAGCATGCACTACAACACACGATTTATAGGCATTCTGGGCAGGTTATTGATCTGCTCGTTGCAGGTACATTAAATCCTCAGACGTTTAATGTGAATGCACTAAATTTAAAGTGGAACTGCAACAAGTCCTTGGCACCTGCTTGGGTTTGCTTTGAGATTCCTACTCGACCCCCAAAATTCATGCTCAAGTTCCATTACATACAATTATATAGTACAATGGTGCCCCCTTATATAAAATGTCAAAATCAAAGTTTGCTAATTTGAATGAAAAAAAATATTTTCAGTCCATAGATCAGGCATGGACAAGCTAAGGCCCGGGTGCCGGATTTGCCTCCCTGGGTGCTTACATCAGGCCCTCCTCATTTTCCCTGTCTTCTCATCATAAGGACATGTGACCTGCAGCATCCTTATGCAGAAAGGACGGGAAAGGAAGGCACACAGCAGCTGAGAAGCCTATGGAGCACTCTCAGCCACTGTGTGTCACGTCCTCCTCCCGGCATAAGAATGGTGCAAGCAGCCTCATCCTTATGCTGAGATGATAGCCAAGGAAGGTATGCACTCTTGGCCATCATCTGCCTCACCCTCCTCCCAGCGTAATACCTAGAGGACAGTCCAAAGATCGGGGAGGAGGATCAGAGGGGAGGATCGGGGCAATCTCCACATGTGTCATTTTCCTCCTGGTATAAGGATGGGGCAAACAGCCCCATCCTTATGCCAGGTGGAAAACCTGAGAAAGACCCGAGCCCTGCCCCACCTCTCCCAGCCCCACCCTCTCACAGGCCCTCTCCCTCCGAGGCCTGTTTCATCCAGCACATGCGTGGCCGCCCTCCTTTCCAGCCCGCCCCTCTTAATCAGGCCCACAATGCGGCCCCAAGGCAAAAAAGTTTGCCCATGCCTGCCATCGATGGTTGAGAATCTGTGGAAACAGAGGGCCAGAATCTGTAGTATCCGTGGAAACAGAGGACCAACTGCATTCCCAGCTTTGAACATTACAAGTATGCCTATGCTGAGAACACTTCTCACAAAGTCCTCAGTTGACATGATAAGCAGCTGTAGTAGCTTTGTATCATATGTCTGTCTATCTATCTATCTATCTATCTATCTATCTATATCTTTGCTTTATGATAGTGATTGATGACTTTCTGGGAAAAGATGCCCTCCATATAGGCATGACTATAATGTTTAAAGCATGGAAATACTATTTTTGAACTATAAATGGCAGACTTGGGATTCTAAAATCTGTAGTTCTTGAAAACAATATTCCCAAACCTAGATATCTGAAACAAAGTAGAGTAAAATGCAGAGTTTGTAGAACATGGCTTTGAATATACAGTTCGGCAGCTGGTGAAAAAAAATGGACATTTTTTTAAAGCCATTGCTAAAAGGAGAAAATACTCCTATATTTGAAAATTCATGATTGCAAGGTGGTAAGGCTACATGCATTTTCCTTGAGGAGACGTTAATCTCAGCAGATAGCTGAGCTGTTTGGACTCCTCAGCTCTTTTTGTTGAGTGTTTTCTGCAGTCAAGTGAGAACAAGCTGCATTTCACTCTTCTGGTAGTTGCTAGGGAATGGCATCTTAGAACAAAGAAAGCCTCTTTAAATCCAGCTGCAGCTTCTAAAAACAAGGAATTTTCTTTTACATTTTTATTTTTTTATATAAGCATAGGTGTTTTTGTGACAATAATATTACAGAATAGTTTGTTTGTGTTTTACTTTATTTGCTTTTAAAATTTTTGAAAGTTTCAGAAGGTAATTTTCTATTCTGGCACATCTAAAGAGGTCTGAGGCCATCACGAAATAAACATGGAACACAGCATTTTCTGTACTGTTTGTGGAGAAGACTTATCAATACTATGAGAATTATCAGGATCAGGATGTGTTGGAGCAATAGCAAAGGGTTTTCTCTGAAAAAGAAAGAGTAAAGAGAAAAAATAATCTAGTGAGAGAAGACAATACTTTTTTTAGTTCATTGCTAATATGAAGAAAATTTTTTAAAACTTAAGATACTATTTGAAGACAGATTTAATTGTACTTCAAATACATCCCCCCTTCCCTGAAATATGTGAATAAATCATTATTAACATCAGTTTGATTAATGTCAGTTGGTTTGGACAAAGTCAATGTGGTGTAGTGGTCTTACCACCTCATAAGACGGGTCCCCATTGTATTTTGGTTCACCTCCCTTTTTGGCACAGAACCCTTCATACAACATAAAGCGACTTCCAGCTGGGCTCCGTGCCAAAAAGGGAGATGAACTAGCACCCACCACAGTGGCATCAACATAGGAGTTCACTCATGTTGCCTTGCCTTCAATTGGGGGGGGGGGGGAGCTGGGTGCCAATGTTTCCTCTCATGAGATGAAGAAGGAGGTAAGATGGGCGATGCAGGGTGTGGAGAAGCGGCTTCTCCACACACCATGCTGGAAGCCTATGGATTCACCCTGATGTGGGAGCCCATGAATTCACCCTGGTATGGGGTGAATCCATGGGCCTTTGTGATAAGGTCATAAGTGTTTCTCCATTTGATCAGGGATGCAGGCAGTGGCCTTCCAGAATATATATCTAATGTTTACTTCCCACAAGTAACAATACTGGATTCCCGAAAAAAGTGTTTACTATTCATGCAATAGTAAATAATCATGGGACTGTTTAGATTTTGACTCTGCCAAAAACAAAACAAGTTACAGTATATTTTTCCCCAACACATATTATTATACATGCTCTAAATGGGTGGTTAGTTATTATTTATACTTTATGAGTCTTTATTCTGCGCCTTTTGAGAGCCCCCATCCTCCCTGCCCAGATAAAAGACAAATTACTCAATCCTGAACTATGTGTTCAATATCTCTGATTTACATAGGTAATTGAATTAAATCTCCCCATGCTGCTTTACTAAGTTGCTTGCTAGAAATTGGATTAATTATGTAATGGCTGGGAACCAGTCTACCTGATTGATGGCCATGTCACTGGACAAAGAAAATGAGATTCTGGTAAGTATCTGGTATGGCTAGAGCAGATGTTCTCAAATTATGCCCCTTCACCCTTGGGGCTCCAGGAAATATACTGAGGGGCTCTGCAAATCCATCCCTTCCACTTCCAAGCTTTCCCTGCTCTTTCCTGCTCCTCCTCCCACCTCGCTTGCCACCAAAAGCCTTTTATCCTCATAGCCAAGATCATTTTCTCATGTCTTCCTTGCTCCCAAAACCCTATTTCCCTATTTCCCTCCCACTGCTCAGGAATAGGAATTCAGGCAGGCTGTGGTTGTAAACAGCTTCATGGCTCCATATTTTATTTTATTTTCAGCCAGTAGAGGCTCTTTTTGATATTATGAACCTTTTTGGTGAAACATTAGAAAATGTATGGCTAGGAACCTCAAAGTCAAGGCAGAACATATCAAGGGTGTACGTACCTGTACAAGGATATAGTGTTCCAAAAGATGGTCCAGCGCTATAGACAGTAGGGATGGGTAAAAAAGAAAGATAAGCAATAAGTGAATATTAGTTTTCAGTCACATGTGTTCTAATCTAAGCTGCTTTGAGTCTCCTCATGGAGAGAAAAAGCGGGATATAAATAGACATAATCATCATAATTATTACTTTTATTTATTTCATATCAAAAAGCATTGCATAAAATTAGTATAAAACTGATAAAAATAGTAGGCGTGCAGGTGGCTAAATATCTTTTGACCAAAAACGGGCAACAGCAACGGCATTGTCTGTAGCCTCCAACAATTCCTCCTTGTACATGAGGCAGGGCACAGTGGACAAGCATAACGATGCAGAGTTGTCTGTTGTGCTCCACAGTCACACAAGGAGTGAGATTCTTTTAGTGCCATTTTGCCAGGTTGTCTTTTTTATCTGCCCACTCTGCTTCTGAGTCTATTCAGGGACTTCCAAGTTGCCGATTCTTGGAGGAAGACCCTCAAGGAGGGGCCACCCAGTTGGGATTTTCTGGTTTAGCTGCCCAGAGGGATACTCTTGCTGGGGGGAATGCCAAGAGGAGTGGTAGTTCTCATAAAGCTCTTCCTTGATTTGAGTCTACTGGGAGAAGGCTGGTAGCCATGTAGTGGATGGCTTTCACAGTGTTCAGCCTTATTTCTCTCACATTTAGCAGCAACTTCCCATTGCACACCAGAGGGGGCAATGCTAGCTAGCTTGTAGAGTTTATCAACAGGTGTAGGTTTAAGACATTCTGTGATTATTCTGCATGTTTTGTTCAATGCTATCATTATTACTGAAAATACCTGACTTCAATGGCATGCGGCTTTTAATATTTTAATATTTCTGTACTTGAGGTTATATTCCCAAGATGAATAGTTGGAGACTGGTGTTTTGTTTTCTGTTTCTCAGTAGAAGATTACTTGGACATTGAAACTACAACTTATTATAATCAAGCTCTCATTAAATAACCTCACAATCCTGGGGTGCAGATGGTTGTGGATTAGTTGTATTTAGTTGGGTTTTTTTTGGTACATAAGCTTTTTAGGATTGCCTTTAACAGTAGATCCAGTCCTCTTGTGGATTGGAATTGGAAAGTCTAAAGTATTTTATGTCTGTGTTTATGTCCGATGTTTTATAGTTGTAATTTTTTAACCCACAGTTATATGTTATTTTTAGATATGTGATGTATTTTTATATATGTGTGAGGCATTGAATTTTCCCATTTATGATGTTGTAAATCGCTTTGAGTCCCTCTAGGGGTGAGAAAAGTGGTACAGAAGTGAAATAAGTAAATAAACATAAATAAATAAATAAATTTTGAGATTGCCTAGTGTTGGAATTGCCTGGATAGAATACAAATACCTTCTCATTGGATTCTTTATGATCACGGAACTCTTACTTTGCTTCGACCCACTTGGGAAACTTTGCGGTAGGACATTGGGCGCTTACCATACTGTGTCCTCATTTACTCGTATATGTAAATTATGCCTTAATAATAAGCTTTGAACGTTGATACTCCTTCGCACCTTTGTGTTTTTGCGTATTCAGGATTTAGCCCGGCTAGTGTTCTCTTTTTATTTATCTAGATCCACAAGAGATTGTTTAGGACCTTTATGCTAGACAGATTCTATATTTCTGCAAAGTTGGTTTGGGTATGTATAAATTATTCATTAAACATAATTCTATCCTATTTAAAAATCCATTAGTTTGTTATCATTTACGTACAACAGCTTATGTTGTGTCCCCCTTTGATTTTGTAATAGTATATATAAGAAAGCAGAAAGGAATACACAAAATTTAATTCATTATTACTCCACCCTTTCTATAAAACTTATTTTTTAAAGTTTGCTTTGGCTTTCATATACCTGCTTTGCTTGATGAAGAATTCCTCTGGGAACTTCAAGTTCTTGTTCAAAGTGTGCTGGGCTGCCCTCAGGAGTTAATATTCGAATTGTGCTGGAAGCATCAGGTTCTTCTAGGTATATACTTTTTCTGGATCTGTTACGTTGCATTTTCTCTGAGGAATCTTTAACGTTCGCTGTCCACTCAGGCACTTTCAGCCAAACCATATTGTTTTCACTAAAAACAGCAAGACTTTCTTGCTTGATCTTGGACACAGATGATTCTAAGAAGTCCTGCAGCTCATGCAGCTCCATTGGGGAGTCATGTAGAGTCTTGATCGAGCTTTCAAGCCACTTCTGCACCACCTCCTTAGATGGTTCAGGGCATATTTCATTCAGGCTTTGCAGGGATTTTTCGATCCATTCCATCACATCTTGCTTGGATAATTCAGGATCTGACTCTTGCAGATATTGTATGGATTCTTCAAGCCAGTCTTGAATATACAGTCTGGATGCTTCCTTTTTGAGGTTTTCTATGGATTTCTCAAGCCATCCCTCTACGTTCTCTATAGTGTCTTGAGGACCTTCCTTTTTAAGAAGCTGTATCGATGCTTCAAGCCATTCCTGTAGGCTTTGTCTGGACACATCAGAGCCTGCTATGTCAAGGTTTTTTAAAGTTTCTTCAAGCCATCTTTGCACTTTGATTCTGGAGGCTGCATTTTGGACACTTCTTATAGATTTACTCAGCCATTCTTGCACATCATGTTCAGGGCCTTCCACTTCATGTTCCTCAACTAATGCTTTTAGGAGTTCCTGCTGGTCCTGCCTGGATGTTTCTGGTTCCTTGTCTTGGATACTATCTGTGGATATTTTAGGCTCCTCCCTCAAGTCCTTTCTGGATTCCCTAGGAGATTCTATTTCAAGGGTTTTCAAAGATCCTTCAGGCCACTCCAGCACGTTATGTTGCCTTAGAAGAGGTACTTCATTACTGTCGCTTCCAAAAGATGCTCCAATATTCTCCTGCAAAGTTGAATCGGATATTTCTATGCTACTTTCTTTGATGCTTTTAAGGGATGATTTATGCCCCTCCTGTCCAGTTACATGGAGTATTACAGTGCTTTCTTTATGGATACTTTTAATAGATGCTTGAAGGCTCTCCTGTCCAGCTGGATGAAATATTTCTATACTTTCTTGGGTGCTTTTAATGGAAGCTTCATGGCTTTCCTGTCCAATTGGATGGGGTGTTTCTGGACTTTCTTGGGTGCTTTCAATTGATGCTTCACGGCTCTTCTGTCCAATTGGATGGGGTATTTCTAGACTTTCTTGGCTGCTTTTAATTGATGCTTCACGACTTTTCTGTACAATTAGATGGGATATTTCTGGACTTTCTTGGATGCTTTTAATGGATGCTTCACGGCTTTTCTGTCCAATTAGATGGGATATTTCTGGACTTTCTTGGATGCTTTTAATTGATGCTTCACGGCTTTTCTGTACAATTAGATGGGATATTTCTGGACTTTCTTGGGTGCTTTTAATGGATGCTTCACGAATTTTCTGTTCAATTGCATAGGATATTTCTGGACTTTCTACAGTGCTTTTAATGGATGCTTCACGGCTTTTCTGTTCAATTGCATAGGATATTTCTGGACTTTCTTGGGTGCTTTTAATTGATGCTTCACGGCTTTTCTGTCCAATTGGATAGGATATTTCTGGACTTTCTTGGGTGCTTTTAATGGATGCTTCACGGCTCTTCTGTCCAATTGGATAGGATATTTCTGGACTTTCTTGGGTGCTTTTAACGGATGCTTCACGGCTTTTCTGTCCAATTGGAAAGGATATTTCTGGAGTTTCTTGGATGCTTTGAATGGATGCTTCACGGCTTTTCTGTCCAATTAGATGGGATATTTCTGGACTTTCTTGGGTGCTTTTAACGGATGCTTCACGGCTTTTCTGTCCAATTGGATAGGATATTTCTGGAGTTTCTTGGATGCTTTTAATGGATGCTTCACGGCTTTTCTGTCCAATTGGATAGGATATTTCTGGAGTTTCTTGGATGCTTTTAATGGATGCTTCACGGCTTTTCTGTCCAATTGGATAGGATATTTCTGGACTTTCTTGGATGCTTTTAATGGATGCTTCACGGCTTTTCTGTCCAATTGGATAGGATATTTCTGGAGTTTCTTGGATGCTTTTAATGGATGCTTCACGGCTTTTCTGTCCAATTAGATGGGATATTTCTGGAGTTTCTTGGATGCTTTTAATTGATGCTTCACGGCTTTTCTGTCCAATTGGATAGGATATTTCTGGAGTTTTTTGGATGCTTTGAATGGATGCTTCACGGCTTTTCTGTCCAATTAGATGGGATATTTCTAGACTTTCTTGCCTGCTTTTAATGGATGCTTCACGGCTTTTGTGTTCAATTAGATGGGATATTTCTGGACTTTCTTGGGTGCTTTTAATTGACGCTTCACGGCTTTTCTGTCCAATTGGATAGGATATTTCTGGACTTTCTTGGATGCTTTCAATTGATGCTCCACGGCTTTTCTGTTCAATTGCATAGAATATTTCTGGACTTTCTATGGCGCTTTTAATGGATGCCTCACGGCTTTTCTGTTCAATTAGATGGGATATTTCTGGACTTTCTTGGGTGCTTTTAATTGATGCTTCACGGCTTTTCTGTTCAATTAGATGGGATATTTCTGGACTTTCTTGGGTGCTTTTAATTGATGCTTCAAGGCTTTTCTGTCCAACTGGATGGGGTATTTCTAGACTTTCTCGGCTGCTTTTAATGGATGCTTGAAAGCTCTCTTGCACAGTGGGATGAGATATTTCTATAATTTGTTCTTGGAGGTTTGTAATGGATGATTCAAGCCATTTCTTCACATCTTCTCTAGCTGCTTCAAGACATTGTTCCGCAATATTTTGCATGGATGATTCAAGCCATGCTGCCACAGCCTGTCCAGGTGCTTCAGGCATCCCTTTTGCACTGCTTTTAATGGATGCTGCTCTAGATGCTTCAGGGCCTTCTTTTGGGAGGTTACTTATGGATGCTTCCAACAATTCCTGAATGCTTTGAATGGATGTCTCTAGCCATTCCTGGACTTGTAGAAATGATGTGCCAGGTCCTTCCTCTTTGAGGTGACTTATGGATATTTCCAGCCATTCCTTCACATCCTTTCTGGATGTTTCGGGACATTTAATTTCAATGTTTTTAAAGGATTCTTTAAGCCATTCTTCCAGATTCTGTGTTGATGCTTTAGAACCTTTTTCTCTGAGGCTTTCTATGGCTGCTCGAAGCCATCCCAGTACATTCTCTCGAGCTACTTTGAAATCACCTTTTTTGAGGTTGTTTAAGGAAGCCTCTAGCCATCCATTGCTTAGGTTAGTTTTGGGTAACTGACAGACTTCAGGACTTACTTTTCCAAGAATTTCAATCTCTTTCTTTGCACTTTTTGAATCTTCTTCTGTTTTTTTAACATTTGTACTTGTTTGCCATATGCATACATAACTTCTTTTGCCAGCTTTGTTCATTTGTGATCCTAAGTGATCCATGCCTACTTCATACACCCAAGATCCACAGTGGTCCTTCCTCCATGATTCTACCTGTCTATGAAGATCAGATTTTTAGATATAGATATAGTGTATTGATCTGGGATAAAAAAAATAAAATAACCAAGAACTGCTTTACAGCACAATGTCAGTTGTTTCTCATTCAAGAAGTCTATTTACAGTGTACATTATGATCATTTTGGGGAGATTCAAAGCATTATCTCATGTATTGTTATTTATTTATATCACATATGTATCAAAAAAGGATTCAAAATAAAACAGATTGAGATAAGAAATTGTACAATCAAGATACAACTCAACAAATTATAACAGGAAAACAAAACTTAATTGGACATAATGAGATGTAGGCCCAGGGGTATGTTTGCAGCCCATTATGACTTTTCATTTTACATTTTGCTTCAGAATTTTTAAAATCAAATTCTTTTAGAATTTTTAAACTCTAGGGTTTAAAAAAAATTGCACAGTGATGCCCAGATTGAAACTAATTATTTTATTTACATTTTTAATGATACAGAAGTTTGGTTACAGGCTCTAACTACCATCCTTAAATTTTGTTTTACAAGTTCTGTGCAAACTGAACAAACTCCATCAATTTTCTAGAAGAAGCCATACTTTGCCAATATATAAAAACATGACGCAATTTTGTTTTGAAATGTATATCTATCTATATACTGAGTTTGGCCAAAATCAGTTTGTACGGGCTTATTGTAAAACAGACAATACAGGGATTTTGGGTCTTTCTAATAGAGGTACCCAAAATAATAGATAGAGATGGCTTACAATCATACTTTGTTGTCTGCCTTTTTGTCCCAGTAGCTTGGTAACTCTGATCAAACATGTGACTTTCTATTGCATAACAGAGAAACACACACGCATACACACATACACACATATATAATTAAAGTTTAAATTATGTTTATAAAACATCATATAATAACAAAGCATCCATGCCATTTATTGTCTGAATATTCATGGGTGGTTTAGATACTTAGAAATGCTTAAATGCTTATGATTACATGCAAAAATGGAACCTATATTATTTGAATCAAACATTCCACCTTGCTTCTGGAATATATTTACAGAGTTATAAACATTAAAGCAATGATCAGTGTATGATCTGTACAAGGTTATGAGGAAGGCAAATTGATATTTTTTCTGATATTCTGTTAAATGGCCTGAAATGGCAGATATATATGTAGATATTTTTGTATTTTTATATCCTACTTTCTATGATAAAAATTAAAGGTTTATAAATAGAAATCAATGTAAACTTAACAAAAATAAATAACAAAAACAACAGTAAAATAGCAACCAAAAGCATATTAGTAATAGACAATGAATAACAGCATAACTAAAGATAATGCACCCAAGTAGGAGGAACTCTTTAATAAAAATGTATTATTCTTTTCTTCACATATTGACGTTCAAAATCCAAGCACTGACAGAGTAATCCCACCTCAGTATCCAGGGCTGACAACTATCTCTGGAGAGCTCAGTGGTCATAGGTCTATTGGTAGTAGTACGTTGGTTATAGGACATGAAATGGGGGAACCCAGGAGTGGGGAAAGTGGCTTAGGGGAAGCTTGCCCCCTTCAGTTTTACTTGGACTTGGATTCTTCGGAAATTCAAATATGAGAATGTACATCAATATCCGCATTATGTTGACCCATAGTTGTTATTGTTTAAAGCACTGTAAGACAACAGATAATCCTGTCATGCGATTGGGGGGGGGGGGGGCAAAATTTATTCAGAGTAGGTTTGCTATTGCTTTCTTTTTAGGGCTGAGTGTGTGATTTATCTAAAATCACACAAATTGTTTCTATAAGTGAGCAGGCATCCTAACCGAGGCCTCTGACTCCCAGTCCACCATTCAAACTACTTACATGATTGTAATTCAATCACCTAAATGTATTATCATCATCATCATCATCATCAGACTCCAGGCGGCTAACAATCCTACACTTAGTCAAGTTTTAAAAGCACAATGCAAAAGATAAAAATGTTTAAATAGTAACAGTCTAGTAAAAGTAACAGTCTAGTAAAAACAGATTAAAATACATTTTTCTTGTTTATTTGTTCAGTTGCTTCTGACTTTCTGTGATCTCATGGACCAGCCCACGCCAGAGCTCCCTGTTGGCCGTCGCCACTCTCAGCTCCTTCAAGGTCAAGCTGGTCACTTCATGGATAACATCCATCCATCCTGCCCCTGATTGGCCCCTCTTCCTTTTTCCTTCCATTTCCCCAGCATCATTATCTTCTCCAAGCTATCTTGTCTTCTCATTATGTGGCCAAAGTACTTCATCTTCGCCTTTAATATCCTGCCCTCAAGTGAGCAGTCAGGATTTATTTCCTGGAGTATGGACTGGTTGGCTCTTCTTGCAGTCCAAGGCACTCTCAGAATTTTCCTCCAACACCACAGTTCAAAAGAATATCTTCCTTCACTCATTAACCCTCCTTATGGTCCAGCTCTCACATCCATAGGTTATTACAGGGAATACCAATGCTTTAACTATGCACATCTTCGTTGCCAGTGTGATGTCTCTACTCATAAGTATTTTATTGAGATTGGTCATTACTCTTCCCCCAAGAAGTAAACATCTTCTGATCTGGCTGCAGTCCACGTCTGCAATAATCTTTGCACCTAAAAATACAAAGTCTGTCATTGCCTCCACGTTTTCTCCCTCTATTTGCCAGTTATCAATTAATCTGGTGGCCATAATCTTGTTTTTTGATGTTTAACTGCAATCCAGCTTTTGCACTTTCTTCTTTCACGTTTGTGAGATGGCTCCTCAGCTTCTCCTCGCTTTCGGCCATCTAAGTGGTCTCATCTGCATATCTATGTTTATTAATGTTTCTTCCAGCAATTTAAACTCCAGCCTTGGATTCACGATGCATGATGTGTTCTGCATGCAAGTTGAATAGGTAGGGTGAGAGTATACAACTCTGCCGTATGCCTTTCCCAATCCGTAGTCTGTTCTTACCATTGCTACTTGGCCATTATAAAGATTCCTCAGGGGACAGTCAAGGTGACTTGGTATCCCCATACTACCAAGAACTTGCTACAATTTATTATGATCCATACTGTCAAAGGCTTTAGAATAGATGTTTTTCTGAAACTTCCCACCCGTCATCCTGCGGATATTGGCAATTTGGTCTTTCGTTCCTGTGCCTTTTCTTATTTATTTATTTATTTATTTATTCAAATTTATCCGTTGCCACTCCCATTCGGCTCGGGGCGGCTTTCTAAACCCAGCTATTACATCTGGCAACTCTCACTCCATACAATACAATACAATACAAACACTTAAAATAGCCTTCAAAACGTACCGCCTTTGCAGACTTTACTTTGTAGAACACTCATATTAATTGGCTTTTTATTCTGTAAATTTGGATTTTATGCCAGAGCTGCTACTATTTTAGCCCTTTAAATTCTGTAACAAATTTAATGTTAAATATTATATTAGTATTCCATAATGTGTCAGGAGCATCCATGTGTACAGAAAGATCTTCTATTAAATCCCATTGCATTCTGTGTGAAAGGAACACAGCAACTGGGGAGGGTAGGAGTGAGTCAGCATGCTCCCCTCTGTGAGTGTTGCTAGACTATGCTGAGATGATGACTCTGTAGTGTTAAAATGCATCACAGATTGATGCAACTAAAATACCAAAATAAAGGAGCATCCAATCCAGATTCACATAAGTAAAACTAACTCAAAACATAACTATCACTTTTATGATTTAATGGAGAGATCGGCAATGTCAAGGCAATGGGAATAATATTGACATTTCTGAGGAACCCAATAACCTACCTCACCCCCACTTTGTCCTCCCACAAAAAAAATCATTAGAAAAATTGCAGTTGGGAAAAAGCCAACATAAGAATTGTTAATAATATCCTCAGGGAGATTCAACACTTTCTTTCATTTTTAGGCTCTCTTCCTATGATGTAAGTTGAGATTCTCATTTCTTGCACTGAAAAAAAGCTAAGGCTCACAGAGCGGCCAAATGTATGCACTGAGGCTACAGCTGATGATATTATTCACTTGGGAATAAGAAACGGGAGGGGGATGAAAACATGTGGGGGAACTTGGAGGGTCTAAAAAACAGTTCTGAGGAACATGTATGGCTCCTGAGATGCACTTTTCCTGATGTGATCCCATTAAAAGCAACTCCCAGGCTCAGAACCTCACATCAGGTGGAACCAGAATAAGCAACAACATTACACAGCTCAACACGTATGCAGACCAAACTGGACATGATTTTATCTTGGCGACCTGGCTTATATGTATTTTAATCTATTTGTATTTTAATCTTTTATTGTTTGTATGATGTTTTCAGACAGTATTTTGGCATTGAATCTTTGTTGTTAGCCGGTCTGAGTCCGTCTACGGAGGTAGAGAAGATCAGGATATAAAATTTTTAAATAAATAATAATAAATAAACAAAAAATCCTTGGTGTCTTGGTTTTTAGGCTTATTCCTGAGATGCTGATTTTTGAAAATTACATCGGCTCTTGTTTCTTAGATATGTTTATCAAATTTCTCTATGGATGGCAATGAGTAGATAGCATATGTTCTGTATCTATGTTTGTAAGGCATTGAATTTTGCCACTATTTCTATGTAAACCACTTTGAGTCCTCCCAGGGGTGAGAAAAGTGGTATATAAATACTGTAAATAAATAAATCTCAAATACTAGAGCTGATAAGGGGTAACTGATGCCATTTTTGGAACCAGCAAGTTAAAACATACCCAGAAACAGTCTAACATTTGTGGCACAAAAATGTGTGGTCACTATTCTATTAATTGATTTTCTGAGATTTACATTACGAAATCCAGAGAAACGTGAACACTGAAGGACTGCCTCACATTGGCTGGCAGACTGTTATGATTTCATCACATGGGATATGTAAAGTATTTGGGATAGTTCGTTTTTCCATTAAGCTTCACAAAGCCCCATTTGGAAAGTAAATTGACGATTTCCCTACCCACATCACATCCTTTTCCTTTTCTGCTTTCTTTATGATTTATCTGTTTGATTTGTCATCACATGGTTTCCTCCCACTGTGCCTCCCCATTGTCATTTTTAAAACTTTATAATCTCAGGAATTTGATTTACTGCCCAATAAGCTCACAACAACATATATAGAGGGGTTATTCTTCCATTGCAGAATTGAGAACAGGAGAGAGGGGGGAAATGAAGCTTTAGCTTTCTTGTGTGTGTCTCTCTGCTAACCTTTTGATAGACAAAACAAAAGCCTGACAGCACAGCAGGAATTTCAGAAAGGCAATTGAGAAAATAGTAGGTAAGAATGAGTTGCTTGCCAACTGGTTTAGGAATTGTTAGGAAAACACTTTAGAAATGGCAAGATACCTTTACCCCACATCTGAACCTTGTGTCGTGTGAAGGGCACCATCAGTTACAGTTCCTTAAGTGTGTAGAAATGCTGATTTTATTGCAAGTCATGCAGTAGTGAATTTGCAATGGCATAAGTTGAACCATAGCTCACATCTGTAGTCATTGTGATGGTTGGGATTCTGTTTTGATAATGTAATAACCAAAATTCTGCCCTTCTGCCTTTCAGTTTCAGCAGCCTCACTGAAACAGACATTTCCATGTTAAAAGAGAGTGGGGGCATGAGCAGAGTCAGATTCCACGATATACCTTTTTACTCAATGTGCAGCAATAATGTCCTCTACAGTGCCCTCCTAAGGACTTTGTCAGATCCCTAAGTGTGCCTGTCACAGTGTATCCAGAAAAGGAAAAAGTTTGATGCATTTCTGCTTGTGCACCAATTTTCCTTGAAATAGAATTTGTTGTCGTTGGAAGACTGTTGCATTAAAAAGCTGGAAATATAGGAGGAATGTAGTGTATTGATTTGAGTGTCGAATTACAGCTCTGGAGACAGATTCAAATTCTCACTTGGCCATGGAAGCCCAGTGCATGACTTTAGAGACTGCATTCTCTCACAGGAAGGCAATGGCAACCCCACAATAAATTTTGCAAAACAAAACATGATAGGTTTGTTTTAAGGTCACCATAAATCAGAAACAACTTGAAGGCACATAGCAACAACAACTACAGGATCCCTGTCATTGAATCTAAAGTGTAAAGTTCATAGTGTTTTTTAATAAATTGAATGAAAATCCGAGCCCATCTTTGATCACGTATAGAACAAGGTAATAAAACAAGAGAATGTTCAATAGAAATACTTCTATAGTTGTTAATACTTACCGTGTAGCTTGTAGCCCAGTATTTCTGAGTTCATCTTGCAGGCGATTTATTTTCATTTGAAGTCTCTTAGAAGTCAATATGTACATACATTATAGGTGACAAATAAGTACACTGATGTATCCTATACACATTTTAAAGCCCTCTACAAGTCTTTCTGAAAGCCTATTATTTCGGAATGTGACAATTTGTTAGCTGAAATAAACATTGAAACAAATGAGTTTGCCCAAGTTTTGACTTTTTCAATTTCCTAGGATTCAGCAGATCCACTCCAGTTGTGCTAACAATTGTTTTTAGCCCATTATTTGAGAATGCAGGGAACACAAGATTTATCTCAAGATAAATCTTCCACTTTCAGAATCATTTGAATAATTCCTTTATTTCTTCAATTTATATCTCAGATTAGTAGCACACAGTTGGCATTTGAAAATTACAAAGGAGTGTGTTTTACTGTGGATAGGAACCCCCCAGTGGCACAATGAATTAAACTCTTGTGCTGGCAAGACTGCTGACTCAAAGGTCAGAAGTTCGAATCTGGGAAGCAGAGTGAGCTCCCATCTATCATCTCCAGCTTTTCATGTGGGGGCATGAGAGAAGCCTCCCACAGGATGGTAAAACATCTGGCTTTCCCCTGGGCAACATCCTTGCAGACGACCAGTTCTCTCACACCAGAAGCTACTTGCAGTTTTTCAAGTTGCTCCTGACACGAAAAAAACTGTGGATGAGTATTGAGGACAAATAACCTTATCTCAATAATTTTGAAAACACAGATGGATTCTATCTAGATTAGGCCAGACAGAGACGTCATTCTCTATTGTCTTCTCTCTGTCTTCTCTCCATTTTAGCATGCTGATCAAATGGAGTCTCACGGAAGCCATCACACTGCGCATGGCCACTTCCAGTGGTTGCCTATGGAAATTTGTGTTACCACTGTGTTAAAATGGAGAGAAAACTCCATTTTCAGACTCAATAAAATGAGGAAGAAGCGGGAAAAGCATGGGAAAGGTCAAAAAAAGATGTGGGATGGCTGGCCATCTCAGGAGACTGGGAAATATGATAGGGCAGTGTTTCCCAACCTTTTCTGAGCCGCGGCACACTTTTAACATTAAAAAATCCGGCGGCACACCACCAACCAAAATGACACAAAATGACATTCTAACACAGTAAAGAACGGCTGGGGGATGGTGGCCTGTTGGGAGCAGCTGCTGGGAGTGCCAAAGCCAGGGGAGGGGGTGGAGACAGGCCACGCCATGCCCCTCCCCTACCCCTGGCTTCAGCTCTCTCAGCAGCTGCTCCAGCCTTAAGGGGAGAGTGCCAAGCCAGCAGTGGCAGAGCCAGCACAATGCTGGCTTGGCACTGTTCCCTCAAGGCTGGAGCAGCTGCTGGGACTGCCAAAGCGGGGGAGGGGGCGGAGCCAGGCCACACCATGCCCCACCCCTCCCCCTGGCTTCAGCTCTCCCACAGAAGTGGAGCATGAGTGGTGGATGGGTTTCAGTGGGCGGGGCTCCTCCTCCGCGCGGCTTCAGTGAGCGAGAGGTGGGAGATGGGAGTCATGGCGGATTGGAGGCTGGCTGGGGAAACGGCCGAAGGAGGCGGCACCCCAGCCCCTTCTTCTTTTTCTTCGCCGCCGCCAGCCCTTCCTCCTCCTCCCCCAAGCAGCAGGGGTTCGGCAGGAGGAGGGGGGAAGGAAGGGGGGCAGAGAGCTTTTCTCGCGGTACAGCAGGAGGTCCGTCACGACACACTAGTGTGCCGCGTCACAGCGGTTGGGAAACACTGTGATAGGGGATGGAGCAAAATGGTTCCCTCTGCTTACTAATTGTCAATATAATGAAGTCCTAAAACTCTCGGTCTGTGATATTCAAGGCAAAATTTAGTCTCTCATTTAAGGTGGCAGTGTTCACATTGCTCTGTCCACAAAGAGGACATGAGAGGACAGGTCTGCATGGAAACTTCATTTGCTAATTTAAAGGTGTGGATATACATCTAAAGAGAAGAGCACTACATTTCATCATACTGGGGAGCTTCTATGTCCACCCACTTTCCAAGTTCTCTGCTCTTTCTTTAAAGTTTTGAAACTTAAGTTACTGCAATGCTACAAATTGACTGAAAAAAATTCACAGAGCGTGGCATACTTCTTATTTAGAGATCACTGCCCTCAATATGCTCCTTGCAGCTAAATCCTTCAAATTGGATAAAACACTTATCCTTACAATTTAGGAGCATAAATAATACTTTGACAGTGCAGAAAAGCTGCAAACATCCATTTGAGGAATTGCTGAATAAAAAGGGGCAGGTATGCAATTCTATTCTTTATTAAGTCTGAGAGCATCCCTCAGCTGACCTTCAAGTTCTGCGGGACATTAGAGCAAAATTGTTTTATATCTGTAATGAAAATCATCTTAGCTAGGTTTTTAAAAAAAATGTTCCTATTTCACAGATCGACACCTACTACTTTCCCCTAGCACAAACATTTCAGCTGCACCAATTCAACAAAATTATTTCTTTTTCAAGTGTCAATAACTTTTTTTGAATTGTACAAGCTGGAGAGATCACGTTAATTTGAGGGATGTTTGACCGGTCCACAAGTAGTTAAATACAAATACGCTTTATTTATTTATTTATTTATTTACAGTATTTCTACCCCGCCTTCTCACCCCTCCCCCGGAGGGGGGGGACTCAGAGCGGTTGAAAAAGGCAGCAATTCGATGCCACAATATACAATATAAAACCATAAAAACATACATCATTAAAATAGTAACAGTTAAAATTAAACCACATAATCAGCATTCAATTAAGTTAAAACAGTATGAATGAATTTTATCTTTGAATAGGACTAGATGGAATCTACCTCGATATGTTTTCCTTGTTCTACCAAAGCTGCTCTTGTTTCAAGCATATGTAGTTGTTCCTGCAACATGAACAAAATGCAAAATGATTAAACATACAGAGAAGTATCTATAATTCACATTAATAATTAGGATTTATGTATTGTTGTAGTTTTAAAATATTGTTTTGCAAATGATAATTATTTCCAGGCAGTAAGTACATCTCTGTGTATGTATTTTTTAAAATTACACTGTAATAATTACCCTGCTGTTTCTTCTTTCCAATGATTGGAATAATAAACATGCAAGAAAGCAACAAGACTAGAGGGGAAATAGTAGCTGATGTTGTTAAATTTGAACACACACACAATCAAAATGTACAGTCAATTTTTTTTAAAAAAAGCTACCACAAACTTGGGCAAACAGAAATGTCAAAACACAATCGATATACAGACCCACCAGGTATCAAGAACATACCATAGGGCAGATCTACACAGACCAATAATCTGTGTGCAGGTATGGGTCACAGCTGTTGTGGAGGCAGGTAGGAGATATGAGCTGTGATTGGCATCCTCACTGGCACCCCATGTTTCCTGGTCTTGGGCAGCCTAAGGACATGGGATGGTAACCACCCCCCTTCCCATCTCCATGCCATGACAGTTTCCAGTTGTGACACGGGCCCTATCTGCAATGATGTTGGACAAGACAATGTGGCTAACACTGAAGGAGGAGGGGGAGAGGAGCAATTCTCCTTCCTGTCCGTCCTCTCTTCCCAGAGTATCCCATTACCCAGCTGACATTGCAGGCAACATGGGTCAAAGACCATTATAACATGGAGGATGGAAGGGGATGGTGACTGCCCTTTTGAGATGGAAGTTGAAACAGTTGATCCCACTTCTGTTTCAGAACCATTCCAATTGTTCCAAAGGTAGGGAATCATCCAAAATTTGGACCAAAATTAAGACTCAATTTGGGGCATGCTCCACATTACCCCGGATCAGCTCCATGTGGGATTGGGCTACTATAGAGCTAATCTGGCCTTACATTGACTTAGATGGTCAGTGTAGGTTTGCATATAGTTTGGGTCAGCATCACAGGCTCTCACTCGTGGCTGAGTATAATTGTTTTCCAAGTGTAGGGTCTTGGTGGTGGGTCTGTTGGTGACTAGAGACCTAGTCTTGATCTTCATATTCTTTCACTTTGAGGACATCGATTTCCAGATGGAAGGTGGTCCCGACAAGGTTTGGCTTGATGTGCCTTCCTCTTGACATATTTCTTCCTTTCGCCCTCCATTCGTGCCTCTTTGAATTCCATAGAACTGTTGGTAATAGTTAACCTCCAGTTGGAATGCTCAAGGGTCAAGGCTTCCCAGTTCTCTGTGTCTATGCCACAGTTTTTAAGGTTAGGTTTAAACCCATCTTTAAATCTCTTTTCCTGTCCACCAACATTCTGCTTTCCATTCTTGAGTTGAGAGTAGAATAACTGTTTTGGGAATTTGGACAATGTGGCTAGTCCAGTGAATTTGATGGTGGAGGATCATCACTTCAGTGCTGATGGTCTTTGTTTTTCCAGAACACTGACATTGTCTGCCTGTCTTCCCAAGAGATTTGCAGGATTTTTCGGAGGCAACGCTGAGTTGACTGTGACGGTCCATGCTTCCCAGGCATATAATAGGGTTGGGAGGACAATAGGTTTATCCCTACGAATGTCCCAATCCTCAAACACTCTCTGCTTCATTTTTAAAAAATCTGTGAGCACAGAGCTCAAATAATGTTGTATTTCAGTGTCAATATTAACTTTTTAATTATGGGCATTTGGGTACCATATCAAGAAAACTCTGCCTATGACAAATACCATTCCCTGTTTCTGATCCAGGGACTCTGCAGAAAACAGAGTTTTAGACCATTGGGAACTTTCAGAATTAGTCCTTTGAATTATACTTTGAAATAGACTGTCTTCAAGTATTTCAAGCACTGGCGAAATATTTTCAGTTGAACAGGTAGTCAGGATTTGGACCAATTCCTGGATTTGGACTAATGAGGGGCCATATCTGGACTATGCTCTTTATTTGAGGTCTCATACCATCCTTTGGGGCTGACCCTGCCCCCCATCCCACAGGACTTTGTCTGGCAAAATCAGTTGAAAAACACAGCAATTGAAGGCAACTGCAAGCTGTTTTGAGCGACTTCTGTGTCCAGGCCACAATCAAGCATATCAAAACTGACGGTGAAAGCAATGAAATGTCCTTTCTGATACACTAAAATGGCAGCTGCAATGAGGACTTCCAGAGATCTTTAGGAGGCACTCCAGGATCCTGAATATAACTTCCCCTGCATTTCACTACTTCAGTTTGCATAATCCAGAAGCATAGATAACATTAACCGTCCAGACAAGCTGCAGATTCCACTGTCCCTAGGAGGTAGAATTAGTGAGCACAGGTGTCTTTTAATACAAACCAACTATTGCTCCTTTGTAGTACATGAAATTGCAATTAGTTTTCCTCTGGGATTTAATTAGTGTACTGCTGAGGCAAGAAACATTTGGAACGCAGCTCACAGTCATAATAGTGATAGCCTTTGTTGTGGGTACCATTTTATTATCGGGTTTACTGTTTATCAGTCTTTTAATTATTGTAAGAACACTTTTTCAGCCGGAGCACTTAAAATGTAAGAGCTGTTTTCTACCTGTGGAAATTGCACTTTTATGGGGGGAAAGCCAGAGTTTCTCTGAGAAAAGACATAGCCATTAACAAGAAAAATACAAGATGATGGTAACTGATTCTGGCAAATTGATCCTATAAAAGTGAGTGAACCCCCGGGCTACATGCTTGCATGACAACAAGCTGCACTAAAAGCTGAGAAGCGGAAGTAACATATTTAAATAACGAAACCTAAGATTCCACAGATTGGAGCTATGGAATTTAAAGTGCTATAAACGGTATAATCTGAAAGGGACCCTGATGTTGGCTTTACTGTTCTTTCCAGCATTCAGAATTTAAATTTAATACACATCATTGGTTACAGATAATGGGTTAGGGACTCACATCCCATCCTACTGAGAGGTGAATAAATTTACAGCAATAGCTGGACTATATGCAACTGTGGAACCAGAAATCTGAAACAGAATCTCCAAAGCAGAAATTATCCATATATGGGTGGCTAAAATAGTAAAATCTTTGCTTTCAGTGTACGCAAACTTGGTTTCATGCATACAATTATTTAAAATCTTGTATTTAATATTACCTTCAGGCTATGTGTATCAGAGGTATATGAAACAAGTGACTTTCATGCCTAGATTCAGATCCCATCTCCAAGATATCTCATTATGAATACCAAAATCCAAATAAATAAATAAATAAAATAAACAGAAATATTAAATACTTCTTGTTCCAAACTTTTTGGATAGGGATACTCAACCTGTGTTTACATTCCAATTTTATCCCAAGTAATTTTAAACATCTGAAAAAGATTAGATTCAGCTGAAATTTTCCTGGATTTGGAAATGTGCTATTATTGCAACAGTTCTGAAGAACTCAAATAGATGGTCACTGTTTTGCGACTTTTTTGGTTAGTCCTAGTGAAGGTCTTGCTCAATTGCAGAGTAACAACTTTACTATAAATTAGGCGCCATTTGCAAGTCTGCCCTGAAATAATTACTTTCTTTCATTATACGTCATATTTTTCCAATACCTTGAAAATATCTCCTTTTTTCTCTCCCGTCTTCTTTTCCCAACTCTGCGGGTGTGTCTTAACAAAGAAAGAGTGTGACAAAGATAAGAGTTTCAGGCAGTATCACAACTGAAAAGAAACTACAGCATTTGTAGATTATAGGAAAATTCTTATAACTGTAATCATAGGACTCACATTATGTGAAGCATCGTGTTATCATGTCTTCCAGGATCAATACAGTTTGACACAACTGCCATGACACACTGCTATGGAATCATGAGAGTGATAGTTTTACAAGGCATTTATTTGTTTGTTTGTTTGTTTATTTGCAGTGTTTATATTATGCCCTTCTCACCCTAAAGAGGCCTCAGGGTGGATCGCAGAAAACATATACGGCAAACATTCAATGCCGATTATACCATGACAAGACAGACAACAGATAGAATATATATAGAGGGGGGGGAGAGGCTTTCCCATTTTTCAACATCTTTGGATGCTGTGCTTGGTTCTGGCCACAGGGGGGTGCTGTCGCTTCCTCTCTTTGCTAATGAGCATTTTTTGTTTGTAAACTTCTTCCTTTTTCTGATCAAAACGCCACGCCTAAAATACTTCCCCACTTTAATGTGGTTTCTATTTGTCTACTCACATTTGTTTTCAAACTGCTAGGTAGGCAGAAGCTGGGCTGAAGGTCAGGCACTCACCATGACCTGGGCTTTGCATTGTCAACCTTCTGGTTGGAAAGATTTATTGCAGCTTGGTGATTAACCTGCTATACTAAAGCCCAGTTCTTTTAAAGATTGCTGATGCCTCACGAAACCACATCTCCCTGGATTACATAGCATTGAGTAACCAAGTGACAAATATTCACGAGCCAACTTTAGTAAATATTATGTACATATCAATGGACAAGATTTGCTTCTAAATCCAGCTAAGAATTTATTTTTTAAAAAATACATATACATTTGCATATGAAAAAAAATCTGGTGGTGCACAGTGTAGAATTAATGCAGGTTGCCATCACTTTCACTGCCATGACTGAATGCTATGGAATGGTGGAACTTTCATGATTCCACACCAATGATCCATTGCAGTGGAAGTGATGTTAGACTACATTAATTCTACACCATGGATGCACCCTTAGAATCTAATGAGGGCAATGCTTGGAAATAAGATACAAATACCGGTAATATTATTCAATTAGTTCTTTTTTCAAGAAAGAAAACATTACTACATTATATTACAATTGTAATTTACTGAGGATTAAATCCACTCCTTTTTAATTTAATGGGTGTTGGAATCACAAACGTTTTGGGTAAGAGAGTATCTATGAAAGATTGCGTACTATTGTGCTGTAACAAAGGCAATGGAATTTAGGCGAGATCCACGTCCTTGGGTAAGGGACCATCGTTAGCACAGCAGGTTAAACCGCCAGCTGTAGTGAACCTTGCCAACCAGAAGGTTGACAGTTCAAGCCGTGAGTTAGGGTGAACTCCTGCCATCAGCCCTAGCTTCTGCTTACCTAGAAGTTTGAAAACAGTAATGTGAGTAGATCAACAGGTACCACTTTGGCAGGGAGGTAAAAGGCACCTATGAAGACATGCTAGCAATTCAATCAGGAAGGTGCCTATGGACACCTGGCTGCTTGGCATGGAAAAATGGAACCAAAATATCTTTATGATTCAAAAATGATAATCAACATTTATCTTGAAGTAGTTGTTGTGAAACAAAACTCATTCGTCTGTATTAGACATTCATATCATAAGCAAAAAGGAGAGTCTTGAGCAACTACGCTGTAAATAACGATAAATTATACATCCACAATGGGTTAAATTCCAATGGCGTAGTGTTCAGAAGGGTCGACAGTCATGGTCCAAGCCATTTCGCCAATTGTGGCTTCCTTGGGACCCCAGACTCCTTGCAATCAATAAGTTTCACAGGTCCGGATTTCTGTTAATATAACATATGTAAACAGCGGGTAAGTTACATACAAAATCACACACAATAAACCCATACATGGAGCTACAACATGGACACACACACACACAGAAGATTCAATTCTGTAAAATTTTAATTCTTAGCTGATTGTATTTGCTTTCCTAGTTGAGAAAAATGTAGGGTATCTCTGAAACTGTGTAAAACAGTGTAGAGTCTACACTGTAGACTCTTGGGATATTAAAGCACTATACTACTTATATGATTCTGGAATTGCTTTGCCCAAAGTTAAAGGGTGTAGCTTCACAACACATCATTACATCGAAGGGGGCAAGACGTAAATGGTTGCTTAATCAGCAGGAGACTTTTTAAAGATGCAGCCAGCCAGGATCTCCATTCAGATGTAACGGGAGACTTCTGTTTCCTCATTTATTTCCAGTTTAGTTGTGCCCACTTTAAGTTGTAAGACTGGTAGACGATAAAATATTTTAATAAATAAAAAATAAGTGAACAAGAGTCATTTTGTGGGAATGTTGTGAGCACTCCATTTGCAAATTCTCAGCAATTCTGTATTTATAATTAGTTTCAATTTTTAAAAGAAAAATATCTGTAAAAGTATGGTGTTGGATTGACAAATTACATTGGTATATTTCCATCATATTAAAGCCTTTCTCAAACGTCACCATATGGGCACATGCACCAGGAAATGTTCTTGTTGTGTCCAGTGCTGTTGTGCAACTTTCATGTATTTCACTCATGTCTGTGCAGGAAAAGATTATACTCAAAAAAGGAAGTACATCTGCCTAATGCAAACTGGTCACTACCACAGGTTGTACCTTTGGAACTCTTTCCCATTCAAGCTCCACACAATACTCGGACGGAGTCCTGGTAAAATCAGAGGCCAGGGAAGAATCACAGGAGGGCATTGAGGGGTGAACCATGGTTGTCCTTAGTCTGTCTCGTTGACTGGAAATCCGACACTCACATATTCTAGAAATACAAGGCTTAAAATAAAATAAATTATACACATTTTAAAACTGTTTTCCCCCCAGCATGCATAACTGCTGATTTCATCCCAAAATGATTATTCCAGAGTGTCATAACTGCCAACTGTATCACATTTATGGGAGTTAAAAAGGCTGGTCAACAGAAACCCTTGAGCCACACAGATCAGATCAATGAAATGGACAGAACATTTATTTGTTAGCAGAAGATTAGCTCCATATTTTATTATGGAATCAGTAAAGTTGGCAGTTAGAGATAGAAAACGGTTACCTTGCGTTTTGTTTGACAGGTTCTCTTGATTAATACTTTTCTTCCATGTAGCTCAAAATGACGTTCCTAATTTTCTTATGAGTAGCTGCTTGGCAAAAAAAATAATCAGACTCCATCATGCATCTTCTGGGACTCCAAAGATGAAACTAGGGACGTTTCCACACAGCCATACAACCCAGAATATCAAGGCAGAAAATCTCACAATATCTCCTTTGAAATGGGTTATCTGAGTCCACCCTGCCATATATTCCAGTTCAAAGCAGATAATGTAGGATTTTATTAAGCTGCGTGGAAAGGGCCTCAGAAGGAGAAATGCTCAAAATCTATTTTCTTTTAAATGTTTTAGCCCTGTGTTTGGAATAAGGTGTTCTGGGTACAAAAAAGGACTCTGAAATAATTCAGGAACAAATAGATAGGTGGTACAGGTAGAGGTGCAGTTTTCTACAAAGGCATTTTACTTCAGCTGTTCACTTTTGGCTTATACTCAGAATTTGTCTAGTTGCAGGCCATAAGTCGAATTGTGAAAGCATTTTGTTGTAACAATAAACAAACCTTAAAACATAGACACTGTAGTCCTAAAACTTATTCTGTTCATTTAAAATTTTGTCAGATAACAAGAATACACAAGAATTATGTACCCAAATCCACAAAGATGAGGAACGGAAGCCCAAATTTGATCTATTATTATTATTATCACCTTCTTCTCCTCCCTCCCTTACTCTATTTTTTCATTCTCCCTCTCTTCCCACCAGTCTCTTCCTTTAAATCCTCACTCTTTTTCTTATCTTTCTACCGCCCCCCTTTTCTCTCAATTTTTGATCATTTTATGTTAATTAATTGGAAACTCAATAAAAAATTTTTTTAAAAAAATATGTCAGATCTTGTTGATTTGAATACATGGTGTCTGGCCAGCTTGTCAGTTGTCTGGGTTTTAAACACTTCAAACTTCAAAGACAATGTTAATTCCATTCTATGTCTCTCTTTTGTTTCATGTATTTTAATATGCATTTTATGGAAATATGTTTTAATATGTGTATTGTATAATTATGTGCTTTGATTATGTGTTTTAGCAATATTGTAGCCTGCCTTGAGCTGTGATAAGCGGCAGGTAAGAAAATAATAATAATAATGACTTGGGTTATCAAGTAATATATAGAATTATTTTATCTATGCATAAGTGATATTCAAGATGAAAATTTCAGTAAAACTATGGTTGTTTCTCATTTCAGAGACAGAGACTCAAAGAGGCTAAAGAGGACAAAAATATTTTTCTCTGGAAGGATTCCAAAGATGATTTTACATGTTTTGAGATACTGCCCCCCGGACTATCTTCTGAAATTGGGAGAATAAATCATTAAAGTTTTCTGATTTACTTTTAGAGTTTCTTCATTGTTTTTAGTTTTGTTCTCTTCTTTTCCATTGGGGATATGCTTATTATGTTTTCCTGGCTTCATCTTGTGTACTTTGCCTTATCTCTCCCAATCTGATACTTATTTTCTACTATATACGTTTCCAAAGTATATTGTACTGTGGCTACTTATGGTCCCAGCCCACCCCCCAATTTTAGTAAAAGTTCCATTTTTGATAGTGTTTTTTGAAAACTTTTTAGTAATATTTACTACAGCAGTAATTATTGTTTAGTTTACTTTTAGGCTAAATATTATGAAGTTGCCAGGAATTTCAATGATTTTAAAAATAGCTAAGTAAATTAGATTTACTATGATTTTAAAAATAGCTAAGTAAATTAGATTTACTATGATTTTAAAAATAGCTAAGTACTCTTGTTCTTAAGTTAAATGTGTTGGAAGGTGTTTTAGAACAAATCCAATCCATTAGTTTATTCAAGGTAGGTCTAAGATTGGATTTTCCCATTATTTATTACTTTTCTTTTATTTCCCATTTTATATTCTGTTGCTGTTGGTATATTTCTGTAAATCCTTCACTTCTCCTGTTTACTTTATATATTACTCTTGTTTTAATTATGTTTATTATTGTTTATACAGTATTGAATTTCATAAATGCATTTCTCTTGAATACCTACAGATATTTGCCATTTTGTCTGTGGTTTTAATAAAACTTTAAATAATTTTCTTTCAGGATATGCAGCTATGAGTCATTGCTCTCCATATGCTTAATGGTACAAAGTTAAAAAGAAACTGGTGTGTCACAATGAGCATCCCATTTGCAATATTTCAAAATGGCAAGAAACAGAAGGATGGAATACAGGTAATCTGAGAGCCCTTCCGAACACCCATATAACCCAGAATATCAAAGCAGAAAATCCCACAATATATACTTTGAACTGGGCTATCTGAGTCCACACCGCCATATATTTCAGTTCAAAGCAGATAATGTATTCACTTGTGTGGCAGGGGCCTGTCTCTTTGACTATGGCAGTGGTTCTCAACCTATAGGTTCTCAGATGTTTTGGCCTTCAACTCCCAGAAATCCTAACAGCTGGTAAACCGGCTAGGATTTCTGAGAGTTGTAGGCCAAAACACCTGGGGACCCACAGGTTGAGAACCACTGAACCAAGGACTCATCTAAACCTACTGAAACATTAAAGACCACTCCAGAGCACAAATGTCTAAGAGTGCACCACTTTACTAGGCATTTTCTTCACAATTTTGTTGCCTATTGCTAATATACAACCAGTTCATTGTATGGATGTAGTTGCATATTGACAAGGGCTGCTGCACAACTGATTAAATAGCTTTGGACTTCTGTAGACATGCCTTTATATAGTTATTACATGTTTTAAACTATTTACTCTGTCACACAGGAGAGTTAGAAATGGGACAGATTATTCTGCTACAAGGTGACCATGAAAAAATCTACCCTAGAAGGTCTGGATCTTCAAATTGCAAGTCAAAATTTACAATTGCCGAAGCTGGGGTTGCAACTATTCTGTGTATGTCATGTGTTCTGGGTCACAGAAAGTGTTAGTGCACATTTAGAACCTCATTACATTGAGGTCCCTAATATGGGTGACAGTGGAGGAATTTGCCAGGCAGTATGGCAAATACATGAGGCATCGCGGAAAACCATTGTCCCGTGCCCCGTATCGCCACATCACCACCTTCCTCATCACACGTGGGAAAGTGTCACCACCTGGCTTCCCCCTGTGCTGGCCCCTGCTTACCTAATGAGAACACAGGTAGCCACCCGTGTTCTCAGGGCTCCATTCTAGGATGCTTCCAGGATGGAGCCAGGATGGAGGCCTGCTGAAAGTAGCCCTGAATCATGTGTAGGGCTCTGGGAGTCTCTGTCTTGGCTCCATCCTGAAAGTGTCCTAGGATGGAGCCAGAAGTTAGTGTGATGAAGTCCTTTGACTGGAATCCTGCATGATTCAGCATGGTGTACGAATGTCACATGCAGACCTACATTCACTCATCTCCACATTTTGCTGTAGAGCTCTGCAGCCCCCAATGGCCACATTAGGGTTGGCGGTGAGCAGAGATGGGACTGGAGAAGTGTCTGCCTATGACCATGATGCCTATAACACAGCATGAAAACAGCATCTGCTGAGGTCTACTGTGATCCTTCAACAGTCTCAGAAAATAAGGTGTTAGAGTTTTATCATTTCTTAAGCAACAAGTATTGCAAAGATCAGGTGACTAAAGTGATCAAGGGTCTGGAGAACAAGCCCTATGAGGAGTAGACCTCAGCAGATGCTGTGTTCATGCTGTGTTGGGCGTCATGGTAACTTAAAGAGCTGAGGAGTAACTTCAAGACCTGAGCATGTTTAGCCTGAAGAAGAGAAAGCTGAGAGGAGACATGATAGCCATGTATAAATATGTGAGAGGAAGTCATAGGGAGGAGGAAGCAGGCTTATTTTCTACTGCCCTGAAGACTAGGATGCAGAACAATGACTTCAAACTACAGGAAAGGAGATTCCACCTGAACATGAAGAAGACCTTCCTAACTGTGAGAGCTGTTCAGCAGTGGAACTCTCTGCCCCTGACTCTGGTGGAGGCTCCTTCTTTGAAGTCTTTTAAACAGAGGCTGGATGGCCATCTGTCAGGGGTGCTTTGAATGCTATTTTCCTGCTTCTTGGCAGGGGTTGGGCTGGATGGCCCACAAGGTTTCTTCCAACTCTACGATTCTATGATTCTATGTTATTTGACTGCCTGTTGCTTATATCATATAACAGCTTGTATCATCAGCACAGTGCTGCGAAATTCTGGACTGGATGAGGGAAAAACAAATTGAAGCTTAATCTAGACAAAATGGAAGTACTGCAGGTCTCTCACAGGATTGACTTGAGCTGAAATCTCAACTTTGCCGTTTGGGGGTGGTCCTGCACTCCACATTAAATCTGGAAGCCCAGATGGTGGCGGTGACTAGGACTGCCTTTGCATAATTAAATCTTATGCGCCAGCTGTGCCTGTTTCTGGAGAAATCCAGTTTGGCCACAGTAGTACACACACACACACTAGTTACATCAGGGGTGGGCAATTACTTCAACTTCCAGAAATCCTAGCCAGTTTACCAGTTCTTAGGATTTCTGGAAGTTGAAGTCCAAAACACCTGGAGGGCCAGTAATTGCTCACTCTTGGGTTACATCCTGGTTGGACTACCGCAATGTGCTCTACATGGGACTGTGCTTAAATAGCGTCTGGAAGCTGCTATTGGTTCAGCGCGCAGGAGCCATATAGCTCATTGGGGCTGACTCCAGAGAGCACACCACTCCCTTGTTGAAACAGTTCCACTGGCTCCCAATTACTTTCTGGGACCAATTTAAGGTGCTGGTCTTATCCTTTAAAGCCCTACACCGGTTCAGTCCAGGCTACTTGAGACACTGTGTCTTACCATATAGACGGGGTAACCCTTCAGGTCAAGTAGTGAGACCCCAATCTCCACCTAGATTAGGGATCATCTTCACTTAAAACTGTCCAGAGATAGCCCTTTCTCAGGTGCAAGACTAAAGCACTGCCAGAAGTGATTAGAGCAGCTCCCACCCTCATGTCCTTTAGGAAAAATCTGAAGACTTTCCTGTTTTGGATAAATTGATCTGTGACAGAAGCCCAGGATTTATAGCACTTTATGGTTACATTTTCTCTCCATCCAGGAAATTTTAGGGTGTTCTTACTTATTTTAATGACAATTTTAATGTCCTACAAGGAGGGACTATGTAAACTATTTAGTTCAGTTGTAATGGTCTATTTTATATTGTATGTTCAATGCTGTTGTAAACCTCCTTGAGTCTGTTGGAGAAATGTGATATAGAAATTTCCCAAATAAATAAATGTTATGAGCCCCACTGCTGTTTTTCTCAGGTTGACAGGCTGGCCTCCACCAAGATCAGCACCATATTCCAAAGATCAGTTACAATTGTTTCCTTGCTGGAAGCTCACCAGGGACCAGAAGCCAATGGTTTGGGGACTGCACTGGTCCATGAACAATAATTATCAGTGGTACCCACTATATCTCCTACTTACAGCCAATTTTAAGACAACTGTATTTCAAGTAGGCTTCAAGCAATCAAAATGTTTTCTAACCTCCTCCTGTTGTTGCTTGATCACTTTTGGTTTTTTGCTCTTCCGGCTATCTTCCATCTCCATTACTTCCACCGTTCTTTTTGTGTATTGTTGCGGATATTGCAGGCTACAATATAAAATAATAAGTGAAATCACTGCAGACTAGGGGAGATTAATTCTGAAGTATGAAAAATCTGCCTGATCTTAAACAGTAATAGGAAATCTTTTCACTCTGCATGCCTGGTTCTTCGTAGCTGTCTCACAGTGCTATATATAACATATTCCAAGACTAATACAGGTTGAGCATCCTTTATGTGGGATTCCAAATTCCAAAATACACAGAGCAAGCATTTCCCCATGGCAATTTCCCAAATTAAATTGCCCCGAAGATTTAGTATTTCATCAGACAGAGCTGGGGAAAGTGGATAAAATTGTCTTCTTTGTGTGGGATTCCATCTTTAAAGAAGATGAATTTAATTACCTCTACCACACAGAATTGCCTCCTCCTGCCTCAACTAGGAGACTTGAGGTACCATTCTGAAGACAGACACCACTTTCCCCTCCTATCCCATTACTGTAGAGGAGACCCGAGGCACCATTCTTTAGATAGAAACTACATCTGGAATGTTGTGTGGTTAAAGGGCTATATGGCCATGATCTAACAGCATTTTCTCCTGATGTTTCACCTGCATCTGTGGCTGGCATTTTCAGAGAGTTTCTGAAGAGGCCAGCCACAGACGCAGGCAAAACATCAGGAGAAAATACTGCTAGAGCAGGAGTCGGGAACCTTTTTGACTCAGAGAGCCATAAAAGCAAAGTATTTGGAAATTTATGTCAGTGAGAGCCATATAATATATATAATATATTTTAAGACTGAATTCAACTAAATGTGAGTATATACGAACATACTATGAGAAAAGGATTCCCCCAGCAGAATGACGGGACACTTCAGACCTGTCTCTGCAAAAGGCATGCTCAGGACTCTGGGAAGGAAGAGAGGACAGAAGAAAGAGGAAAAGAAAGAAAGACATAGGAAATAAAGGAGGGAGGGGGAGAGGAAGAAAGAAAAGAAGAACAAACTATGGAAAAGGAAGAAAAGAAAAGCAGGAGAGGGACAAGGAGGAGAAAAGAAAGAAGGAAATGGGAAGGGAGGAAAGGAAAGGGTGGGGAAAAGAAAGGAAAGGGAGTGAGGAAAAAGTAAAATAATGAAGGGAAAAGAAGAAAAGAAAGAAGGGGAAAGAGGGAAGGAGAAGGAAGACTTGGGGGAAAAGAATAGAGGAAGGAAGGAAGAGGGATGGAGGGAGAATGGAGTAAATAAGGAAGGAGAGAAGGAGAAGTAAAGGATGAAGGGGAGAAAAAGGAAGGAAGAGGAAGGAAGATGAAGAAGAGGAAAGAAGGAAGGGGAGAGAGGGAGGGAAAAGGAAGGAGAGAAGAATGGAAGAGGAAGGAATGAAGAGGAAGGGAGGAAAGAGGGTGGAGAGAGAGGGGGATGAAAAAGAATGAAAGAAAAAGAGGGGGAAAGGAAAAGAAAGGAAGGAAGAGGGAGGAGGGCGTGGGGCCAAGGTGTCAAAGTCGGCGAGGCAGTCCCTCCGGAAGGCGTCGAAGAGGCAATGGCTCTTGAGCTGCCCGATGATGAGGGCAATGAGCTGGGCATCCCCTGGGGGCAGCAAGGCCAGGTCCATGGCGCCAGGGCCAGGCCTGCCTCCCCCATGGTGGAGGATGAAGAGGAAAATGAGGTGCGGCCACCGGGCTCTGTCATCTTCGGCGAAGAGGGTGCAGGTCCCCAAGAACAGTGAGGGATGAGGAAGAGGCGGCAATGGCGGCACGGAAGCAGCAGTTGCGGCACATTTGCGTCACTCCTCCCCGCTGCATGTTGGGAAACTGAGGGCCGGGCTGCTCTGGAGAGCCAGTTGCAATCATGAAAAGAGCCACATCTGGCTTCCGAGCCATAGGTTCCCTACCCTTGTGCTAGAGTATGGCCAAGGAGTCCAGAAACCACACAACATTCCAGTGATTCTAGCCATGAAAGCTTGCAACAATACACTTCTGGAATACTTGACTTCCCCTCCAATGCTGTAACTCTTGAGAAGACAGGAGGCATCAACAACAACAACAAAACTTTATTACGGTCACTGACCAGCACAAAATTGGCACAAGCGCCCTGGGAGGGGAAGGACAACTCCCCAGTAAAGCAGTTATTTAAAATTAGATCTGAAAACAGCTTAAAAATATATTTTAAAACACAGGATATTGTAACAGGTATGGAACCAGAGGAGGGGGAAGAGAGAGAGAGAAAGATTGGTGGGAAATGTCGAAAACACCCGGGGAGGGGGTACTAAAGGAGAAGGGATGGGCACACTGCGAGTCTAGTAGCATTTCAGCTGTAACATGTTGCTCTAACTGCATTCCAAGCAGGTTGTTGCCTTTCGGGGTCAATCATCCGTCTGATTTTAAGTGCAGCAGCACAGAACTTAGCAACACTGTAAGTTATTGTAGCGTTAGAGTCCGAAAGCAGCAGGGTGGAATAATATTTTTCACTGCTCCCCGGGTATTTTAAAAGCCATGGTCTAATGAGATTAGCTCTAAGATCTCTGTAGAACATGCATTGAAGAAGCACATGCTCAGTTGTTTCCACATGACTCACAGGGGCATAGTCTCTGCTTGAAGGGGGTCTTCTGATACCTCCCCTCCAATACAGCCAATGGGAGGGCATCGCATCTTGCCAGGGTAAAAGCCCTTCGGTATTTGGGCACCTCCGGGTCCGTTAGGTATGCCATGGGGGCAGTGCGGTATCTAGTGGCTTCACTAACAATAAAGGCTGGGGAACAGGCTAGGTCGGATTGGCACTCTATGTCCAGGATTCGCTGGTTTATGAGATCCTTGGCTTGGTCCCATCTCATGCTTAGCAATTGTCCTTGGGAGAAACCTAGCATTGCAATCTTTGCTGCTACTGTTTTAATCCATGTAGACTGGAAGTCGTCTCTCATGATTAGGGGGGCAAGACCACGTGGGGAGAAGCATAGGTGTAGCCAGTAATAGAGAATAGCTGTCCATATTCTTGCTTCCACTTTCACGAAGCCTGTCTCCAATCGTAGGGTGGCGTTAGGGACACATCTGGGAGCCTGTAGAGCTTCTCTTAGGAATTTCGATTGGACACGCTCTAGTAGGGCATAATTTGAGAAGGGTTCAAGCTGGGGGGAGGCATCATTTTTAAGACAGACCCCCTCTTTCTCTGGGCTCCTCTCCTTTCTTTCCAATCTCATTACTCTCAATTGCGGAAGTCCAGAACTTAAAAAGCTAGCAGTAGCAGAATTTTTGAAAGCCAAGATTACTATGAAGGAGGAATGACAGGAAAAACAAACTGGTGACATCTTGACATTTTGCTATTTCTCATGGTTAAATTAATTTTTCAAAAATTATCATGCCAGGCTCACAAAGCAGGATTTTAGGAGAGAAATATTAATGCTTGGTAGAAGACTGCCCATAGGAATGCCCATTACGCTATGTCACTGAAGCAATTCAACATGAGCAGATCTGACAGATTCAATCACACATTTTCCCCTGCTATCTCCCATTTCCATTTGAATCATGAGCGCAGAATAGGATTTCTCCCCATCTACTATCCTTCGTCTTCTAAAACAGTTTCCTGACAAATCAGCGTGGACTGACAGGCTGAAGTCTGTCTGCGTCATCTGATGGACTCCGTGATGCTTCATTAGGGAGATGTTTCAGAAGTGTTAAGAAAGAGGAGAGAGGGAACGATGACTGTGTGGGATAATGTCCAAAGTCACATTTAGTCAAATTTCCCTCTTCAGAGCTCATAGCAGTGTTACAGTGTAATTTTATATATAGCTTTCTCTGCTTCTTGCTGTTATGTGCCTTCAAATTGACTATAACATATGTTGACCCTATCAGCGTGTTTTGTTTTTTGGATTTTTTGTGGCAAGATTTATTCAGAAGAGGCTTGCTGTTACATTCCTATAAACCTGAGAGAAAATAACTTGCCCAAGAACACCCAGTGAATTTCCACAGGTGAGTGAAAATTCAAACCCTGGTGTCTCAGAGTCCCAGTCCAATCCTCAAACCACACTGACTCTCTTTAGGTCTACTCAGAAACAAATCCTACTAAGTTAAGCTGCCTCACTTACAAGCATGCCTGATGCTGTTGATTGAATTGAACCCACAGCCAAGGTAAAAGTGTTAACTTCTTGTCCCTTAGTACCATTCTCTCTATGTAAACCATCTCTACTAAGCAACTCCTTTTAATTAAAGACAAAAAGGTGCTGGATTAATTTATCATGCATTTCCAGTGACTAGGTTTGCAAGGTGAAAGCCATAAAGGGCTCCTATACCTTTAACTGTTGTGTAGAGAATGGGATTTAGCTTGTCATATTGGAGCCCCTGATGGTTAAACAGGTTGTGTGGAAACGGCAGGGATTGTCTGCTAAGTATGTGCACCTGTAATCGGCTCTGAGTCCCCTTCGGGGTGAGAAGAGCGGAATATAAATAAAGTGTATTATTATTATTATTATTATTAAACCATTGTGCCAACAGGTCGGTGGTTTGAATCTGGGGAGAATTCATAGAAATCCTGAGTCCTGAGCTACATACATTATTTAATAATATTCTGAAAGGAGGAAAAGCACCTGACACCTGGAGGAAAGCTGAAATTATAGTTATACTGAAACCACAGAAAGACCCAAAAGAGACAGGTTCGTACAGACCAATTAGTTTATTAAACCAGGACTATAAAATATTTGCAAAAAATTTTATCTAACAGACTAGAAAAAGTATTACCAAAATTAATAAAAACAGACCAATATGGATTCATTAAAAACAGATATATTGGACATCCAATCAGAAATATTTTGAATATAATGGAACACAAGAAAAAGAAGAAACTAGCCCTTTTGAAACTAGACATACATAAGGCTTTTGACTCAATAAATCATGAATTTTTGTGGGAGGTCATGAAAAAAATTTGGGGTAGGTGATTCATTTCTCATAGCAACTAAAGAACTATACAGAAAAGGATCGGCGGTAGTCAGAATAAATGAAGGAACATCAGAGGAATTCCCGATTCAGAGGGGAGTAAGACAGGGATGCCCCCTGTCACCGCTGCTCTTTGTTCTGGGAATGGAGGTGGTAGCTGACAGAATAAGAAACAGTGTAAGGATCGAGGGATGTAAAATGGGCAAGGAACTGGAGGCCAAATTAAACCTTTTTGCGGATGATCTTTTGGTGATATTATCTAACCCCTTAGAAGGAATAAAGGAATTAAAAATTATACTAAGTGACTATGAAAGAAATACAGGACTAAGGGTCAATATAAAGAAATCAGAAATCATGTACTTTAAAGTAAGCAAATCCGAAAAAGAGGAAATAGATAGAATAACTGAAATTGGCATGGGAAAAGAAAAAATAAAATATTTGGGAGTGATATTGCAAAAATATAGATAAGATGAAGAAGAGTAACTATAAGGCAGCATGGAAAAAAATTCTTAAGACCATGAAAAAATGGAAGGAAAAAAATCTAAGCATCTTTAGTAAAATAAAAGCAGCAAAAATGTTCTTAATCCCAAAAATAATGTATTTATTTCAGGTTCTCCCAATAGAAATTAATCCAAAACAAATAAAAACTTGGGACAAGACTATTAGAGAATGGATATTGAACGAAAAGAAACCCAGAATCTCAAACAAAGTATATTACACACACCAGAAAGAATTAGGATGGGGACTACCAAATTTGGAAACTTATTACGAAGCATATCAACTAAAGGCACTGATTGAAAACAGTTTAAGGAGAGAAGAAAAATGGTGCAAAATAGAAGACGCAGTTAATAATGGAGAGGGAAAATTTGGGATTTTTACAGGAAATATAGAGGCTACCATAAAAAAAAACCAGAGGCCCTAGAAGATTGGCATTAAAAATATGGAAAAAATGGAAACCACTCTGGATGCCGGATATAATAAAGTGGACACCCCAAAAAGTCTATACGGGAAAGTGTTTGGCCCCATTTGGTGGAAAGATCTGAAAGACAAAGGATATTATTGCATTAAGGATATGTATGATATAAATGGACAGCTGACTCCCACGGACAGGTTAATAGAAAAAAATGGGTAACAGAAACTGGATAAAAGTATTAGGCCTTTGCAATAAGCTTAAACAGGGGATATATGGAGAATGTTTAGGTAAAGAAAATGTGGTTGAAAGTATATTGCTGGAAGGACAGAAGGCAGTGAAAGGCTTGGTAGGAGTAATATATAAAACAATGATAAAAGATGAGGAATATATAGTCAGATCATTACAAAATAAATGGCAGAAGGAGGGGACACTTACAAAACAAAATATTGAGGAATGGAAGAAGGGGGTAAATAAAATTAAAATGGAAAAATATAAAGAACTAGAAAGGAAATTTATTTGGAAATGGTACAGGACACCAGCTCAATTAGCAAATATGGGAACAGGATTAAGCTCATTGTGTTGGCACTGCAAAGCTGAGAAGGGCTGGTATGCACACATGTGGCGGGACTGTATAATTGCAAAAGATTTCTGGAATAAAATAATGAGGAAAATTGGGAAACTCTTCAAAATAACAACTCAAGCTAATATGGAATTTTTACTAATGGCAGTCACAGGGAATAAAAACATTGCTGTAAAGGACCAAGAGTTATTTAAAGCAATGATCCTAGCAGGAAAAGCAGTAATAGCATGGGGATGGAGAGATGAAAAAAAAATGGAATCTTGAAAATTGGAACAACTACTTATTTGAACAAGTCCAATCTGATATCATTGCATGTATAAACCAAGAAGATTCACAGATAGATATAACAGAAGAAATTAAAGAGAAATGGGGGACTTATATGAAATGGTTAGAAGAAGGAGAAGCCAGTCCAGATATTGTACAGAGATTTCAAAGGTTGTGTTCGTGGTTAAAAATAAATATATAAAGAAGAAGTGGTGGGAGGGATAGGGAGGGGGTGGGGGAGGCGGGAGAAAAATAAAAAAATGTAATTATGAATGTTCTGTAAAGAATGTGAATAGATAACACAGGAATTATGTTCATTATAATCTATGCCTACAATAGACTATTATAATCTGTTCAAAAAAAAATAATAAAAAAAAAGACGTGTATTAAAAAAAATTATTATTAAACCATTGTGCCAACAGGTCGGTGGTTTGAATCTGGGGAGAGCGGGTGAGCTCTTCTGTCACCTCCAGCTCCCCATGCGGAGACATGAGAGAAGCCTCCCACAGAATGGTAAAACATTAAACATCCGGGCATCCCCTGGGCAACGTCTTTGCAGACGGGCAATTCTCTCACACCAGAAGTGACTTGCAGTTTCTCAAGTTGCTCCTGGCATGAAAAAAAGCTTGTCATATAAACATGGTACAGCACCTGCTGAAATTTTCACACTGGCAACCTTATTTATTTATTTATTTACTTTGCTTCTAGACCGCCTCTCTCCGCCCGAAGGTGACTCGAGTCGGTGTACAAATGGCAAGAACTGCCCAAGACAAACATATCAACAATTATCAATACAATTCCATCATATACAAATTAGCACTTAATGTTAAAAACACAATATCAGCGGCTCATTATTAAATCTGTATCCAATTGCATCGTCGTCGTTCCGTAGGTCTCAATTTGGTAATCATACTACATCTGCAAATGCCCGGTCAAATAGCCAGGTCTTGACCTTCTTGTGAAATGTCAGGAGGGAGGGGGCTGATCTGATGTCATAAGGAAGGTCGTTCCAAAGCTGAGGAGCCACCACTGAAAAGGCCCTGTCTCTCGTCATTGAGCTAAGCATTGTGGCAAAGGAAGACTCCAATCTAGTTCCTGTGCTCTTAGGAACATAGGAAATAGTTATACAAACAATTAAAAACAGTCAGCATATCCATTGGTGAGGAATTCTGGGAGGTGCAATCCAACAATATTTGGAGGGCCATATTTTGCTTAGCTTGGACCCTAACATTTCCAAATTGGAACCCAGAATGGTGTCTAATGTATTTCCAGGAGAGGGAGCTCAACGGAAGTTAATGTGAAGTATTTTTGAAAAGAAGAGAAGGCGGGGTGGAGGGAAAACTCTTTGAAACACTCCTTACCTTCTGATCTCTTCTCTGCATTGTCTGTTTTCTCCCAACAGCTGCTGGTTCTCTCCAATAAGTTTGATAATCATATTGCTAAGAAACTTCTTCTCACTCCTGAGCCTTTCCGTGGCCAACAGAAGGTCTGAAACCATCATCTTTCTATAAAACCACAGAAATAGAACAAGATCAGCCTCCGCAGGTAGTGACTTTAAAAAAAAAGCAGCAAGTCACGAACATACATTTTTCACATGTTGCTGTCATTTGCAGTACAAACATCCATGGGAACAGCACACATCTAACTTGCCTCAATTATTCCAGTTGGAGATTTACTACATTTTTAAAATAAACAGACCAGAAGTTTAATTAACATGAGCAATTAATTTAAGGTAAGATAAACTCTTGATGTAGCTGGAATCAAGATCTACATTTAGGGATCAACCCTATTACATAATGCAATAGTAATTGGCAGTCATGTAATCCGTGACTTCCAAAAGGACATTGTAATGTAGATTACCAAATTGTTAAGGGAATAGCAAAAGCTTGATCAGATTATTGCAGGATTTGCATTGGATACTAGCTTCGGGACCCGGCGGTGCCCGGGTGATTTGAGAAATGCAGCAGGATGTAGAGTGGGTCATGGGGGCTCTGTGTGCCAAGTTTGGTCTTGATGCATCATTATTGGGAGTTGCAGTGGTATCATGAAATTACTGAAGGTAGTGCAAGTCCCATCATCTCTGGTCCACCCTCCCCCAAAGTGTAGTAGAATGTAGATTGGGTCATGGGGGCTCTGTGTGCTAAGTTTGGTCTGTATTGGTGAATGGATGAGGGTTGCATTGTTTTTAGGAAGAGAGTGAAGGTACTTCAAGTCCCATCATCCATGGTCCGTCTCACACAAAACTGCACCAGGATGTAGAGTGGGTCATGAGGGCTCTGTGTGCCAGGTTTGGTGTTGATCAGTCATTGGATTAGGTTTGTAACAGGCTTGGAAAGTGAGGGAAGGTACTGCAAGTCCCATCATCCATGTTCTGTCCCCCTCCAAACGTCAGTAGGAATTGGAGTGGGTCACTGGGGCTCTGTGTGCCAAGTGTGGTCTTTATCAGTGTTAGTTGGGGGCCGCAGTGATCTGTGGGAACAGAGGGGTGTGAAAATACTACAAATTCCATCATCCATTGTCAGTCCTCCCCTGAACCTCACCAGGACGTGAAGGCAGTCATGGGGGTTATGTGTGTCTCGATCAGTAATTGGATGCCAAGTTTGGTCTCAATCAGTAAGTCTTGGATGAGGGTTGCGGTGGACTTGGAAAGTGAGTAGTCCCATCATCCAGTTACTTCAAGTCCCATCATCCATGGTCATCCACCCTCCTCCAAACTGCACCAGGATGTAGAGTGGGTCATGTAGGGCTCTGTGTGGCAGGTTTGGTGTTGATCAGTTATAAGATTAGGTTTGTTTAGCAGTCTTGGAAAGTGAGGGAAGGTACTGCAAGTTCCATCATCCATGTTCTGCCCCCCTCCAAACTTCAATAGGATGTAGAGTGGGTCACTGGGGCTCTGTGTGCCAAGTGTGGTCTTTATCAGTGTTTGTTGGGGGCCACAGTGGTCTGTGGGAACAGAGGGATGTGAAAGTACTACAAATCCCATCATCCATTGTCAGTCCTCCCCCAAACCTCACCAGGACGTGAAGGCAGTCATGGGGGTTATGTTTGCCAAGTTTGGTCTCGATCAGTGATTGGATGAGGGTTGCAGCGGACTTGGGAAGTGAGTAGAGGTACTTCAAGTCCCATCATCCATGGTCCTTCAAACTGCAGCAGGATGTAGAGTGGGTCATGTGGGCTCTGTGTGCCAAGTGTGGTCTTTATCGGTCTTTGTTGGGGGTCGCAGTGGTCCGTGGGAACCAAAGGGATTTAAAATCCCATAATCCGTGGTCCATCTCCCCCAAACCGCACCAGGACGTAAAGGGGGTCAGGGGGGTTATGTGTCCCAAATTTGGTGCAGGTCCATCACCCGCGCTGGTCGCTGTGGCCTGTGAAAGTGTCTGCCAATCAGAATGCTGCCACATTTCCGCCCTCCGCACACATACATACATACAAACATTCCGTTTTATTAAGATATACAGAAAAAGAAGATGTGAAAGAGCACAAGGGTTGCCATGAGTCTGAAATGACCTGAAGGCACACAACAACTAGCTCTAGAACAAAAAACAATACTTTTGTTAAAACCTCAGCTATAGCCACAGAGACAGCCACAGTGGATGTAAACCATTTACAAATCTTATTATTTTGCTATAAAAACAAATCATTTTATTGTTTGGGGGGAGGGGGTGCTACAAAAATAATTTTTAAAAAACTATTTCCAGTTTGGGGCTCCCTCAGGCCCGGATTACCCATAAGGCCAGCCTAGGCCATGGCCTAGGGGCGCACGCCGAGGGGGGGGCACAGATCACGGACCCCCCCAATTGTTTTTGAAACAAATAAAAACGCAACAGGTTACAGCGCATGGCGATGAGGATGGAAGCCGCTACTCCTGGGCTGCCTCTGCCTCATGCCGCTCTCTCCCGCCGCCAGCTGGGGCTCTACTGTGCTCAGGTAGGATGGGCCCCATGCCACCTGCTGCTCCTGCCACTACTGTTCCCGCTGGGGAAGAGCGCCCTCTGGCCTGCCGCTGGCCCACTGCGAAGCCTCCCGCCGGACCCCACCCACTCCGCCCAACCTCCTTCCTTCTCCCCCGACTGAGTTTGCACCTCTGTTTATCTCAGCAAGCTGTCCGTCACAATGATTGGCAGGAAAGCGAGCTACTTGCGCCTCCGCCCTGGGCAGCCAATAGCTACAGGGGGAGGGGGAGGAGCCTCTGAAGCACTTGGGCCTGATTGGGCATGGGATGGGAAGGCGGGTTTGGAACAGAGGGCGGGGAGGGCTTCGGCAGTGCAGGGGCTGCTGGGAGCTGTAGTCAGGCCAGCCCATCCCTCCCTGGGTGTCTCCAACCTGTTCGTGGAGGTCACTCTTGGGCCGCCAGCAGCCTGTGGCTTCCTCGCCTCGCCTCCTCCGTGTAGCACCGGAAGGGAGGGAGGGAAGGGGGAGAGAAGCGCGTCCTGAGGGTGGGTCGCCTGGAGGGGCGGGAGGCTGCTAAAGAGGGCTCAGCCAATAAAACCTCTTGATAGTTCACTTTAGGATTAGGGGGCCCAAGAAAGGGAGGGAGGGGCAGGAGGGAGCACAACATGTGTGTGGCCTAGGGCGCAAAAAGGTTTTAATCCGGGCCTGGGCTCGCTTTGTATAAAATTCAGCATTTGTCTGAGCAGAAAACATTTCTATGCAAAAACAGTTCTTCACAGAAAAGAGCATTTTGTTATGCAGAACTCATTTACTAAACAGAAAAAATGCCGTCTTCTCTGCATTCCTCATGCATATTTCACAGAGATTCCCAAACCATGAAGATTTGCACTTGCCTCTAATCAAGATTTCCAAACAGAAATCTAATTTTGACCATGTTTTGAAAATTCTTTTTTATGTCTTTATATTCCTGAAGCCCATAACTACACATCCTGCAACACTGTCCTTTAAGAAGGGCAAAGATCTTGCAGAAACAAGGGAAATTATGTCAACTTGCCAGTTCCCCATGAGACTGGCATTGCAAGGACAAGGAGATATTTTAGTCCCTAACACCTTTGTTAGAGCCAACAGCAAAACATCCAGCAGCAACAGCAAAACATCATGTCTGCACCAGACAGTTAAATCCTCTGGGAAATTTCATGATGCCTGGGACTGTTAGTCTTTGATCATGGCTTTAGCACATATCATGTTGCCTAACTTTTCAGACAGTTTGTTTAGGGTGTACAAACACGCTCCAGCCAGCACTCTGTATCCCTGGTCTACAATTATTGGTAATACCTCTACAGAATTTCACACAGGAGTGTCTCCTACTTGTAATAGGAGATACCGGGGACTGCATTGGTAAGATTTGTATAAAATGTGACTACTTTCCACCGACTTACAACCCTACCAAACCATGTGTCCATTCCACAGAATCCTGTGGAACTATAGACCTTATCATAAAGGCTGCCAGAATCACCACGGATTGTGGCAAATCTGGCAGTGCCTGTCAGACAGTGTGGGGAACTAGTTGGCCCAAGCCCCAAATGTGGGGAACTAGTTGGACCATGCCCGGCTTAATAACATACTGATACCATGGGGGAAGCGTCAACCACATGGCTTCTCCCCATTGCTTTTGGTGCTACATGGGCAGACTCCCATGTTGCTGCTGTAGTGGCATACATCAGTTCTGCTATAGTTTACCCGTGGAGCTTCACCAGAAGTTTTTCTGCATCATAGAATGGGAGTCGGCAGGCTCCAGGGGTAAACTATGATTGAATCAGCATATGCCACTAAAGTAAGCCTCGCCTGATGAGGTTATACTCGTAAGTAGCTTGAAAGCTTTGTCTACAAGGCTCTCTGTCCATCTTCAGACACAAATCCATCACATCTGTACATACCACAATGGAAACACCAACTCAGATGTAGTGAAAGAGAAAGGACTTTACTCAGTTCCCTGATCCCAGGTGAGGAGTCAAACTCTGTCTATCTCAGCCAGTTGCTTTCTGAGCATCTCAGACATGGCCTTGTTTATGAGGTAGCATGAGATCACAACTGTAAAAATACTATTAGCAAAAATTAAGTGAGACTTCATTTTTTTCTTAAGTACTACTATGACTGAAATAGTGTTATTTTGATTTTTAGACTAGATGTTCTTAATGCTTTATCTTAATGTTTAAATGTTGTTTGTGCCTTATGTTTAATAGTTTTAATTTGTTATATGTTAGTGTTTAGTTATTATGATTTTTCCCCTTTCTACATGTATGCTGGCATTGAATTTTTGCCATTAATATGTTGTAAACCCCCTTGAGTTCCCCCAGGGGTGAGAAAGGTGGTATATAAATACAGTAAAGAACCAAACAAATAAAAATTGTTTGTACAGCTGTATTAGATTACTAAGAGAATTCTCATGTTGTTGTTGTTTATTCGTTCAGTCGTTTCTGACTCTCTGTGACCTCATGTACCAGCCCACGCCAGAGCTCCCTGTTGGCCGTCGCCACTCTCAGCTCTTTCAAGGTCAAGCTACTCACTTCATGGATAACATCCATCTATCCTGCCCCTGATTGGCCCCTGTTCCTTTTTCCTTCCATTTTCCCCAGCATCATTCTCTTCTCCAAGCTTTCCTGTCTTCTCATTAGGTGGCCAAAGTACTTCATCTTTGCCTCTAATATCCTTCCCTACAGTGAGCGGTCAGGCATTATTTCCTGGAGTATGGACTGGTTTGATCTTCTTGCAGTCCAAGTCACTCTCTGAATTTTCCTCCAACACCACAGTTCGAAAGCATCTCCTTCCTTCACTCAGCCTTCCTTAGGGTTCAGATCTCGCATCCATTGGTTACTGCAGGGAATACTATTGCTTTAACTATGTGACTCTTTCCATTTGGGAGCACAAAGGTTATTTTTGCTAAAAGCCAAATGATTTCTCCTTATTCTGTGTTTTTCTCTCTGTTTAAAGTAGGTATGGGCAACTGTTTTTATTCACAACACCCGTCCAATTCATTCAGCACAGCCAGTAGTAAGGACTATGGGAAGTGTAGTCCAAAAAGATCGGAAGGACCACAGCTGTCCGCCTATATGCTCCAATTCTTAGTTGGTACTGTTCTTTGCTGTGTACTTATTTTTGCTCTTTAAGATATCTTTTTAAAAACCATTTCTTCTTCTTTTTAAGAATGGGGTGGCTATAATACCACACCCATTTTACCATTCTATGTAGGTTCCAGTTGTGATCTATTTTCTAATCTCTATGACAAGCAAAGTTAAGCAGACCCTTCTATTTCTTCTCTATTACCGCACCTTCCATGTTATTGCAATTTTCTTTTCCTTACCTCTCTAACAATTTCCCACTATTCTCCTTATCTACTATACTTTTCATAGAACATATCATTTGCAGTCTGGAAGTTAGTACTCAGACTAATTGGGACCCCCTAGGGGAAAACAGATAGGGAAATAGGGAGAGAGAAGTTGAAAATTACATGAGCTAAGTCAGATTTTAAAATTTTTAACATCCTTCTTTGATCCATGATAATTAATGTGAAGGACAAATAGATATTTCACTTGAGGAATTGGATTGATTTGTCTGCTCTGGGAATCTACAGCCTAGTTCCAACCAGAGTAGACTCACTAAATTAATGAGATTTACATAAGCATTGACGTACCATTTAGACAATGATTCAATGTGTTTACACTAGTTGCAACTTTTCAGAACTTTTAAGAGTGGTTAGGGGGCTATTAAACCACAAAGTAGAGGACCCTCTGTTCTACACCACCATCCACTGTGAGGATTTGTCCTGCCATTTTGCCATGAAGATCAGTTGGATGTGTGATGATTTGGACACCACTATTATTACAGCCTGGCGGATGCAGCCATGGTACTGCCTAGTCTGGTTTCTATGGATTCATTTCAATTGGATCTAACCGAGGATGTCAAGAAAATCCTGGGAGAAGTGAGAGTCACCACCTGCATCCTTGACCCTTGTCCCTCCTGGCTGTTAAAACAAGCCAAGGGGAGCATGGCCTGGATAATTGATTGGTGCCTTGCTCCACCAAGGCAGGGTCCCATGGCATTGAAAAAAGCTGTCTTGAGATCCTATTTTGAAGAAAAAAAAGCAATCCCTTAATCCCACTATTTTGGTCAACTATAGGCCAGTATCAAATTTACCATTGTGAGCAAGATTCTGGAATGGGTGGTGACCAAACAACTCCAATGATTTTTTATGAAGCGGGTTTTTTTTAGATCAGTTTCAATCTGGCTTCAGGCCATGACACAGGATGGAAATGGCTTTGATTGCCTTGGTGGATGATCTACAAGGTGAGCTAAATGGGGAAGTGTGACCCTGCTGATCCTCTTGGATCTCTCAGCAGTTTTCGGTACCTTTGACCATGGTATCCTTATGGAGCAACTGGCGGGAATGGGAATGGGAGGCATTGTGCGGCAGTGGTTCTGTTCTTTTCTTATGGGCTATCTCCAGAAGGTGGTATTGGGGGAGTCCTGCTCAGTCCCTTGGCCGGTGGGCTGTGGAGTCCCACAGGGATCATCGCTATCCCTAAGCTAATTTGGGCATATAAGATATTTGTACCAAATTTGGTCCAGTTATGCAGTAGCGACGAATATAATTTTACGGTTGGGGGTCACTCCACCATGAGGAACTGTATTAAGGGGTGGTGGCAGGCATGTAGCCGGGGGGGGGGCTGAGGGGCTTCAGCCCCCCCCCCCGAAATTCTCAGGTTGGTCCGTGAGATGGCCTTACTGGTACATTATTTAAACTGTTATGTGTATTCATATCATGATCTGATCACCATGCTCAATATTTCCCATATGCATGGGGGTATTGGGATAACGATACAAAAGGTTTGCTAGGGTAGACCCTCTCTCACTCAGACTCAGCCCCTCCCGAATCAAAATCCTGGCTACGGCCCTGGGTGGTGGCATTAGGAAGGTTGAGAACCACTGGTTTGGTGGATATTAAGAGTTCCTTTCCTTTCTCTCGTAGCACTGGAGGAAACCAGTGCCTGCCTATGGGATATTGTTCTTAAGGCCCACCAGCACTGCTGTTTTCAGCACTAGGCTGTTGTATGATTTAAATAAAATCTCTCTTCCATTGTGTAGTTCAGGTCATTATTTGAATTCTTTGAATGTTCTTCTCTGTTTGCCAGATTCAGAAACCATGACAACCCCTTGCCAGACTCCTAGCAGTGGGTTTTATTTTATAATTCCTTTTATGTCATGCCTTTATCACAACTGGAATATCTGGGGATATTGATTATTTGCTCAGGGCTAAATTCTGCCAGGCCCATAAATCCATGAGGAATAGTTAGCCCTCAGAGTCAGACAGACAGAAAGAAAAGACATAACATTGAATACACTAGATTTTCAGCTTACTTCTCAAAATCTAAACATCCACCCACCTAGGGCAGGCTCTTATGTGACAAGAGTAATTTTTCAAGCAAACCCAAAACAGCAACTAGCTGCACTAGATTTCTCACAAAATATTAGTCATTCTCTCTAGGAGGGAGGTGAGTGATCCGATGCCAACTAATAGGTGATGAGGGAGGGGTATGTATACTCATGGACTCAATAAAGGGATTTTGGATACCCGGGGAGTCAAGTGGGTGAAATTAAAAAAGGAACACTTTGGGTTACCCATATGCGCTACCAGCATGGTGCCATGGAAGTTCCCTAGAGCAGGGGTGCTCACACTTTTTCAGCATGCGAGCTACTTATAAAACAACCAAGTCAAAATGATCTACCTACCCACTACAAAAATGTGAAACATATAACACAATATCTGCTTTGAACTGGGTTTTCTGAGTCCATACTGCCATATAATCTGATTCAAAGCAGATAACATGGGATTTTATTCAACTGTGTGGAAAGGACCTCAGATAACCCAGGGCCCTTCCACACATCCTATTTTACAGTTGACACACACAAACTGATTTCTTACTACTGGACGAATTGCTGCCAAATTTGGCCACAAGACACCTACATGGAGTGACCATCACTAAAAACATTGATTTTGTCATTTGGGAGTTGTAGTTGCTGGGATTTATAGTTCACCTACAATCAAAGTGCATTCTGAACCACACCAACAACAGAATCGGGGCAAACTTTCCACACAGAATCCCTAGAACCAACAGCAAATGTTCAAGGTGGAGAGAAAGGAAAGGAAGGAATGAGGGAGGGAGGGAGAAAACAGGAAGGCAAGAAGGAGTGGAGAAAGGAAGGAAAGGAAGAAAGGAGATGAGGAAGGAAGAGAGAGAGGAAGGAAGAACAGAAGGGAGGGAGGGAGGGAAGGAAGGGAAGGAAGGAAGGATGGATGGGAATTAGGGAAGGAAGGAAAGAAGGGAAAGGAGGGAGTATGGTTCACATATGGGCCATAGCGACGCCGGTCACGCCTCCGCCATACTGACTTGTCGGCAGCACCTGGGCGGTGGCTGGAGCCTGCAGGGTAGGACTGAGCCTTCCTCCCGCCCTGCCTGCGATCTACCAGGACACCCTACGCGATCTACCAGTAGATCGCGATCTACCTAATGAGCACCCCTGCCCTAGAGAGTTTCCAAGCAGCTGGAGCCAGTGGCACAAATATGGCACTCCTCCCTAGCAAAATGGTGAGAAATTAATCAAAACTGCCAATCCCCCACCTCATATAGTTTAAGAAGCCATGAATTAATTAGTAAAATTAATATATTTTGTTAATCACTTTTGTTAAGCAGTAACAGTTCTGGTGGGGGGGAAATGAAGAAAAACTGAAAGCTAGGACAGCAGTCTGTGTAGAAGGGTTTGCTGCTTTTGTGAGAGGCACATTCAGGATGGAGCCTACTCATGCAGTTGTAAGTCTGGCTTTATAACTTTAACTGGACATGTTTACCAGCAGGCAATGAGTATAGAGGCACAACAGGGAAGTGAGTGCCTTGTGGTTTGGTGGTTCTCGCAATGTTTCAGGAACGGCAGCACGTCTTCGCGGTTCTTGAGCTTTCTGTTGCTCAATTTATTTTTTCTCTCTTCCTTGATGCACCTTAGCTTTTCAGACTCGTGAAAACAAGGTAAGAACGTTAAAATATTTTTCACATGGGTATTATGGTTATTATCAAATCTTTAGAATGTATGTTGATAAACTGGCGTTGGAAATGCTTTGCATTCCTTTCCCAAAAGAGAGGTAGGGACAAATAGCTTTAGGAGTACACAAAAAAAGAATTGGAATAAGTAACAAGTAACACTGAGTTGAACTTGTTAAAGACTTGTTTCTTCATATTCCAGTGAGGAATTCCAGTTACCACCCATAATCATGGGAAGTTAGGAGAAAGTCAAAGGTGTGAGATCAAATGTTATTGTATAATTACTCATTCATCTTTGAAATTGTCATGCTAGACATGGGCAAACTTCGGTCCTGCGGGTGTTTTGGACTTCAACACCCACAATTGCTAATGGTCAGTAGGCTTTTAGGAATGGTTGGAGTTGAAGTCCAAAACACCTGGAGGGCCGAAATTTGCCCATGTCCGTTCTAGCACTTATATGCAAAAAAAGGGGTGAATTTCCAAAAATCTATGGGTACTTCCATTTGAATAACAAAAACTCATTGTCTACTTTCTAGCTAAAGAACTGTTACGTTGCTATAAAATGATAGAATTTGGGCTGCTAATTTGCACTCTGAGTGACGTAACTTTTTAATGTGCTTGATAAAGTCATAGCATAGAAATAATCCTTTTTAATTATAACTCGCACAATTCCCCAGTCAGTATTGTTTAACTGGAGGTTTTCTAGCAGCATTTTCTCCTGATATTTCACCTGCATCTGTGGCTGACATCTTCAGAGGATGTGACGGTAGTAAAGTAAGTGGAGTATATATACCTGTGGTATGTCCAAGGTGGGAAAAAGAACCATTTGTCTGTTAACCAAATGTAAAGGGTGCAATTAGCAGGGCCATACATTTCAGAAACCACACAAGACCCCACCGATTCCAACTGTGAAAGCATTTGACAATAGAATACAATATTGGTCAAGTTGACTGTAGAATTCTGGGAGTTGTATTTCAAAACTTTGAACAGATGTAGCAGCGGCAGCAGCTAAAAAGCAAAAAAAGTAAGTTGGTAAATCACTGGCACAGCTGTTTCAACGGCCACCGGTGAACTTACGCAATCTGCTTCCCCTACTTCAGCCCTTTCTCCAAACTACAGGGAAAGTAATCTTTACAATCACATTTTGTGTTTCTATTTGTGTATTTCTCACGGGTGACTTAGGCTGAGAAGCCTTTGAACACATCTTTGACTGAGGCAAAAACTGAACTGGGAATTTTTCCCTCCAAACTTTTAGTACATTATTTCTACTGGCAAGAAAAAGCTCAATGAAGTCATAGGAGGTTAAAATAAGATCATATGTTTGCAATGTTAGCTGCAATTCATTCCTTTAAGGGAAATTTTATTTTTAAGAAAAAGATATGTTAACTACTGAGAATATTATGATAGTAACAAGGTGCCAAGACAGTTTAGGGGTGAACCTATGTGTACAGGCCTCCTTCATGATAGCTTTTGTGTCTGGAAGCACATACCTTTTCACACTTTCAGTTCATTGAATTTTTTGCCTAGCCAATTGCTCTCCTGGCATGGGAAGTCCCTTACTAGGACAGAAGTCTACCAGGCTCTCCATAGTTATGCTGGTTGATTTTCCCTGGTAGCAATACATCAGGCATAGCAATCTAGAACCCACCAGACGTGATTTGCCTAATTCACAAATATGAGAGTAAGACATTAAGGGCTGTGTATATTTTCTGGCTCATGGTGACACAAGTTGTCTCAATGGCCATCCTTTCACATCACCTTGGTTTTAGGGCAAGACATTTGCTTTGAAGAAAGTAGGGAAGGATAGGGAAATGAGTAGGAGCAACCTGGGCTAGCTGTCTTTGTGAAAGTCGCAGTGGGAGGCAATGCATTTGTTCTGACTCAGACAGCATGATACTTTTTGCTACACTGTTGATTTTAGCCCCATCTACACTGACCATGACAGGCCAAATGCTTTGTGGGTCTGACCTGCATTAATATGGAGCAAGGCCACCTTAACTTTGCCTTGCGATACATTAACCAAAGTTGGGGTAAAGTTTGAATTCTGTGGCTGAATTCAGAGTTTCTCCTGACATGCGGCCAATGGGAGTAGTTGGCTTGGTTTTGAAATAGAACTGGCCACAACTGTCCCCTGTGTCATTCTATGTTTTCTGAACTTAGGTGGCCCAGGGACATGAGATGGCAGTCCCCTCCCCCTGCCCTCCATGCTGCAGTGCTCTCTGGTACTACCTGTCTGCTTCATGTTCCATGATGTCAGTCAGGGTGATGAGGGTGTGCTGGAAAAGGAGTGGGGCTTCCTCCTCTTCCTCTCCCTTTGTACTTTGTCACCTCTCCAATATCACTGCTGGAAATGGCTGTTGGGTAGGACTCATGTTGGGGCCTGAGACTGGGGCAATACAAAATGTGGAGATAATAGCTAGGGTGGTTGCCCAGTGCTGACAAACTATCATTGGCACCACTGGGTGATGGGGACTCTTCCCACCCTCCATAGTGGCTGGGAGAGTCCCTATGAGGACCATACTTGGGGGTGATCCAGATTGGACCTCAGATATGAGTTACAACCTCATCACACAAGGAGAAGTTGGGGTCCTAGCATACTGTCAGGATGCTTCCTCCATGGAGCCTGCCGGACGTCCACACATGACATACTGCAACTTCTGTTGGGGCTCCATAGAGGAAGCCTGCTGACAGCGTGCTAGGACCCTTTCCTCAAAACACAGGAGAATTTCCATGTTCAGTAGGGAACAACAGAGCCAGGTTGGGGGGATGGGGGGAGCCGTGCAGCGACACTTTCCCACGTGTGATGAGAAAGTGTCACTGCAGGTGAGGATTGCCCTGCTGCCCCGCAGATTCACCACGGAGGCTGGACAATCACCCTGCATGCCCTCATCAATGTTTGTTATTCTGTCAAGAAGATTTCTGAAGACCATATTCTATAGGTGTTTTACCTGTGGTTCCCGTAAGCAAATAGCAACAGGTTTTAGGGGCCCTGAAATGTTAACCATCACAGACAATAATATTGCGCTGTTTTGTCTAGCCCTTATCTTCCTTTGCATCTTGCCATCTTACATAGAAGTCCCAATTGGCCAAAGCAAAAAGGGTCAATGAAAGAAGGCAGGTATTTATTTATTATTTATTTAAAACTTTTATATCCCAGCCCTCTCACCTCCGAAGAGGGACTTGGACCAGCCTCACAGCAAAATTCAATGCAGATTAATACAATATTAAAACATAAGAACATAAGAAGAGCCATGCTGAATCGGGCCTCAGCCCATCTAGTCCAGCATTCTGTGTCACACAGTGGCCCACTAGTTGTAGACGGGGATCTCGAGCAGAAGGGAGGGCAAAACCCTCACCTGCTCCCGACCCCCCACAACCAGTACCCAGGGAAATCCTGCCTCCATCAACACAGAGGTGGCACTTGGATGTCCATTTCAGTACTTACTGATTCCCTTGGTATCCATGAATCTGTCTAATCCTGCCTTGAAGCTGTCCAGGCTGACAGCTGTCACAACCTCCTCTGGAAGTGAGTTCCATAACCCAATGACCCTCTGGGTGAAGAAATATTTCCCTTTATTAGTCCTAACTTTCCTACCTTGGAGCTTTAGGGAGTGCCCCCTAGTCCTAGTGTTGTGTGACAGAGAAAATATTTTTTCTTTATTCACTTTTTCTATCCCATGCATGATTTTATACACTTCGATCAAGTCACCTCTTAGACGCCGTCTTTCAAGGCTGAAAAGACCAAGGCATTGCAACCTGATTTCATAAGGGAGCTGCTCTTATCATATACTAAACAAAGTTAAAACACATATAAATAGCATAAAATACAAAACAATAAATACATTAAAACCAGATTACCAGATAAAATCAAATTCAACTCAGTCCAATCTATGTGGTCATCCCCTTTTTATCCAGAAACCATCTTGGCCTTGTTCTGGGAATGCTTCCTTCCAAAGCCAGGATTTTACTAGCCTCCTAAAAGACAGGAAGGAGGGGGCAGATCTAATCTCATTTGGGAGACAGTTCCATAGCTGAGGGGCCACCACGGAGAAGGCCCTGTCTCCCATTCCCACCAAACGCACTTGCGAAGGTGGCGGGACCTAGAGCAGGGCCTCCCCAGAAGATCTTAACATCCTTGATGGTTCGTAGGGGATAACATCTTTGGGCAGGTAAACTGGGCCGGAACCGTATAGGGATTTATAGGTTAAAACCAGAATTTTGAATTGTGCTCGGAAGCTAATCGGCAGTTGGGCATTCCATGTACCCCACTCCCGTTAGTAACCTGGCTGCTGAGCATTGGACTATTTGCAGCTTCCAGGCAGTCTTCATAGGCAACCCCACGTAGAGAGCATTGCAGTAATCTATACGGGATGTAACCAGAGTGTGGACCACCGTGGCCAAGTCAGACTTCCCAAAGTACGTGCACAGCTGGCGCAGGAGCCTAAACTGTGTGAAAGCTCTCCTGGCCATCGATGAGTCCAGGATCACTCCCAGGTAGAAGACAAAGAGCTCTAGAAGCAAAAGGGTTGGGAGGGTTGGAGGATTTCACATTTGAAGTTCTTTATTGTCTGGTATCTGACCTTATAATTGTAAAGACTTTGCTTGTAATATTTAACCTTGTAAAATAGCACCCAGCCTTGCATGTCAGCCTACCTTGTATCATATTTCTGACAAGTAGCCACCAGCTAGTTAAAGGCAATAGGTTGGATTCAAACAATTTTCTTTTAGTTCCTATCGAAATTGGCATGAGCAGTCCCATTGAACTGAGGGCAATCTAAGTGTTAAGTAATACTTAGAAGCAAGCCTACTTATGTGTCATGGATTTTACTGGTAAGTGAGTGTACCGTAGCATTACAGATTTGGTCTGAAGAAACGTTTTTGCATAATACGGGAACTTTTTTAGTGTCAAAGGAGAACATATTGCATAATAAGGGAACTCCTTTAGAGTCAACGTCAGACTTGCTTAGTTTCTTATAAATTTTCTAGCAGTATCATTAGTCTCAATTAATCATTTACTTTTTCCAGGATAATTGTATTATCATCAGGTAAGAGAAATCGATATCAGCACAATGACTGATGAAAAATTACTTTCACATTATTGGTTGGTTTTTTAAAAAAACAAAACAAACAACAAAAACAGTAACGCTTAATAGCCATGAGCCTGTCAAAAAGGAGACAAATTTAATCTGGTAGAAATATGTCATTTAAAAAATAATAATAAACATTCCTTCAGAAAATTTCAGAAATACCCTTTTTTGCTCTGGGTGTGGGCTACTTCAGAGCTGTGTACTTTAAATCAGCGGCTCTCACCATTTTGAATTTTTATGCAGTGGTTCTTCACTGAAACACCATGGATGTAGCGTATCTGGATTTCAGTAAGGCCTTCAACAAGGTCCCCCATGACCTTCTGGCAAGCAAACTAGTCAAATGTGGGCTAGGCAAAACTATGTTTAGGTGGATCTGTAATTGGTTATGTGAACGAACCCAATGGGTGCTTACCATTGCTTCCTCTTCATTCTGAAGTGACAAGTGGAGTGCCGGAGGGTTCTGTCCTGGGCCTGGTTCTGTTCAACACCCTTATTTGTGACTTAGATGAAGGGTTAGAAGATATGATCATCAAGTTTGCAGATGACACCAACCAAACTGAGAGGAATAGCTAATACTCCAGAAGGCACGAGCAGGATTCAAAACAGTTGTAACAGATTGGAGAGATGGGCCAAAACTAACTTAGGCAGAAAAAATGAAATGCGAAGATACAGAATGGGGGATACCTGGCTCAATAGCAGTACATGTGAAAAAGATCTTGGAGTCCTCAAAGACAACAAGTTCAACATGAGCCAACAATATCATGTGTGGCTTAAAAAGCCAATGGGATTTTGGCCTGCATAAAAAGCAGTATAGTGTCTAGATCCAGGGAAGTCATACTGCCCTTGGTCGGACCACACCTGAAATACTGTGTCCACTTCTGGACACTGCAATTGAAGGGAGATGTTGACAAGCTGGAATGTGTCCAGAGGAAGGTGACTAAAGTGATCAAGGGTCTGGAGAACAAGGCCTATGAGGAGTGACTTAAAGAGCTGGGCATGTTTAGCCTGCAGAAGAGAAGGCTGAGAAGAGACATGATGAAGGCCATGTATAAATATGTGAAGGAACGGCATAGAAAAGAGGGAGCAAGCTTGTTTTCTGCTGTCCTGGAGACTAGGACAGAATCCCTACCATTGGACAAATTGGTTGGGGCTTCTGATTAATGAAATCCAAAAAACCTGGAAGACTGAAGCCTGGGACAGAGATAAGGCAGCACATTTGGATTGCTTGATACTTATATTAATGTGGATGAAAATTTTGCTAGAGTTGCTTGCTAGGGTAATCTTGCAAAATAAGGACTATTGAGGTGAGCCATAATTATTTTTGACTTTACGTCTCCCCCTTTTTCAGTCTCTCTTTCTCTTTTTTCTCTACCTTTCTTTCAGAATAATTTGTTAGTCTATACATTTCAGCATATTTCTAGCCGGTTGTTACAATAGTATCATACGTATACCAGATTTTAGTAAGTAGTCATGAATATAAAAGCTTCTGGTCCATTAAGAAATATCAATTGTCTCTAGCTACGCCATCACACTATGACACATAATAGCCACTTTTTTTAAAAGGATGTTTAAAGGTAAAATAATGTCCACATAGATATAATTTCACATTCTCTTTTTATTTCAACAGTCATAACTGGCAGGAAATGGGTTTTGAAAAAAACCCACCATGCTGTTTGTATTTAGACAAAAATAAACAAACTCCAACTATGTATATTTCTATAGCATAGTAAACATCAAGATTTCTGTCAGAAAAGCTAAAGGGGAATTATAGTATCTTAACAGGTTGACCAATATGTTATACATTCCAGACAAATAAAACAGGTCCTAAATTAAATTATTTTCATCTGTAATTGTCAATATAATCCCCACCAACGTTATATATTCAGTAGCTGGTCTACCATTGGAATTTAACTCTGTGGATGAAACTGAAGAAATTATCTGGGTTTGTGGCCTCTGTTCTTGCAACGTATACTTGCATTAGTTCAGTGTACACATGAACACAAAAGGGCGTTGTATGGAAGGACACCCCCTCCCCCCAAAGCAAATCTCAGCAAGTTTTACCATAATTTTGAGGAGTGAGCTGGGCAAATGGTTCTATTCCTCCAATTCTTTTAGATGTTTTCCTCTAGATTTCCATATCTGTAAACATATAGCACACAACACTCTATTTCGTACAATAAATTGGCAGTCATTTATTTAATGGATTACTTATCTGGGAGCAGGTAATGTAGTGGTTTTAGCTTGTTGGATTTGGACTACAGATACCTTGGGTTGCAGAACAGGAGAGAAAGGGACAGAACATCCCCTCAAACAACATAAAGCCATCTGCTTAAGACTTTCTTGGATCTATTTTAAGACTTTCTTGGAGAAACACTTCATTGCAAAGTGAATAAACTCTCCACTAGCAGCAAACTTTAAGGGTCTTATTTGTCTATTCAGAACTAACACTCCCTCAATACTTGGCATTATAGCAGGGTTAGTTCACAACGATATATTGCTGCTGGTACAATCCAAATCTCTGTGCCACCTCTTTGAGGGTTTGAACTAAGTCCAGAGGTCCCTAGAAAATATGATTATGGTAGGAGTGGGAGATGCTGTCATCATCCTTTTTGATTAAAAAGCCCCTGTACTTTAATACTGTAAGCACTTTGTACATCACTCCAGGCCTTTGGAGCAATGTGAAATGCTTCCCCCCACCACCATCATCATGATCGTTGATGACAACGGAAATGAAGAAAAAGAAGTAAACTCGACCACAATCAGGGAGAGCTTTGGATTCTTTAATGAAGGAGTTATTTTCTTTGTTGTCACTGTAAGAACAGCCCTCCCCCCCCCAAAGTCCTATTGTCACTACATTTTCTAGACAGCGTTGTGATGCTGAAGAGACAAATGGCATTTTAAAGACCACACCTTCCGTTTTCTTGAATAAAATGGAGGAAATGAAGGGCTTGGGCAAAGCATGTCACTCATGCCAACATATGTGTGTATTCTACACAATTGTTTTTATTAATGCCCTTGGAATAGTTATTGGAGGGTTGAAGAAGAAAGAGAAAGAGCATGACATGACATGCAGCAAAGATTTTCACAGATGAAAACTATATTGAAGTAACCACACCAAATACACAGTTTTGTGGCTATGAAATGCTACATTCAAAGTTAGGAGAAGGATATGGTAATTTCCTCCATTTATCTCACCCCTTTAAAAAAATCATATCTTGAAGCACCTTTCTAATATATTTGTTTTATGAGAGGTGTAATCATATGTTTAACAGGCTTTGGTTAACCTTGCTGATTCTTAAGAGCAGCACTTCAGCTTGATGGTTGTGACAGCAGATGATGGCAATATGTATCCTTCTCTTGCCAATATCCCATCAAAGCATGAGCTGCCATGGCCTAGAACACTTGGTGATACTCAAGAGTAGGGTAAGATGGGGTACAGTGTTACAAAAAAACTAGAATGTAGCGACAAAAATATTGTTTTAATCAGCTTGTTTTCGGCATGGATATAAACTATAACAATCTCTCTTTAATTAAAATTATTCAAACATGAACATTATTAGCACTACTTAATTTATATTGCACTTTAATTAAATCAGTCGATTGTAACACTGAGATCCGTATCTGGGGTACTCTGTTACAGGGTAAGGGGCACAATGTTACAACATAAAAATAATAGAAAAAAATAGCAATAAGAGAAAAGTAAACATTTCTAACTAATATTGTGGTGTTCCAGCCAAGTGGTCAGGGTCAGGCACCAGGAGTCCTAGGGGGTCAGAGGCCACTTGAAGAGGATGAATGGTCAGATGGGTTTGGGTCTCCCAATGAGAGTTTGCAATGGGATAATGAAGGGTTGGGTGAAAGTTCAGATGAGTTCAATATAGATTCCATGGAAGAAGAGTGATTCAGATTATGAAATGCCAGGTGGCTTTGGTTCCCAAGAAAGGGTTTCCACTCCTTTTCCAGATCAGCATTCCTTAGAAAGGGAGTTAACTGGTTCTCATTCTGATAGTGAGCCAGCTGTGTCGGCTAATGAGCCAGTGTTTGATAGAAGGGGGAGCATCCGGGATTCTAGGAGCTTGTGGAGCCTGGGAAAGGGGGTGAGATGGATACCTCGAGATTCGTTTCCTTATTAGTGCTTGCTGTGTGAACTTTGCTCAGATCTGAAGCCACGTTTAGCTTGATCACGTCTCTCGCCAAGTCTCCAAGTTCTCGGAGGGCCGTTGGAACGGCCTGGTTTCCCAGCTCAAGGAAGCCGCCGTTGCGGTTTGTTCAAGTACCACGCTAGACTGCGGGAGCAGTCTGCCTTGCAAAAGAACTTTGTTTTTTGGAACTTAAGCCCTTGGGCTTACATCAATAGAACTTACTTGGACTATTTTTGATTGCTTTATTTCTATTTCCTTGGACATTATTCTTCCTTTACTCTAATAACGAACATTTATTGCATCTGTCCATGTGTGTGTGTGATCTAGGGGGGGGGGGCGGCTGGCCGAGTTCTGAGGTGCAACAAATATTAAATTTCTTTATAATATTTCTTGGAAATGTATAGACATCTGCCTGATGTTTGGTCTTCCATTTGCTGCCTTTCGAAGACTTACACCACTTTCTACCATCAGAATCACTTCTCCATATCTTTTTTACTATGAAGACCGTAATCTGTCTTCCTCTTATGATTTCGCACCATTTTCTTTTAATACCTAGAAATAGTATAAAAAGATGTTAATTGGGGCTGACTATTACAGTGTTACACAGTGCCCCGTGACACAGTGCCCCGGAGAGGCAAACCGAATAAAAAGTTCAAGTGAGTGTTTTCGGTTATGTTTACAAAAAACTACTTAACGGTAATTTGTAACTAAATATACAGTAAATAAAGGAAAACCACCATCACTTACCTAAATATAATACATCCAGAAAGAAATTAAAAACTTTGAAATGATTTTTTCGTCGTTTGATGACACAAAACCTTTTTTTGTTTGTTATTTTTTTAACGCGGTACAAACTGTGGCATAGACAACTCTTTAAAGATGGCTGCTTGTGAGCTTGACAAATGTGCATACCAACATCATAAAAGTGAAAGACAGAGCCGGAGATATATGCATTGTAACAGTGTATCCTGTGTAACATTGTGCACCACCTTACCCTATTATATTTATTTATTTTATTTATTTAAAACTTTTGTATCTCGATCTTCTCACCACTGTAGAGGGACTCAGACTGGCGTACAGCAAAGATTCAATGCTACAATGCAATTTAAAAACACCATACAACAATACAAGATTAAAATACATATAGGAAAATACATAAATGCCAAATTGCCGACTAAAAAACAAGTTCAACTCAGTCTGTAAAAGTGGTGATCATATTGGTGATACTCAAAAGTCATGTAATGAGAAGTATAATAACTAGAAATATGGTTGTTAATCTTATGGTGTGGAATGGGAGGGATCTATTTATTTATTTACCACATTTATATTCTGCCCTTCTCACCCTGAAGAGGACTCACATTGGCTTACAAGAGAGGCACAATTTGATGCCTTGACTATATATAAAAATAAAACAACATATACATTAAAATCACATGATTAAAACATAACAATTAAAGCAATTCCCGAAAATCACACATTCCAGAAACATAAGCCAGTAGCCATTCCCATTCTCATTTGCACTGTATATTATTGCACCGAGACATCATTGTTTCACTAAGAGTCATTGTGCAAATGCTTGGTCCCACAAACAGGATTTAACTTTCTTCCTAAAGGTCAGGAGGGAAAGTGCTGATCTCATTTCCCTAGGGATGGCGTTCCATAGCCGAGGGGCCACCACTGAGAAAGTCCTATCTCTCATCCCCACCAGTCATGTGATATTACACCAATTTCAAATTATTGTGAGAGGGGGGAATCAAAGGATGACATAGATGCAGAGCTTAAAAGGACAGAATTGGGGAGCTATGAAAAAGACTTACAATTTCTTCATATTATGACATGCTTCCTTCAGTTTTGTCATGTGGTGAGAAAGCTATTAGACAAGTATTACAAAGTTGTTTGACAAGTATGCATCACTCAATGATGAAAATGGTTCTCTAGGGTGCTCTTGGCTTCTCTAGCAACATCCAGAAGGTTCTTCATTTTATAAATACTAGCATAGTACTTCCTTCATTTAGTTCTTTTCATTTCTATCCTTTCAATCATGATTCATGTGGCTCAGTGGTACTGTACTTTACATTCTGTATTTTCTGACACTATACAAATGATGCTTGTAACAGTCTCCATAATAACTATTTTGGACTACAACTAGTCCTATCAGGTAGGCAGTGACTGCTACATATTTCAGGAAGCTATTAATGTCACGGATAACTAGCTCAGGATGGGTAGATTTTCAGGTGCCAAAACTATTGACCTTATCACAAAGAGTTAAGGATTTGCTACGTTGCAAATACATGGTGGTCCTGGTGGGGGGCGTGGAAAAAGCCATCTCTCCATGCTCTGCATTATGCAATTTGCTTTCCCCCCCCCCTTCCCATGAACGGAAGCATCACCGCCCAGTTTCGCCCCATTTCTCCTAAGGCAACACTTCCTCTCCTCTTTCACCACAACGTCTGGTCAGAAGTTGGTTTGCATCATGGGAAGGGCTCCATGGTGAAAGGGGAGGAGAAGTGGCGTAGGATGGGCATATTAGCCCATCTGATGAGGTCCTATAGTACATGCAACATCTAGCTCTACTGGACCTAGTGAGATTCAAGAAGATGCAGTTCAGTAAGTAAAAAATTCAAGGACATTAGAATTATTAATTTTTTTGTATATATTTAATCAGCTTGCAGTCTGGTCTCTCTTTTTTATCATTTTATGGCACACTTACAATGGAAAAATGACCCTCGTACTGATGGATAAGCAGCAAACTTACCGACTAGCGACAAGATTAAATATTAAGGTTTAAAATCTTTGGGAAAAAAGGAAATACGATTGCTCTTATCTATCGTTAGGATTTATTTCTGTTGTAAGTGCAAACACCAGGACAGTCAATGCGTTATTTGCAACAAAATCTTCCTGAATGGTTCCTTGGCACCTGCTAAGCTGAAATGACAGCTGGAAACAAACCACCCAAACACCAGTTTTTTCAAAAACCACAGGAAGTCCAAGATGCCATTGTGGCTTGCTTACAGAACTATGCAAAGACCAATAATGAAAATGCAACTGAAGCATTGCTTCTCTTTAGTTACAAATGCCCCATGCTGTGAAACAACATACAATTGCAGAGGATCTCATCAAACCATGTGTGCTTAAAGAGAAGGTGGTGAAAACTTTTTCAGAAGTCCTGTGTATAAAATCTTAGACTATATAAATTAATTAATTAAGAGATGGATAAATTGTAAAGCATTTTCAATACAATTGGCAAAAATACAGATATTGCCGGGCTTGCAGTATTGCCTGTTTTCATGAGGTATCCAATTGAAGTATTTGTTAAAGAAGACTTGTCTATATTCACAGTCAGGCATGTAGCTCGGGGGGCTGAGGGAATTGAGCCCCCCCCCCCAATTCTAAGGGTGGTCCACGAGAAGGCCTTACTGGTACATTATTTAAACTGTGATATCATGATCTGATCACAGTTTAATGGGATAACGATACAAAAGATTTGCTAGGGTAGACCCTCTCTCACCCAGGCTCAGCCCCCCCCCCCCCGAATCAAACTCAGCCCCTCCCAAATCGAAATCCTGGCTACGGCCCTGTGCACAGTTGCACACATTTGGAACCCAATGCATCCAGGGAATGAATTTTTTTAATCATCAGTTATTGTGTGCTTAATTTTGATTGGGATAAGTGTATCAATATACACAGAGACTGAGCTGCAGCAATGGTGGGAAAAATGAAAGTGATTGTATTAAGAATTTTTAAAGGAGCTCCAAATTGTACCAGTATCATTGCACCTTGCATCGGCATGCTCTTGTGGCAAAGAACGTTTCATCTAACTTAATGAATGTAAAAAAATGTTGATTATGTAGAGCAGGGGTCCTCAAACTAAGGCCTGAGGGCCGGATGTGGCCCTCCAAGATCATTTACCCGGCCCTCGCTCAGGGTCAACCTGTCTTGAAAGCACACAACAACAACAACAACAACAACAACAACAACAACAACAACAATCCTATCTCATCAGCCAAAAGCAGGCCCACACTTCCCATTGAAATACTTATACGTTTATATGTGTTAAAATGGTTCTTCATTTTAATTATTGTATTGTTTTTAAGAGGGGTTTTTTGCACTACAAATAAGATATGTGCAGTGTGCATAGGAATTCATTCATGTTCTTTTTCAAATTATAATCCGGCCCTCCAACAATTTAAGGGACTGTGACCTGAGCTCCTATTTAAAAAGGTTTGAGAACTGATGTAGAGTCTCACTCACTTCAGTAAAGACCTTTTGCAAAGGCTTATGAAGTCATAGGAAGTCAACATCAGTTGCTTCTAATTCACATAGAAGTTAGATGGCTTTCAAGAGGTAAGATCCTGGCCAGGCTTTTTGAGCTGCACAACAAGCTTCTGGTTTCTTCATAAGGGAGGCAAATACGCGGAATGTTTACAAAACAAGAAGTGGCTCATGCAATGTGCTTACCTCACCAACTTATTCTAGAAAACTTAATGAAGTTACTACATCTCTGAGCAGAAAGATACAACCATGTTCACGCTGACAAACAAAATGACGGCATTGAAAACCAGACTTCATTTTTGAGTCAAATATGTGAATGAAAGAAACTTCAAATGCTTCTCCTAGTCCAGTATCCGAGTGACAATGAATTGGAAATCAAAGCTGATATGTACAGAAACATTAGTGAGCACATGATTAACCACATAGAATCTCTATTGGAGAACATCCCAGGCACCAAAGGAACATTGTATTTGGGGGGGGGGGATGTTAACTAAGGGTAATGTGAGCTGTAGTCCACCCACATCCAAAGACCCAATGCATATCATACATCTAGAGAGCCATATGTATTTGTAATGCCACTATTCATAAAATCCAAATGCAAACAATGACTAATTCTAATATTTAACTCGGGCATCACTGAGTACCCAAGTTAATGCGTAATAAAAATCAGGAATAGAGTTGGGGTTCCACGGGGGGTGGGGGTGGATATGCCTTCTGAAGGATTTCATGACTGAAAAAGTTTGGGAAATCCTACTTTAGAGCCTACACAGTCACTTTAAATATCAATATTGTGAATGAAGATGTGGCTGGAAATGAAGAAACTGTCCTTGAGAATATTGAAGATGTCAATCTAGGAAGGTACAATGAAGAACTTTAGGGATAGGAATTAGTTAATTCATATGACATGGGAAATCATTGGTTAGTGTGTACCAGCCCTTGCTCATAAATAAGTAAAATTTTGAACAGAAGGCCTGAAAAGCCAACCTCAGTGATAATGTAGTATATTAAAATATAGGACATGGTTTTACTTCTCATGATTTTGTGGTGAAAGCAAATGTCTTAAAATGTATAAAGTAAGAAACTGGCTTTACTGCTGATACCTGCTTTTTCCTTCAGCTCTAATATCTTGCATTTCTCCTTATAACTGCAGGTGAAACTTCCAAACAGGAGGAAACCGAATTTTCCATCATTCAGTATTGAAAACGGCCAAGCTAGGCCCAAAAGAATAAGGCTGCACAGGAACTGAGGATTACTCACCATAAGAGATGTACAGGTAAAGACTGTAAAGAAAGGATAAAAAATAGAAGGCAGGACTAAAACCTTTAAACTTCTAAACTTGGCTAACAAAAAATTAGCAAAACAGAAAAAATGCCCAGGTCATATCAATGAATTTCTCACTTCAAATTCGTATTTGCAGTTTCCAAAACTATAACTACAGTACTATGCACTTAGGAAAAATAAATAATAAAAGAACAAATAATAAATTAACTTAGCCAAGAGCAAATCTCTTTTAAGACACTGAAACATACCTCCAAGTTTACATGGTTAGGATTGGGTGCACTTTTTGTATGACAGTGCTGACATTTTGAGTGCCATCTTCATAACCAATATTATTTCTCAGTGATTCCCTCGGTTCTGTTATTTTTTATTACACATCTTTCAGATTCTAACTTCCTCCCCTTCCCCCAAGATTCTTGTGGACTACAGCCCTGCTTCTTAAACTATGGGTCTCAGCCCCAAGTGGGGTCCCTTTAGCTCAATGTTGGGGGTCCCAAAAAGTTATCAACATTTGAAGTTTTCTGAATGTCATCTATTGCAGTGTTTCCCAACCTTTTTGAGCCGCGGCACACTTTTAACATTAAAAAAATCCGGGGGGCACACCACCAACCAAAATGACACATAATGACACTCTAACACAGTAAAGAACGGCTGGGGATGGTAGCCTGCTGGGAGCAGCTACTGGGAGTGCCTAAGCCGGGGGAGGGGCCAGGCTGTGCCATGCCCCGCCCCTTCCCCCCAGCTTCCGCTCTCCCACAGCTTCTCCAGCCTTGAGGGGGCAGAGCCAAGCCAGCTTTGGAAGAGCCAGCACAATGCTGGCTTGGCACTGTCCCCTCAAGGCTGGAGAAGCTGTGGGAAAGTGGAAGCCGAGGGAGGGGGGCAGAGCCAGGCTCTGCCATGCCCAGCCCTCTCCCCGGCTTCCTCTTCTGCGCGGCTTCAGTGAGCAAGGGGCAAGAGTCATGGCGGGAGTCATGGCAGATTGGAGGCCGGCTGGGGAAACAGCCAAAAGAGGCGGCGCCCCGGCCCCTTCTTTTTCTTTGCCACTGCCTATCCCTTCCTCCTTCTCCCCCAAGCAGTAGAAGTTTGGCAGGAGGGGGGGGGAAGGAAGGGGGGCAGAGAGCTTTTCTCGCAGCGCAGCAGGAGGTCCGTCACAGCACACTACTGTGCCGCATCACAGTGGTTGGGAAACACTGACCTAGTGGCTGTTTTGGATATTTGAATGAATCTGTTGTGCAGTGGACTCTGCAGAAGATGCTTCATGAAAATGGAAAACCAGCCTGTTTAACAAGCCTTGCAGATGCTGATTTATTACTAATTTTTTAATATACCTGTCTACTTGGAGTCATGTAAAAATGATCTCAAGTTGAAAGGAGTAATTAGTGGAAAGGTTTAAGAATCCCAAGAGTCTTCATAAAAAAAACATCCCGTTCTATATCTGCAATTTTTTTAAAAAAAGTAAAACCATCTATTTGCAATGACATGTTTACCATCACATATTTAATGTGGTTGTTCTGTAAAGATGGCATAAGTCTGTATTGCCATGTTGAACTGCCATTAGACTACTGCTAACACAATCCAGGAATATGATTGTGCCTAGGTGAGATACTCCTAGGTATAATCATACTGTACAAAACTAAGCTTTAACGTTTGAGCCTATAAAATGTGCATGCTTTCCACCACAAGCTGATCACAGGCTGAAAGAGAAAAATGGAAAGCAACACATGAAACTTTGGCTCATTCAAACTATTCTGCATCATGCTAAAATTACTTGGAAGGGGGTTTGCCATGATGACCCACAAGGTCTCTTCCAACTCTATGATTATATAACTTACACCTTCAAAACTTGCTTTGAAATATATGGTAAATGGCATTGATTGCGTCCTTTCTTTTTATTTCTCTTAGACCATGACAAAAGGGAATTCTGGAACCATGGCTGAAGAGAACGGAATGCCTCTCAATATAAACTCAACCCAGTCACCTTCTTATGATCATATTTTGAATCCTGTCTTGATCACTATCTACACAGTAGTGTTTATTGGTGGTGTGTGTGGAGTCATCAGGATGGCCTCTTTGCTGGTGAAAATGAATGCATTATCGGTGACCACAACAGCAATCATAAACCTGGTGGCGATCCACAGTCTCTTCCTTGTGACTGTACCATTTCGACTCTATTACTACGGCACAGGCAAATGGATCTTTCAATCATTCTTTTGTAAAATTGTGAGCATAATGGTACACTTGCACATGTACCTCACCTTTCTATTCTATGTGATTATCCTGTTAATCAGGTCTCTTATTTTCTTTAAGAAGAAGGATAAGGTGGAATTCTACAGAAATTTGCATGCAGTTGCTATGAGCGCAGCTGTGTGGTTTCTGACTCTTGTTGCTGTAGTACCTGTAATGTATTTTTGGTATGGAAAAAAGGGGGAATATAGCAGCAACAAATGCTTTATCTTTCACCAGGAATTAGAGGGCAGCGCAGTGAAAGTAGTGAACTACATTGTAATTGTCATCATGATTATGATAACATGTGCCCTTTTGGGCTTACAAGTTTTCATGCTTCAGAAGGTGGTGAAGGTGATATCAGGGTCCATTTTCCTTCATCAAGAGTTTCGGGCCCAGCTGAAAAGCCTTATTTTTGTTTTAGTCTCCATTTTTTGCTTCCTTCCTCATCACTTATTTCGGATTTATTATATTCAGCACGTGAACAAGAAACCGCATTTGACTAAATACAACGAGGTCTTCTTGAGTATAACTGCACTCAGCTGCCTTGATTTGTTTTCATTTGTGATTGGGGAAATGAAACACTTAAGGCCAAAAATCTGTTGCTAATGTATTATGTATTTGCCTTAAGAAAACTGCCTATAGACCAATAAGGTGAGCTGGTCAGAGAAAAGGTGTATGATTTTACATTTCTCAAAACAAATATCTAGGTAATATAAATACTGTGTTGTGTGTGTTTATGTATATACACCTATGTATACACATACTGTATATATGTACACCCTGAAAAAATTGTAGAGAACTTCAACAGTTTGCCTAACTACATCTTTGCAGCTTGGGTGAGTCTTTCCAGATGTTGGACTGCAAACAACATCATCCCCCAAAACAAGCTCTAGGGATCCTTGTAGTTGCTCTTCAGTAACATTCAGAGGGCTGAATATCCCTTAAATCTAACTCATTCGATTCATGGCAATTTCAGCAGCTGTTCCATATTTAAATACTATTGCTGCCTTGAGAAAAAATATACAGGAAAAAAATCCGTCTATAATGAAGTGTTGGTAAAAGAAAAGAAAAGGAATAACAGTGACACAAAAACATAAAAAAGTCTTCGACCTTTTATACATATGTTTCTGCGCCTATTTATTTTAAGGACATAGATAGAACTTAAAGTCTTTTGGGATATCCCAACGGACGGCAGCCAGATTTCTAATTGAAGCGGGGTACAGGGAGCATACAACTCCCCTGTTATGCCAGCTCCACTGGCTGCCAGTCTGCTACTGAGCTCAATTTAAAGTGCTGGCTTTAGCTTATATAGCCCTAAACTGTTCCAGCTCGGCTTACCTGTCCGAACGTATCTCCCTCTATGAACCATCTCAGAAGTTAAAATCATCCGGGGAGGCCCTGCTTTCAATCCCACCTCTTTTGCAGGTGTGGCTGATAGGAACGAGGGACAGGGCCTTCTCACTGGTGGCTCGTCAGCTATGGAACTCCCTCCCCAGGGAAATTAGATCAGCTCCTTCCCTCCTGACCTTCAGGAAGAAAGTGAAGACATGGTTGTGGGACCAGGTGTTTGCACAATGGTTCCCAGTGAAACAATGGTCTCTCAGTGCAACAATGAATAATGCAAGTGATAGTTGGAACGGCTCCTGGAATATCCTTTTGGACTGTGTGATTTTAAGTAATTGTTTTAAATGATATGTTTTAATTATGTGATTTTAAAGTATATGTTGTTTTATTTTTATATATACTCAAGACATTGAATTGTACCTTTGTTGTGAGCTACTCTGAGTCCCCTTCATGGTGAGAAGGGTGAGATATAAATGTAGTAAATAAATAAATAATAAATACATGTAGCAAACTAGAAACTACAGTACTCAGAGGGTCCTTTCATATTACACAATTATACTGCTACGATTTCACTTTAACCACCATGGTAAAATCCTACGGAAATCCGAGATTTACAATTAAAGACTAAACGTTTGGAATTCTCTGATGCGTAACTTCATAAAGATTGAGGATGGGGAAATCACAGTCATGACTACTCCTTTAAATTTAGTTAAACTGGTACTATTCTTATTTTCTTCCTACAATTTTGCATAGCCTTGGAAATTAATGTTTTGAATGCAATCTGAGCAATTTTAGTTGCTTCTTGAAGTTCTAGTAAATAGCTCTTTTCCTTCAGCCAATAACATTGGTTCATTCACATAATTAGGGAGAAAATGTTTCTTCTGTCATTTGAATATAAATTTGAGTATAAAATTCTATACAATGACACAGAATACTGAACTGTAGCTCTCTATCCAGATCTTACAGGTTGCCCCAACACAGCATTTCCATTTTGCGTAATCTTAGATTTTGTTGGCCACTATCATCTATCCCAAAGCCACATCCAGGCAGCTGTCCTTGAGCTCCACAGATTTGTTCACATTTGCAGGGTGAAAACAGTGGAGTGCTATTGTTAGGTTATAGATGCTGTGGTCCAAATATCAACATGACTTCTCTCTTCTTGGTTTGAGCAAGGAGTTTAATGTCCTTAGTTCTGGTTCCTTCCATACTGTAGAAACTGGTTGCTACAATATTAACAAGACCGTACATTCATTTGGGGTTATGGTCCACACGTTAAAAGATCTAGCCAACTCTCTTCCCAAATAGCATCAGCACTACAGATAGCCCCTTTAAAGTCAAAAATTCAGAGTGAATTCATTTATGTTGGAGTCACAAGACTTCATTAGCACTTAAAATCTTTTAATCTATCAGACAAGATAAGGCATTTCTACCTCTGAAAATGCTTCTGCCAATGATGGGGAGGGAAAAAAAGTTTTCTCCTGCTCAATTTGGAGAGCTTGACTCAAATAATTATATAATCTCGCTTTCCATCTGGGCTTGAATAAGTATATCAGGGATTCTTCCATTTTGGTATAGTGTTCAGTTGAGGGGAGTGTTAGTGCTATTCAATTCTATTTTGGTCATACCTTATCGGAAATACTGTGTCCAGTTCAAGAGGAATGTTAACAAGCTAGAATATATCCAGAGAAGGAAATGGTAAAAGGTCCTGAAACCAAATTGTAGGAAGAGTTTTTGAGGGAGTTTGGGAGAGAGAACACCAAGGTCCCATCCAAACTATCATATAATGCAGTTCAATGCTGTTAAACTGCATTCTGAAACTGCAATATATGGCAGTGTCGATGGAAACTGAGAAGTTGAATCACAATCATTAGGGCTGTGCATGGATCAATTTTTCAAAATGGGCTATGGTTGTTTTAGCTGTTTTGGCCAGCCGTAACGGCATGGGCACTGCTGCCAATTTTTTCCCAGCTGCAACACACCACTCTGCTGCCAAAAACTGCTGCTTTCCATTTCTTTCGGCTGCATGTGGAGTGCGCAGAGGCAACCATTCGTATACAGGGTTTCCTGTGAGGCTGGGAGCCCTACTGCCTTCTTGAAATAATCAGAAGAAGAAAGCCGCTCATGAGCTAGCTAATGCCGTGTTCTATCTCAGTGTCTTTGATGCTCTTAAGATTGCTTTGCTTGCGTTGGGACTCAATTCCAATATTTTCCTTTAGCTATTTACTTTTGTTATTTTAATATCTTTCATTCCTTTTTTTAACTATTTCACTAGGGAAGTGAGGATGGGCATGCGTTTGGGGGGGGAGGCTGTGAAAGAGCATAGGGGGGTGTTTGATGAAATATTGGGGTGATGTACTGAATATTTATCCCTTGAGTCTCCACGAGGAGAATTCAATTCGTCCCCACATCTAGTTGAAGGATATTAGGGGAGACAACTCCAGAAAATGTGGTTTCTTAAGTCAGACACCTTTACCCAGGTCTAGTTGAAGAAAATTGGAAAAAGGACACATGAGACTACATCCTACTGCACCCAATGTGCCAAATGTCACAAGGCAGAACCACAACTTCCTCCAACCTCTTAGACTCCCACACCAGAAAAAAGGGAGCCCCAGAATCCTTTGGCTCAAAAGTTAAGAGATAGCACAGCGGTAGAACAGCTGTGCTTGCAATCTGAAGGTTGCAAGTTTGATTCCCAGCTGTAAATAGATGAAATGGGAACTGCCAAAAGTGGGGGAGGATTCTTTTCAGTAAGGACTTTACAACGCCTGAATAAATAAAGAACGGCTGTCGGAAGGTGGAATGCGGAACAGAGGAACAGAGGCCCTCCGTCATGAGGATGAAGCAATAGCACTTCCTTGTGATGTAATGACGCACCCTGTGACACAGCCAGAAGAAAATCCTTCAAAAAATTGAATGTGTTGTATTGTAACTATACATCTTCCGGCAGGGATTGTCTGCCGTATGTGTGATGTAATCCGCTCTGAGTCCCCTTTGGGGTGAGAAGAGTGGAATATAAATAAAGTGTATTATTATCGTATTATTATTAAGGTTACCAGAAGAATTTAATCATCAATGGTATTGAAAGGTCACAAATAAATCCAGGAGAGCAAACAGAGCTGTGTTTCTTCCATCCATTCTATAGAATTACCCATCCACCAGGTTGATCAAGGCAGCTGCATCCCCAAAAGCAAATTAAAGTTGATGTCTGGGTTACTACGACTCTATATGTCCAGTTACCATATACTTTCACAGTAGCAGGAAATAATGCAACTGAATTGTTATTCAGAAACCTGCAGTCATATTCTGAAAATTGTAGCCTATCCCCCAATAATATTTACAGCCTCTGCTTCAGCATAGTTTCTTACTGAAAAAAAGGCTGTTATCCCAGTAGCAGTGCCTCTACCCTGGGATGAACTATGACAGCAAGAATTGGGACTATTTACCAACTTCTCCAATCTAAAACAATTTGAGAAGCTCAAGAAAGTTCTTTGATTTTAGTTGATAGAATTAGGTTTTGCTCTGCTTGTTTCACCAAAATGCAGCTGTTCTTTTTAATAAGCAACATCATGTAACTTTCAATTTCTCCTCAATTTTTTTTCATTTGCTACATCTCCTTACAATGTCCACATTGTACCACATTTCAAATATTGTATTACTTTAGGAGAGGTCTTCACTGAAGATGTAACCCATGATTTATTGTAGAGAAGAAACCCAAACTATTCTGCATCATGCTAAAATAGTCTTCAAGAGATTTATAAAGCTGAGTGAATCTAGCTAGACTGAACAGTTTAGAGGAAAAGCCAGTCTTAATATCCTTGAAAACCCATGCAGTTTCTCCTACCCGAAAAGTCATTAAGTTTAGCCCTGGAAATCATTTGATTTTGATTACTCTCCAGGCTGTTTTTTATACAGCACTTTTGTTCTTTCTTAAGGTCACCATATAGTCTCCAAGGCAACAACATTTTTCTCAATTCATGCTGGGTGCATTTTTATAGGCAAAATGTTCCCATAATAAAATCCACTCTATAACACTGATAATAAAAGCAGGGAGGGCAAGGTTCAGTCCTCTGCTTCCATGGACTAGTTGAAATTTGTAAAAACAGGGCTATTTTGTAAATAATTTAGCTCATGAAGGAAGCAGTGAAGAAAAACGTCTAAGGCTGATCAAGAACAATTCAAAGGAAACAATTGCTCTAGAAATTAGAGTTTGGAAAGCAATTTATGCAAACAACATTGGTGGCCTAGAATTTTCTCTGGTTCATATTCTTGAGAAGCTTAACCAAATCCTCAAATTTCATCATATAAGAAGTTAAGCTTCTTATCATTCGACCGATTTTGAGCATTTCACTCTGAAACAATTTGGTTTGAATCCTGTACATTCAAGTAGAGTATGTCTGTTTCATAGCATTAGATAAAAGGGGGCAACTGGCCTTAGACAGACAAGGGTGCAAAGCAATAGTTCTCCTATGTTTCTCTTGATGCCTTTAGTCTTTCTCTTTGGCCCCTTCAACACTTTTCTTCTTCCCAGCATTTGTCCCACAAATTTGCAGGGTCTGCTTGTTTAATTCTTGTTCTCCACATGTTCCTATTGGTCATGTCATGTTCCAAACTGTCGGACCAGCGCATTTTAGGTCTACCGCGTAGCATAACATGGCATAACAAGGAGTTAACATGCAATTTGCGGGGAGGCCTTGAAGCAGCAAATTAGGGAGTTATGGAACTCCGGATTGGCAAATGACCTCTTACCAAACAGGCACGCAGACGTGCGGGCAGCAGGGATGAGGAAACACGCAACAACTTCACTGCTCGTGTGAAATCAAAGAGATTTATTGATAACACCAGCTGGTGGGGTTGCCAGCAGAACACGCTGCTATCAGGGGCAAACGGCCCCGGTCAATCTCAGTACAAAGCATATATACCCCCATGGCGGCATCTCCAAAAGCCCGCCCTCCTTCATGGATTTTACACAATCATAATTGGCTGGTGTTACATAGCATTTCAGTAATCCAATAAGACATTACATTTTCATTAGCATCACATCTCAAAGTCCCACCTATGTGTTAGAACAATGAACATTTCTAAGTTAGTTCTTTCTCACAGTACATATCAGTGGCTGGGACTCTCATGTACCCGATTAGCAACATTTCATTTCTGCCTTTCCTTGCCAGCAACGGATGGGGCAGAAACCCTCTGTACATGCGCAGTTCTTCTCCCTTTGGCACTAACGTCACCAAATAGCACATCCTGTACTGTTAGACCAATCCAAGCCTACGTTATCTCACGCTAGGCACGGGGTGTACTTTAACAAATCATAGCATTGATTAGAAGCACCAATCACAGTGTTACATTCACGGAGCAAGTGCCTGCCTGATTTTTGGCACAGAAACCCACTTTTCAAAGCTCTACACGTGTGCAGCATCACTGTCTGACCTTTCTTCTCCACAGAAAGTACCAAAACTGCTTTAGCCTCTCTTGTGTGTGTGTGTGTGTGTGTGTGTGTCTCCCTCTCCATTGGCGCCCCCTTGTCGAGAGGGAGAGGCTTGTGTACCCTAATGAAGTTGTGAGGATCTTAGGCCTCATCTAGACCAGGCCTTTCCTCCTTCTTTGGGTTGCTTGACAGTTGGATGCTCCTGGTAACCATGGCAACACTGTCAACAGCAGCCCCATCAGTCACTCCATCACCTTCTTTCACAGTTCTCATCATTCCTGTTAGCAGTTACTGCCTATTCAATAACAGAGCCTCTACAATAAGTACTACAAACCTGTGCAAGAGGTGATGTGCCATTATGGGTTATTATTACATGATTGAATGTAATGACTTTATTGTTTCAGTTTGGGTTTTTTTTAAATGTTGTAAATCACCTTGAACACTGAGAGCATGCCAAGAGATAAACAGAACAAGAACAATAAGCAATAACAGTGTGGGAAGAACGTGAAAATATGAATGAATACGGGGATGTAGACAGGGTGAAAAGAAAGAAGTGTGCCAAGAGGAAGGTGCAAACCTTGTCCTGACTGCCTTCTGGTTGAAAAACAATATCCTCAATGTCAAAGACCATGTGGATCCAGAATACGTCTCCACGGTCTTTTACAGATTCACTGCCCAAAGTCTACCTTTGGAAGACAATCATACTCAGCCAGGAGCAGTCGCCCATGATGACAATGATATGATCATCTTCTATTTCAGTCTTGCTTTTGAAGGATTCCTCAACGTCAATGTGAAGAAGTACACAGCTGGGCAGGAGTTTGATCCATTAATAGCCAGCTCTCCAGCTGGATCTACACTGCCCTATATCCCAGGATCAGATCCCAAATGATCTGCTTTGAACTGGATTATATGAGTCTTCACTGCAAGATAACCTGGGATAGGCAGATAATCTGGGATCCGATCATGGGATCTAGAGCAGTGTAGATCCAGCCTCAGAAAGAGGTTGACAGGTGGATAAGGAATGTTACTCAGGACTTAATTCACCCAATATCACACTATTTTTATTGCTATATTAATATTGAGGAGCAGAAAAAAGTTGGGGCGTTGTATCTTTAAAATCAGAGGTTGTAAACATCATTTCAGGGCTGCAGTCCCCTGAATCCCTGCATCAATAAGATGCCTGGAGAAAGACTGAAACCAGGAGGGCAAATCCTGGTGTGATCCGTGTGATCAGTTTTGTAATGTCTATATAGGATTTGTGTGCATTTATTTGGGCTTTGCAAATGGCAGTCTACCTGTAAATGCTAGGAATCATGCCGCCCTCCTATAGCTGGACTGCAAGTCCCAGCATAACTAATGATAATGGTGAGGAACGTTGGGAACTGTTGTTCAGCAACAGCAGGATGGTCACTTAATTCCCTCCCTTGCAATACATGGATCTTGTAAAATTATATTGCCATTCCATAAGAAAGGATGGGAGAAGAAAGGTAATCCCTTTTGTCTGCTGGCTCTTTTCATTTAGGCCCCTCTACACTGCCATATAAAATCCATATTATCTGCTTTGAACTTGATTATATGTTAATGTAGACTCATATAATCCAAATCAAAGCAGATATTGCATATTATCTGCTTTGATAATCTGAATTTTGTGACAGTGTAGAAGGGGCCTTAGAGCTATGTTACTCGAAGTAATGGTTCCTGGGCCAGTGCCCTGACAGTTTCCTAGGGGGGAAAAGAAACATTTGTACTAAGTAGACATAAATATAGTAATGTTTCCTGGCATGTTTGGGGGGGGGGAATATTGGAACCCCACATATGAGAAAAATTCATTCTTTCCCCAAAATATTCGTCCATCAAGAAGAAGCCATTGGCTACTTAGCTTCCATGATAATATAAAATGAGAGAAAATGATTCCATGATAACATGTTACATGATAGTATGTCCTGGGTGTTTGTGATAGACCCAACTTCAAAGCAGTATATACAGTGACAACATGTTGCAATTACACAAAAAGTGGCAGTCTCATATGTTCTCTACAGTAATTATCAAGTTTTACTCATTGTTTTGAGCCTGAAACAAATCTTTAAAAAAATGACTCTACAAATGGAGAATAGCACTATGTAACAAAATTTCTAAAACTTTCTGTTCCTGGTTCAAAAGTGTTATTTCTTGTTTAGTGGGATGGGTCCTTCCTGAATCTGAATCTTTGTTCGTGAAGAAAAGCCACTAACTAACTTACTTTGAAAGTAGTCATTATACTCTGGAAACGTCATTTTTGTGGCTGTCACAAACTATGTTGAATTGGCTGAGACTCTATGAAATATTCCTTGAAAATCTTTGGCGAAATGTGCTGCAGAATGTCCACAAAAACAAGGTTTTTGCAGTTTAATAAACTTTTTCCATGTTTTTATGATGGAGCCAATTAGGAAATGATATTTATAACCCGGGAACAAAAACTGTGCTGCATAGTGTATTTCGTTAGGCCTTTTGTAGTGGGATTGCCATCTTGCAAATGACTGATGCAAGGGACAGTTTGTGAGCTGGAAAGGGCATCTAGCAGGAATCATTTGAAACTCTATACCTTACTCTTTCCGGTGGTAAGAGTTTTATTTATGGGAGATTTTTGGTTTTGGAGATATAGCAATTTTAAATTGGGTCTATCTTTTTGAAACATCCATACTTTCCCCAAATTATTGTATATACTCGAGTATAAGCCAACCCAAATATAAGCCATGGCACCTAATTTTACCACAAAAAACTGGGAAAATGTATTGACTCAAGTATAAGTTGAGGGTGGGAAATGCAACAGCTACTGGTAAATGCCAGAATAAAAATAGATCCCAATAAAATTACATTAATTGAGGCATCAGTAGGTTAAATGATTTTGAATATTTACATAAAACAGTAATTTAAGATAAGACTGTCCAACTATGATTAAATCATGCTCACCTTCTTCAGTAGAAATGTGCTTATGTATCCTTCCAATAATACCTGTAATCATAGTTTATTTTAACTATACATTTTGGAGAAAATGCTGTTTGTATATGAATACTGAAAAGTGTGAAAGACTGGCGCTGAAAGAGAAGAGGAAGGTGCACACTGCACCAAGAGAGGAGGAAAGGAAGGAGAGCTGGGTTGCTGTGTGGAGAGGTGAGGGTCTTAGCAGGAAGCCCTTCTTTCAGCCCCATGCCTTATTGCCAGGACCCTCATCCGAGTACAGGCATGTAGCCAGGGGGGGGGGGCTAAGGGGGCTTCAGCCCCCCCCCCCCGAAATTCTCAGGGTGGGCCGCGAAAAGGCCTTGCGGGTACATTATTTAAACTGTTATGTTTATTCATATCATGATCTGATCACCATGCTCATTATATCCCACATTAATGGGGTTATTGGGATAACAATACAAAAGATTTGCTAGGGTAGACCCTCTTCCACCCAGTCTCGGCCCCGAACCAAACTCACCCCCTCCGAAACAAAATCCTGGCTACGGCCCTGTCCGAGTATAAGCTGAGGGGGGCTTTTGAAGAATTAGGCTTATACTCGAGTATATACAGTATTTGCATCTACATTGCATTTTATCCTTACGATCACTGTATGGAGTTGGGCTACGGTTGCTTTTTTTCCTGTGTCACTGCAGGGATGAATATGGATCTAGCAAGTCCTAATCATCCTAACCATTCCACTACACTAGCAAAAGCTACATCTGTCTGGCCGGATTTGCCAGTGTTTAGTGGTGTTTCGCCTATTTATTCCTCTCCTTTCCACTTTCTCCTTGTTCATGGAACATGTAGCAATATTACTGTACATGATCAAATGTAGGTTCTGCAAGTTAGTTTTGGAATTGGGAATTGGGAAGTGATATGTATTATATTTATTTGAGTAACTAATATAAGATTATCAAGACAATCGAAGAAGAGTGAATATGCAAAAGACAAAGAGTGAATACTGTAAAAATACAATGCAGAGTAGAAGAGAAAACTGGCAAAAGTCGGCTCTCGATGGACAGTTTCTGTGAAAATTGAGAGCCAAATTGACAAAGAAAAAACATGGATATGGTTCACAAATGGAACTTTGAAAAAGGAGACGGGGGGCCTGATTCTTGCAGCCCAAGAACAAGCCATTAGAACCAATGCCATCAAAGCTAGAATTGAAAAGTCAACAACAGATTCCAAGTATAGACTCTGCAAGGAAGCAGACGAAACGATAGATCATATCCTCGTGCAGATGGACTACAATCAGAGGCATAACACAATTGCACAAATGTTTCATTGGAACTTGTGCCACAAATATCATCTGCCTGTGACAAAGAACTGGTGGGATCACAAGCCTGAAAAAAGTTACAGAAAATAACTATTTCAAACTACCCGGGGGCTTCCAAATTCAGACTGACAGAGTTTTGGAGCACAATACTCCTGACCTCACAATTGTGTTAAAAAACAAAGTATGGATAGTTGATTTTGCAATCGCAGGCGACAGCAGGATTGAAGAGAAACAACTGGAAAAGCTGACATGGTACGAGGATTTAAAGCTCAAACTGCTAAGTCTGGCACAATCCAGTCAAGGTGGTCCCAGTGGTGATCGGCACACTGGGTGCAGTGCCTAAAGACCTTCGCCTGCACTTGAACACAATCAGCGCTGACAAAATTACCATCTGTCAGCTGTAAAAGGCCACCCTACTAGAATTGCACACATTATTTGTTGATACATCACACAGTCCTAGACACTTGGGAAGTGTCCGACGTGTTATCCAGTACAACAGCCAGCAGAGTGATCTTGTTTGCTGTGGACTCATCTTGTTGTGTTTATAATAATAATAATAATAATAATAATAATAATATACTGTATTTGTTACCTGCCTCTCTTCATAGTTTGAGGTGGGGTACAATATACGGTAGTCAAAACACAGAGATAAAACACAATGCCATTGAAATACATATACTAAAATACATAGAACAAAGATTAAATAGTTTTCATTAGATTTTTTAAAAAATCAATGATCAAGATATACCTGTTGTAATTTCTAGGTTTTATGAAACTGTGGACCCTTCCACACAGCCAAATGACCCAGAATATGAAGGCAGACAATCCACAATATCTGCTTTGAACTGGATTATCTGAGTCCACACTGCCAGCTAATCCAGTTTAATGTGGATTTTATACAGTTGTGAGGTAGGAGCCCAATATAGCACACCACTATTTCTCTCTGTCCTTGGCAGAAGTCCTTTTTGACTTAATTCAACCACGCTACTCCCTCTGCTGGTATAAAATATTGATTTCCGTAAATATTTCCATGTACCTGTATTAAGGGTTGTGGTCTCAGTATACTAGTATGCAGAAACTTGTTGGTCTCTGATGAAGCTATAATAACTATCCTATATTTTATGTGGTAGTATAATCATACTAAAAGGTCAGTCTATTAGCACAGTGACATTTTTCTCCACTGTATGCAATGGCAAAGAAGATTTGATCCCTTTAGTCTCTCTTCCACACTGGAAGATGCTTTAACATTATCTTCAAATCATTTATGAAATTTATTTGGCTTGTTTCCATTGCCTATTGTAAATGAAAACAGACATGTTTGTCTGTTTATTACACTAGTTTAAATGAACAAGAATTTCTACTGAACTAAATGTCAAAATGCAATAACAGTATTTTTCTCAATTATTTCAGTTCAATATTTTTTACATTTGCATAACTGTAAGAAATAAGATGGCAGGCAAGAAGAAAGAAATTCAGCTACAGGTACAGATCTTTTTTTTCCTTAACTATAACAGGAAGACACTTGTGATTATATGTTTTAATGGGTTTTTTGCATGGATTTTTATAATTCTGTGCTAAATGTTTTTTAATTGTATTTTATGACTGTTGTGGCATCAAATTGCTGTCAATTTGTCAACCGCCTTGAGTTGCCTTCAGGCTGATGAAGGTGGAATAGAAATACTGTAAAAATATATAAAAATAATAAACTATTCAACAAGCCATTGGAATATCTAGCATTTGAGAGCTAACAAAATTCTGTGTTCTAGGCAGTAATAACCAATCAAACGCAATGGGATGAGATGCTGCTGGTGAATAAAGGTCTAACAGGTATATTTCATCTTCTTTTCCTCTTCCACATTCATATCATACATATATGTCGATGACTCCTTTTGTGCATTTAAACATATGTGTACTATGTATTCACAGTAATAGTAGTAGCAGTAGTAGAAGTAATTATGCACCTTCAAGTCCATTCCTATCATAGAGTTGTGCCATAGAGATTTATGCCATTGCTTTCCTCAGAGGTTGAGGCAGTGTGACTTGCTCAAATTCACCCATTTCCAGAACTTAATGGAGATTTAAGGGCAGGCCTTCCAGAGTCCTACTTCAACATTCAAATCACAACACCATGCTGACTCTCTGCATGTACAATTCTGTGTGAAGATGAATTCAACATAGTCTCTAGTTTAGCCTTAGTTGCATTAGCAACCAGTGTCTGTTATACAGTAAAACAGTGGTTCCCAAATAGGGTTCCCATATGTCCCGTATTATACGGGACGTCCCTTATTCACAGGAGTTGTAGTTTGGTGAGGCACCAACACACTTTATATGGAAGGCTAAAGACCTTGTAAAACTACAACTCACATGATACCCCAGCATTGAGCTATGACAATTAAAGTGGTCTTAAGCTGCATTAATTCAATAGTGTAGATGCACCCTTATTTTGTGGAGTTTTCGTCAGGTTTTACTTTTTAACACGGGGCCACATGAAATTCATATTATCTTAATTACAAGCATTTTTGGCCATTCTACAACGAAGGTATTCAGGCAATATACAATGAATATCTCTGGCATTACTTCGCAAACGAAGATACTTAGGAAGGACTCATCCCACACTTTCTACAAGCGCGTTGATGCTTTTTCGGAGGTTGGATGTGTCCTTCGACCCTGTGCAATGGATTTTTCTGGTGGAGCGCAGCGTGCACAGAACTGGCCTCACCGTTTAAACCAAAGGTTCATCTGCCGGGGCCTAGCAAGCTGGGACGGTGGCAGCGAGGTCCTCAGGTCGTAGGTTTGATTTGAGTTTCCTTCTCTAGATGGTTGACCTTACAGGGTTAGAAAAGCACTATCTTCCTGGGTTTGAAATTAGAGTTTTCCTTCTCTTAGGATGGTTGCCAAAAGGCTAGAGAGTCCATCCTGTCCGTTGACGCTCTTTGTTAGACCCTTCGGTTGTGACCTGTCTGGCATGGGAGGCCCTACCGGTGGCTATTATACCACCGGAAGCATAGCTCACAACTTCATTAGGGTACGCAAGCCTCTCCCTCACGACAAGGGGGCGCCAATGGAGAGGTACAATGAATATATAGCATAGTAAACACCTACATCTACAGCGTAGTAAGATTTGGATTCCAGTTCAGACTGCTTCTCTGGACCATTCTATGCTGCCATATAAAATCCAGATTATCTGCTTTGAACTGGATTATACGGCAGTGTAGATTCATATAATCCAATTCAAAGTTGATAATTATATGGCAGTGTAGAAGAGGCCTCTGTGTTGAATGAGGAGGGCTTTTGTGATCCTTTGTCCCAGGCAGCAACATTTGATCTAGACTTGCTAGATTTTTTAAAATGGTAGAAAATCATATATTTTTTAAAAGTGTATTTCAATGAGATTAATTCTCGTATCTGTGTGTATTTTTCAGTGGTGGACGTTTATCAAGGTTGGTGTGGACCTTGCAAAGCAGTGATGAATTTATTCAGAAAACTTAAAAATGAATATGGTGAAGATAATCTCCTACATTTTGCAGTGGTGAGGATCTAATCACTAAGATTTCTAATACTAACTGTTTGGGGGGAGCACATGTTAATATGCATACATACATTTAATTGACATTTAGAGAAGTAATGAAAACTACAGGCTTTATTTTACTTACCTCAAGTGGTGTCTCATGCATGATGGGATATTTTAGTCTCTCAGAGGCACTTTTTGGTGCAGAAACCAGCCAAAAATAAATGGCAATGATGGCATTCTACAGCAGTGTCCCATTGAATCCTCAAATTTCAGTCGCTTCACATGTACAGCCATCCCCCCCCCCGCTACGATAGAAAATAGAAAGAACAAAAACTGTCCAAAGGAATCTATTGCTGGTTGCTGCAGTTACTAGAGACCTGCAGAAACTGGCACCTGTATGGTGTATGTTGATGATGTAATGCTTGCTTCTGAGGACAAGGAAGAACTTGAATGTCAAGTGCAAGCATGGTGTCACCTGTTGCCGCAATTTGGTCTTTGCCTCAGCATCAAAAAGACAGAGTACGTGACAACAAACGAGGAGGAGACTGGTACCATCCAGGCAGACTGGGTGGATCTACCAAAAGTCAACACCTTCACTTAGATTAGCAATAACTTCAGATGGCAGCCTTTTTGATGAAGTACACACAGATTAATGCAGCTTGGGTGAAATGGCACTCAATAGCAGGTATACTCTGTGACAAGAAGATGCCCGATCACCTAAAATTAAAAATCTATCGAACTGTTGTAAGGCCTGCTGCAAATATACAGGTATGGAGCCGAACATTTGCTGGCAACAAAGGAAGCAGAATGCCACCTCGGTGTTATGGAGATGAGAATGCTATGATTTACAGCTGGTGTCACATGCCTTGACCATATCCGCAACAATGACATCTGGCAATGCTTTGGCATTACTCCACTAGCGGACAAATTACAAGAAGCATTCCTCAGATGGTATGGTAATACTTTCTGAGGTGAAGATAAGTCAATTCGCAAGATTGCTTTTGATTTAGAAGTGCCTGGCAAGAGAGCAAAGAGATGACTGAAGCAACGCTGGCTGGACAGGTTGCACAACAATCTGAAGACTGCTGGCATACACCTTGAACAGGCGCTCAACCGGGTGAAATGGCGCCAATGAAAAAGTAAAGCAAACCTGCCATCAAGCAGGACAAACATGGAAGAAAAAGAAGAATCTATTTCTCTTTGCCGCTGCAGTCTATTTTTTTTGTCCTATTGGGGTAACAAACTATGACAAAAATAAACCTCTGGCACAAGGAAAAAAAGATAATTACAGAAGGATGAGTATTGTAGTTCTACCCTTTTTCACTTTGCTGCCATTTCTCTCTTTTCAAGAAGAGTGACTTTGTGAAGAAGAGCCTTGTCCATCTATGTGGGCTCTCCAGGTGATCTGGAACCCTGAAAAATCAACAACATGGGTCCCATGAGGAGCACCCACCAATAGAGAAAGCTCTAGATAAAGTTACTTTCACATGATGAGAGAAATGAAATAGATGTTAAGAGAGGAACTAGATCACTCCTGCTACTTACATGTTACATATCTCTATTATTTAACCTATTTTTCTTAAGCAGGGCATTCAGAGAAGCCATATGAGTATTAATACAGTATAGAATTTCTTACAGAGAGGATGGCAATAATGAATTACAAATAAATACGTGCAATTAAGTCTCCCCCCCCCCCAAAAAACTAGGGCACAATGAAATTACATTATTTCTGTGACACGTCTCTTATAGTTACTTTTACAGTAACAGATAATTTATTGTGTAAACCTATGCTATGTATGGGCCAGTTTTAGATAAGCTATCCAAAGTGCTGAGTCTATTTAGAACAGAGCTTAGCAACATGGAGAACTAATTAAAAACCTGATGTGGCTGCAACACTAATTGACATAAGTGCCCTCAGCCACCATTGTGTGTATCAGTCAGCATAAAAACCACAACATCTAGCCAACCTTTTTCCTAATCATAGTCTAAATCTGTGATTCTCAACGTGGGCGGTACCACCCCTTGGTGGGCGGAGAGATGTTCATAGGGGCGGTGGAAGGCTCTGAAGATTTTGGGGGGCACTGAGCCCCTGTAAGGGGGTGGTGGGAAAGGAAAGGGCCATGTGTATGCGGTTTCCAGGACTGAGTGCCGTGGGTGGAGTTGAGGAGAGCAAGGGGGCGGGCACTGCGGTTTCCAGGCAGTGGCCCCTTGCTCTCCTCAACTCTGCCCATGGCGCACACGGCCAATGGGTATTCCAACTGGCAGGCGCACACACTTGTGTATGTGTATGCGGTTTCCAGGACTGTGCACCGTAGGCGGGGTTGAGCAGAGCAAGGGGGCGAGCACTGCGGTTTCCAGGCAACGCCTGCCCGGGTATTCCAACTGGCAGAAACACACTCACAGCATCCGCTCTCTCTCAATACCTAGAGCTGCCGTGAGTCTCGTTACCAGGAGCTGCCATGAGTCTTCTTTTGTATATGGCGTATTCTCCCATTACTATGTATTGGCACCAGTATTGCTGTTGATGACTCCAACTGGCAAGATCACACTCAAGTAAAGTGACACCACACAGATCAAACTCATCAATGTTTCAGTCCATCCACTACTTGGGTCAAAATATTGGGTCATATAGTGATCTGTTTCCATATATCTTTCTGTTTAATCGCTATTAATTTTTTTAAAAAAAATTATTTCTAGGGGGGCAGTGAGCAAATTTTTTTCTGGAAAGGGGGCGGTAGGCCAAAAAAGTTTGAGAACCACTGGTCTAAATCATAATGCTAATCTTTTAAAAAGTAGGTCATTGAATCAACTTCCCAAATCCACACTTATGCAAATCCAATTGATTATTCTTGTTCAGCTAGAACTGGCAACAAGATTTCAACATTTATTTCTTCTTCCATTGCATATTTCTTGTTCCCAATGAAGCTTGATGAAAAAAACTTAAAAGTTCCCACGTTTAAAAAAATTTGGTTGGTTCCACAGCTATGACCTGATTATGATTTTTATCTTTAGTTATAGATCAAATACAATAGTTGCTTCTTCGATCATCATTGAAGTGTGCTTTGTACCACACTTGAAAAAACAATGTTTATGTTTTTTAAAGTAACTAAAGGATAGACATTATAGTTACTTTTGAATAATGAAAAAAGACAACAATATAACAACCAAATTGGAACAAAATATTGGAGAATAAGATGAAAAACAAGAATATTTTATTGATTTGTTTACATTAATGGAAGCAAGAAAAAAGATTAAGATTTAGAGGCATACAAATGAAGATATGTGCCAATGGATGGCCAATATTTTGGTGCATTTTATGAGAAAAATGTGATTACTTATCTACATATTCTTCATTCAAGGCGGAAGCTGAGAACATTGTGCCTCTGCTCCCATTTAAAGACAAGTGTGAACCTGCATTTATCTTCTGTGTGGTAAGCAGTATTACTTGATTTTTTTTGCTTGGTCTCTTTTCTAATTTGAAATTGACTTTTATTGTGAAAATATTAATATGACTGAAGTGTTATTCATACTATTTAAAACGTTTGACTGCAGTTGCACCAACTAATAATATTTACTCATATCAATATATTTTTGCAATACTGATTCTCAGTTTCCACAACCAGGGCACTCTCTGGATAGCTGCTCTGTTTGAGGAACTGGGTTACCTTTTTCTTTCTCTCCCTTCCCCCCTTTCTTCTCTTTTTTTTCATTTACACAACAAATAATTATCAGGGGGGAAAGGAACTGCATTTCCTACAAACTTTAGCTATCAGTCTGGAAGTTTTATATCTACTATATACCAATATAATGGTCTAAAAGTTATAAGTTTTCAAACAAACAAGAGAAATACATTACTTGTTTAGCAGTCTTTTCTATATTTGAGTATAAACTGTATAATTTAATTCAGTTAAATTATACCCAGAAACCCAGAATGTTTTGAATTAGAACTGCTATTAGTCCCAGTAAGTATGGCCAACAGTACATCTGGAGAGTCAAAGGCTTTCCCCATTCTTGTATAATTTGAATGTCAAATACACAGTTCTAACCAACTGATCAAGATTTGTCTTTGAAAAGAGTACTTCCAGTTAATTACAGTGAGCAATTTTTAAATCTGAAATTTAAAAAAATGCTCGTTCTTAAAAAAAAGAAGAAGAAACTAAGACTTCTCATGGCGCTGGTAATTCCTTTAAAAGAAGGAGGTTAATTGGTTATTCCAATTAATTGGCACGCTCTGACATTTTTTTCCAAGCTCAATTTAAAAATACTAGATTCTTCTTTGTCATCATCATCTCCAGATAAAAATTTCCAGTCTTTTACCTTTTCTCATAGATTCCTGTCAATTTTACAGATATCGGTGTAGGGTAGAAGCTGATGCCTGGCCAAAAAGGTGATGAGGGCAGGTGTCTGCTCCCCCAGGTACAAAACATAAGGGAGTGCAATGGTGGCTTGTACTCCCATCTTTTCTTACTAGGGTGCCATTATAGCTGCTGTTGGACTGCAACTCCCATTATCTCTCATACTGGCTACAGCAATCCCATTTCAATGGGGAGTGTGGGCCTGCTTGTGGCTGATGAGATAGTCATGTTAATTAGAATTGATGATCAAGTCGTTTCAGACATAGAACCTTATCCCACAACCCCACATTCCTGTTTTGAAACAGTTCTAAGATATTGAGGCAATGAAAAGTGGTGGAGTCCATCCCACGATGTAGGCGGATTTCCTGTCTGCTCCTGTCACTTGAATTTTATTTTATTATTAAGATCATAAGCCAGAAGTGTAAGGCTTTTTTAAAAGTGTTAAAATGAAACCAGAAAGCCATAACATTAAAATCAGAAAGTCCATAATACGGAGTTGATCTACATGGCCTCATATAGTTGGTTGAGGTAGGCAGGATATCCCTGGGTACTTGTTGTGGGGGGTCAGGAGCAGGTTAGGGCTTTGCCCTCCCTTCTGCTCGAGATCCCCGTGTACAACTAGGGGCCACTGTGTGATACAGAATGCTGGACTAGATGGGCTGAGGTCCGATTCAGCATAGCTCTTCTTATGTTCTTATGTTCTTATGACACTTATAAAATCTGTGGGTATGGATAATAAAATGAGTAAGTTAAAACTTTATCCGCTAAAATCTTCAACAGTCACAATTTGATAGTCAAATGTCATAAACATCCCAAAAAAAACGGGAGAAGGCGGTCTGAGATTGTCTTCTGGATTCAGGAACCAGGATATTCCATTTCAAAAGTACGAAAACACATAGGATAAGAACTGTCGATTGAATCGAATCTTTGGTGTAGGTAGATGGGCTGTCCTGTAGGCAGTCTCCTAACCAGCAGTGAATTGCTGGTAATGCAGTCATTCCTTTTCAGTATTTTTTTTACATTTCAAATGAAGAAATATTATAATAAACCTTATTTGTAACCCTCCCTGTCTTCCCAGGAGGACTCAGGGCAGTTACCAGAACAAAAGTGGCAAACATTCAATGCCATACTGAACAACAAAACAATTTTTTTAAATTTTTTTTAGATAATGTCAGTAAAAGCTTGAAATTAAGCAATTAACCAAAAATAACTTAACCAAAAATAATTTAAAATACTAAAACCACATCATACACATTTACATAGCAAACATCTAAATAATTGTTCAGTCCTGCAACAAGAACAAAATATCACAAATTTAGTAGATCACTATTTTTCTTTGCATTTAATAATACAAATCTCGATAGTACAAGAGTTCAATCTCTTGCAATGTCAAAGTAAGACCCAGTTTTAAAAAGGGGGGAAGAGCAGGCAATCCACTCACTCATGGGATGATGAAAAAGGTTAGTAATGGAGAAACCAGCAAATTCAGATGACATGATAAGTAATGAATAGCAGAATATACTGATTGTCAACGCTATAGGACTAAATGCTACAATTATTTATTTACTATATTTATACCCTGCCCTTCTCACCCCAAAGGGGACTCAAAGTGGCTTACAAGTAGGCAATAATTCAATGCCGCATATACACAACATATAATAAAATTAACATATTTTAAAAATCATAAAATTAAAAACATCTGAACATTAAAACCAATTAAAACCACACAATCCAAAATCATAATCCAGTAGCCATTCTGGTCATCATTGCACTTGTAATTACAAGATACTACCCCTTTCCTCCCACACACACATGGGATAAGGTCCTTAGTGCGACCTTAAGTCTAAAGTTTAAGGCAGAGCTGGATAAATTATATTGGAGGCCTGCATCCGGCCCATGGACCTTAGTTTGAGGACCCCAGGGCTAGTGATTATTTGTCCAGAAACATCTGAACAAAACATCTGTTCCCAATTATTTTCAACATGTTATTTGATGTAAACATAATAAAACTGTATATGCATGTACACAAAGATTACATAAAATGAAAAACATGTCATAAGAACATCTGAATAAAGTCAGCAAAAGTAGTGCCAGCCAGGGAGGGACATAGGTAATTTTAACTGGTAAGCGAACAGTATTTTGCTCCCCCCCCCCCAACAAATCACTGAAAATTTATATATATATATATAGAGAGAGAGAGAGAGAGAGAGAGAGAGAGAGAGAGAGAGAGAGAGAGAGAGAGGGGGAGGGGGGGGAGGGAGGGGGAGAGAGGGAGAGGGAGAGGCATAGATAAATTTTGGCCCTCCTGGTATTTTGGACTTCTTTCTGGCTGTTTGGAATTGTGGGAGTTGAAGTCCAAAACACATGGAGGGCCAAAGTTGGCCATATATATATATATATATATATATATATTCCTTCCTTCCTTCCCTTCCTTCCTACCCTTTTCCCTGCCCTCTTCCTATTATCTTTGTGTGTGTGTGTGTGTGTGTGTGCGTGTGCGCGCATGTGCGTGCGTCTATATCTCATCTATCTATCTATATCAGGCCTGGGCCTTCCTTCCAGGTGTTTTGGACTTCAACCCCCACAATTCCGGCTGTAGGAATTGTGGGCGCTAAAGTTCAAAACAGCTGGAGGGAGGGACAAAGTTGGCACAGGCCTCTGTGTGTGTGTGTGTGTGTATTCCCCTTCCTTCCCGCCCACCCTTTTCCTTGCCCTCTTCCTATTCTCTTTGAGTGTGTGTGTGTGTATCTATATCTATATCTATATCTCTTCCTCTGAAATAACAGCCTACTTGCAGGTACCTTTTTATATATGAGAATAGCCAGTGAGATCCAAAATACAAAGTTCACAGTGCATGAAAACTAAGGCAACAGGCATTAATTATTTTGATAGCATATGCACGTGCCTTTAAATGGCTTGTCCGCTTACAGTGAACCATGCATTTAATCTAATGGAGTTTTCTTAGGCTGAGAATCCCCAGAAGTGGTGTGCCAGTTCTTCTTCTGAGGACCTTTCCACACAGCCATTTAACCCAGTATACACAATAATGCCAACTCCTCTCTCTGGCCTTGTGGTTTTGTGAGCTTCCTGTCCTCGCCCTGCTGCTCTTGCCTCCATGCGCTGCTGCTGCAAGCCTGCACCAAATGTACATGGGCAGAAAACACGAGGCTGGAGGAGACTGAAGAGGAGGGTCATGTAGCATTGGCTCTGCCTCCACCTGCAAAATGCTCCTCCTCTTCTGCCTTGTCGTGACTACAAGAGGGTGGAAAGGGGCAGAAGTTTCACGCATGCGGTCGGAGCGCTTGGAGGGACAGGGAGTTGCTAAACGCACTCCCAACTTCCCAGAGGATGAAAAGGACAAGCCCAGGAGGGAACATTTTGCAACCGGGGTGGAACCTCCTGCCCATGCGCCAGCCGCCCCCAGCAATAGCAACCACAGCTGGATGCGCCCTTGGGCCATGTGGCGCCCTGAGGCAGCCGCTTAATTTGCCTCCAATAAGATCCGCCCCTGAGTGCCACCCAACTTCTTTTTACAGGCACTAAAACATGTTTTTAAAACTGAAAATCTAAGGAAAAATAAAAGTTCTGCACACAGAGTGCTTAAAAAAAAGACCATAACATGAGTCAGGTCCACCTGTGACAGTTCAGTACCTAAGACAAAGCAGCAGATGACCCCCTCCTGATACATGCATTCTTGTATACAATTTAATTCAACTAAGCAACATAGCACTTTGTCCTATGAGACCAAAAGAAAAAAAAGAAAAGCGGGCAGTGGGGTCTCCAAAGGAGTTATTTCCAGATTTGCTAGGAAAATCAGTAAAGCTTTTACTAAAATAGATCACAGTGGTAAGTAATTTCAGGAACTGAGTCCAACAACATTTGACAGGCCACATATTCAGAGGCGGCCCCAGGGATTCCGCGACCCACGCGGCCGCAGAGCGCCATCGCCTGGGGGCGCCGCCGCGCCGACTCCGCGCCCCCACCGCCGCCACACTGCCCTGCGCCGCCCGTCCGCGCGGCTGCAGAAGCACCTACAGGCGCTATAGCGCCTGTAGACGCTTCTGCGCGCGCGCACTCCTGCGCGCCTGCGCGCTGGCTCCAAAGCGGCAGGCGCGTGGGGAGGGAGTGCGGCGTCAGAAGCATCTACAGGCGCTATAGCGCCTGTAGCGCTTCTGCGCATGCGCACTCCCTCCCAAGCGGCAGGCGCAGGCGCGGCAGGAGGCGCGGCGCAGAAGCATCTACAGGCGCTATAGCGCCTGTAGGTGCTCCTGCGCGACGCGGCTGACGGGCGCGCAGGGCAACGCATGCGCTGGCTCCAAAGCGGCCGGCGCTTGGGGAGCGAGTGGCGTGCGTTGCCCTGCGCCGCCGAAAGGGGGGCGGCGGCGGCGGCGCGCGAGGGTGGTGCGGGGGGGCGGAGCGCGGCAGCGGCGGTGAGTGGCGGCGGTGAGTGGCGGCGGCGGGGGGGGGGGCGACAAATTTTTTTCGCTTACCCCCCCAAATTAGGTCGGGCCGCCCCTGCACATATTCCTGATATCTAGTTTATAGAAGTGCATCAGTTTAAATCAGTGATAGCCCTGGGTGCTTTCTCACTGGATCTGCACTATGTACCTTTTAGAAGTTAACCTCATTTATAAATTAAGGGTAAGTTTGGGGGCTACAATGATGAATGTTGACATGACCCATGGATAAGTCGGTGGTCATTCCACAGGGAGGAGAAAACACTAAACACCAGCCCTTCCTCGGGGGGGAGCATCCATCCCTGACTACCATTCAAAAAAGATCAGATCCATCACCACAGTGGAGATAGTATAAGTGGGTTGTTATTTCTTTTAGGTTATTCTAGGATGGACTAAGCTTTTATCTTTCACTACTCTACTCAGAGAAGAGGATTGTTCATTTTTGATCCACATTAAGATGTAGATAAATTGAACCATTGGGGGCGGGGGGTTATTTTTAATTACATTTTAGATGTATGCATAAGTATATAGGGTAGATTGCTAAAGGATAATAAAACATGTACAAGAATGTATCTAAATTTGGAAGAGATAATATTACCCAAATTAGATTTAACATAAATGACGCATGTTCCTGAATGTTGTTGTTTTTACAGAATGGCACGATGATAGATCTGGTGAAAGGTGCCAATGGACCTCTTCTAAACAGAAGAGTTATAGAGATCATAGAACAAGAAAGAAAAATTGTAGCAGGAGAAATACCCAGGCCAGAGGTAACAAAACCATGTTTCAGTATAGGATTTAAAAATTAAAATACTGAAAGCTTTATCCGGTCATTGGGTTTAAGCTGTTGTGCAGTTTTGTGCAGCTCGTTTCTCTCATGATTTGAATGAAACAGAGTGATAGCATGTACAGTCTTTAAATTTTTTAATTTGTTTCATACCGAGTTGTGTGCAAAATAGTCATTCCAACTCCTCCAAAATCCTTAATCTGGCCCGTTGGATATGAACTTGCAATCTCATGCAACAATCAAACATGGAATTAGATGAAATTGAACATTAGAACAGCTCTGACAATGATTTTTGGACAATGAGATTAACAATGAAGGCATTGGTTTTATCTGTTTTGAAAGGTTTTATTAAATGTATTTTAATTCTGTTTAGATGTAGTTCTAATGTGTGTATTATTAGGCATCAAATGGCTGCCTGGTTGTAAGCTACCTTGAGTCACCTTCGGGTTTGAGAAAGGCGGGATAGAAATATCGTAAATAAATAAACTCATACAGCTTTGAATGCAATTTTCCTGCTTCTTGGCAGGGAGTTGAACTGGATGGCCCTTGAAGTCGCTTCCAACTCTACGATTCTATGGTTCTATGAACTCAGAGCATCTCTGTTTCACAGATCACCCTGGAAGTGATTGAGACTCAGAGCCCATCTACATGAGTCAAAAAAATAGGAAGGGTGTAAATTGACGCTATGGCATCCACATGACACATGGGACCCATTTGCCCTAATGGGGGATGAGAACACTTAACATGGCCTTCTCCCATGTTAAAAACATTTGTGGTCCATTCACCTTCTCCCAGACTCATTTCGTTCAGATGAGGCCTGAGGTAAGAGTCAGCAATTGTGAGGTGCTGAACCAAGTCTGGCCTCACTGGGCTTTGTGGACTTCAGCTGCCCATCGGGCTCAGTGCTGCACAGTGCTGACTCCGATGGTGCTGATTTGGAGTACCTTACTTTGGATCAACATCAGTGTATGTGGCCCCTGCAGATGAGCCTTCACATAGGTGCAATTGACTGAGAGCTCCCCTCTCTCATTTCATTGTGCTAAAGGGAGAATTCTTACTTAAGACGTTGCCTATATCTTGTCCCGCTGGATGTGTATCACAGACCCCTTCCACACAGCTGTATAGAATCCCACATAGTCTGCTTTGAACTGGGTTATATGGCAGTGTGGACTCAGATAACCCAATTAGTGTCCGAACTAAGACCTAAGATCTGTTGATCAGTTGATTACTGGCTATGTATTGCTGTTTTTATTGAATTTTGTGGTATGTTTTTACTGTGCATTTTATTCTTGTTGTGATGAGCCTGCAGGGAGGAGCGGAATATAAGATTGAATAATAAATAAATAAATTAATTAATAAATAAATTAATAAATTAATTCAAAGCAGATACTGGGGATTATCTGCCTTGAGCTTCTGGGTCAGGGCTGTCCAACTGGCGCCCCGGGCCGGATCCGGCCCCGTAGCCTGTTGGACACGGCCCCACCTATGCCCTCAGCCGCCATTTTTAAATTTTAAATCGCAATGGCGGCGCCGAGAGAGGGAAGGGGCGATCCAGGCAGGAGGAAGAGAGCTGGCTCCTCCTCCCTGCCTGGATCGCTTCTCCGTCCCTCTCTCGGTGCCGAAAAAGGGCAGAAGGCGGGCCAACGGCAGCGCGTCACAGGCCTGGCGTGACGCGCTGCCCCTTGGCACCGCCTACTCCTCCGCGCCCCTCCCTACCTAGGGCGGGGAGCCACCGAAAAAGGGCAGAAGGCGGCGCCAAGAGCAGCGCATCACAGGCCTGGCGTGACGTTGCTCTTTGGCACCGCCCTACTCCTCCTTTGGCGGCCCCCGGCCTAGGAAGGAGGGGGCGCCGAAAGGAGGAGTAGGCGGTGCCAGCAGCAGCGTCACGCCAGGCCTGTGACGCGCTGTCGCTGGCGCTTCTGCCCTTTTCGGCACCGAGAGGGGACGGAGCGATCCAGGCAGGGAGGAGGAGCCAGCTCTCTTCCTCCTGCCTGGATCGCCCCTTCTCCCTCTCTCGGCGCCGCCATTGCGAGGCAGTTTGCAGCGGCGGTGCCGAAAGAGGGACGGAGGGGGCGATCCAGGCAGGGAGGAAGACAGCTGGCTCCTCCTCCCTGCCTGGATCGCCCCTCCGTCCTCTCTCTCGGCACCGCCGCGTGAGGCAGTTTGCAGCGGCGCCGCCGAGAAAGGGACAAGGCGGCGGTACAGGGAGGAGGGGCCAGCTATCTTCCTTCTGCCTGGATCGTCCCTTCTCTCTTTCTCGGCGCCGCCGCTGCGAACTGCCTCGCAACGGTGGCGCCGAGAGAGGGACGGAGGGGGGGCGATACAGGCAGGAGGAAGACAGCTGGCTCCTCCTCCTTCGCCCCTCCTCCTTCCCCGCACCGCGGCGTGTCCGCGGGGGAGAGGGCCCAAGGAGGAGGAAGTCAGCTGGCCCTGCCCCCCGCCCCGCCCTGCCCCCGCATCGGCCCAGCCCCCTGCTCACTGATCACCTGCGGCCCCCCAGGTGATCAGTGACACTTCTTCCGGCCCTTGGGCCGGAAGAAGTTGGACAGCACTGTTCTGGGTTATATGACTGTGTGGAAGGGCCCTAGGCTGCACTTCCCTACGATCACTAAAAAAAACTTCCCACAATGATTTGCTATCCCTACTGCTCAAATCCCATTGATTCTACTAGAAATATGGCATATGGGCACCATTTACCTTATTTCTCATAAAAATGTGGAATTTTTGTGGTGTGTGGCCCAAAGTGAAAGGGTTACGCTTGGCCAGAAGGTATAAGAAACATGTTGCTCATTTGTATACACAAATCAGTTATGACCTAAAGTATCTTGTATACACAAATGTATCTGATTTCTCCTGAAACTACAGCATGTTGTGGTTTTGATGGTTATTGTTAATCAGCAAAATAGTTTTTTTAAACTAATCTTTATTGAGCAAATTTTTCATATATACATAACATTAATGTGATAACATTGAAAAAATGATTTCTTTCTTAACACTGTGGGGTATCCAGCCAATCCGAGGCTTATGTTCTTCATGTTCAGTGGAGCTTACGTTTAGGTGATCGTAGCCTTAAGCACAGTGTTCAGCGAAGGCCCTTTAAATGCCTAACAGCAGGTTCTCCTGACGTCTATTGAGATACATATCCCACAGAGTTCAATGAGACTTTTAGACAAGCAGATGAATATAGCTTTGCAGTGCAGTCAATTACAGAGGAGATTAAAGGACTGAAGCAGATGTGATATGGGAAAGACACGATCTCTCAACTTTTAAAAACAAATACAAAATGGAATGTATCTGGAGTCTTTAATTACATCTGAAGGACCATGTGTGGGAAGTTGAACCCTTTCACCATTTTGTATGTTTGCATTTGGAATAAAGAAAGGAAAAGCTATGATAAAATATGCTTTTTCCACAGCTAGGATTTAGCTTGGAGAAACGCCACAATGGTAGGGAGGGGATTAATCCATTTTCCTCAGACTTGCTATCCTGATCCAACTTTCCTCTCTCCCATGCTGCATCCGATCAATATCAGCCATATGTTCACCTGAAATAGCGATTAAAAACATTTTACCTACCCCCAAGGCAGCTGATGAAGATCAATTATAAGAAAGCCTCTGTACCCCTCTCCCTAGCATACCGGATAGAAAACAAATGAAAAGGCAGAACAAAGAAAGCAAATTTGGCATTCTCCAAAGTGTGCTCTCCAGTTGTTTCAGAGAATCACTGATCTCCTGGCTTGTATGATTTCTTCTTTTTTTTTTACAGTCTTTTTATATCCACTCTGATCTTCCTTTTACATCCAGTCTGATCTTGTTCTCTGTGTAGATCAGGGGTGCTCACACTTTTTCAGCATGTGAGCTACTTATAAAACAACCAAGTCCAAATGATCTACCTACCCACTACTCAGAGAGCCATAAAAGCAAAATATTTGGAAATGTATTTCAGTGAGAGCCATATAATATATTTTAAGACTGAATTCAACCAGATGTGAGTATAATAAGCCCCTGAATTTATTCATAATAATAATGATGATAATATTCATTCAGCCTCTGCTACTACTACTACTACTAATAGAAGGAGGGCCCCAGGGCCATCCAGTCCAACCTCCTTCTAATAGTAACAATCAAGCAATGGGTTCCATAGTAATAATAATAATAATAATAATAATAACAACAACAACAAGAAAGGAGACTTCCAAGGGCCATCCAGTCCAACCTCCTTCTGCACCTGGGCAGCATCGGGAGCCTGCGGGGCAGGATTGAGCCTTCCTCCTGCCCTTCCTGCGATCTACCAGGACTCTACACGATCTACCAGTAGATCGCGATCTACCTAATGAGCACCCCTGGTGTAGATGGAAGTTTTTGTTAGTACCACCAGCACTGGGATTCTGATGAAGTAGAACTGGGGAAACACATTTGTTCATCTTAAGCTGCAGTAGCATGTCTGTCATTAACACTGCAATATAACATGAGCTGGGAAATAATGAAATTCTGTTACAACAGATCAGGGCCATAGCCAGGATTTTGGTTCGGGGGGGGGGGGGCTGAGACTGGGTGGAAGAGGGTTTACCCTAGCAAACCTTTTGTATTGTTATCCCAATAACCCCATGAAGGTGGGATATAATGAGCATGGTGATCAGATCATGATATGAATAAACATAACAGTTTAAATAATGTACCAGTAAGGCCTTCTTGTGGACCACCCTGAGAATTTCGGGGGGGCTGAAGCCCCCTTAGCCCCCCCCCCCCTGGCTACATGCCTGCAGCAGATCCTACCATAGTTGTGTGTCTCTCCTTACAGCAGGTAAGGTAAATAACAGCAGTCTCCACAGCCCTTTACTGAGAATGTGTGAACAGCAAACATAGAGGAAAGGATGTGTTTTAAAAGAAACCTTCAAGTGGTCTCTAGAAAGTTCAAAATGTTTTTCGTTACTTATGACTTATCTGAATAGGCTCTTATACTTCATATGAGCATATTGTAAGTTTTGAATTAAAAGTTTGTTGAAACATATTGAACTGCTGCTCTTGTTTGTGGTATGGGAAGGAAAGTGTTCCTCTTTGTTCATTGTTTCTGCTTTTAGTACCAATTTTTCTGTTAAAGATGTAAATGACGCTACTACTTCCCATCTCTCCTACTTCTGTAGCTTTGATAGAATGATTGTTGCTGATTTACAGTGAAAGAAGGAGAAAAGTAAGGGTTCTGAGGGACCTTGCTCCACTCTTCTCCTTCTGTTGCAGCAATGAGATAGAATTTTGGTGGTAGTGGTGACAAAGGGCCCTTCCAGAGAGGCCTTATCTCCCAGGATCTGATCTCAGGTTTTCTGTTTATCCCGGATTATCTGGCAGTGAATACTCATATATTCCAGTTTAAAGCAGAAAACCTGAGATCAGATCCCAGGATATAGGGCCTGTCTGGAAGGGCCTAGGATCTTCTTGTGCAACTTATTGCTACAGATAAGAAATTTGACCTTAAATTTATTTTTTTTAGATACAAGAGCTTGTAATAATAGAAGAAAAAGAAATTGAGGAAGAACCCGAAGAAGAAGAAGTTGTTGGCAAGTGTTTCTGTGGGATTATTATATACAATCAGTTTTAGGTTGAATTAAACCAAGAGATGCCTGGCTGTTTGGAGATGGGAAAGATAGGTAAAAAAAATTGGTCCCAGTGCTTTTCCACATGTCTAGTCCTACTGTTAGATGGGTTCAGGGCTGCCTCAGGTGCTGAATAATGTTTGCTGTTTATTCATTCAGTCGCTTCTGACTCTACGTGACCTCATGGATCAACCCACGCCAGAGCTCCCTGTCGGCCGTCACCACCCCCAGCTCCTTCAGATTTAAGCCAGTCACTTCAAGGATACCATCCATCCATCTTGTCCTTGGTCGGCTCCTCTTCCTTTTTCCTTCCATTTTCCCCAGTATAGTTGTCTTCTCTAAGCTTTCCTGTCTTCTCATGATGTGGCCAAAGTATTTCATCTTTGCCTCTAATATCCTTCCCTCCAATGAGCAGTCAGGCTTTATTTCCTGGAGTATGGACTGGTTGGATCTTCTCGTGGTCAAAGGCGCTCTCAGAATTTTCCTCCAGCACCGCATTGCAAAAGAATCTACCTTCGCTCAGCCTTCCTTATGGTCCAGCTCTCACATCCATAGGTTACTACAGGGAATACAATTGCTTTAACTATGTGGAATAATAGAGAGATGAAAATTACGGTATAACTTGGGAAGACAGAGAAGTCCTGCTATTCCCTAAACTAGCCTGATACTAGGACATGCAGTGGAAGAAATGTTGGAATAAAATAAATCTATACTCTCAGGGGAGAGCTAAAAAGTTTCTCTTTATACCAAGCACATTGCAAAGTTTGCAGAATAGAGATCTTTGGTAACCCCACAGGACCAGTGAATTTCCTCATCCAATCTCAGGAGGGGGGGGGTATTCAAAGGTTCATTATTCTAAGCCTATTTCTGAAGAACTGGAGGATGAGAGATGTCCTGAAAAAAAACTTTATTGGCTGGTTGAATATATTATTATCTGCTGCATCATTTTGTATATCTGAGGAAGATAATCACTGTATTCAACCAATCAGTAAAGTGATTTTGTTCTGTACACTATTGTTATTATTGATATATATTTTAACTGTATCTGGACATTTAAAAAGAGTAGGAAGCATACCGTTACTTTGCTGATCAGAAAATAAAATTATAATTCTGTCCTTCTTCATGTATGGATTTCTGATGGTCATGTGTATTGCTTTTCTGGTTTTGATACCAGGATTTTAAGGAAGTCAGGAGTATGGTACACCTGAATTACTGACAGCCTTGCTCCCAAAATAATATTTTCAATCATCATTTGATTAGCATATCATTCAAAAGTTTTTGTGTCTGATATCTGAATGCACTGATATCTCGATTTCCTATTTCTGGTTTCTACTACAGCAGTATGGTAGTGCTTTGATGTGTATTTAGTTTCAAGTTGCCTCATGGCAACCTCAACATTTTTATAGAATTTTCTTAAGCAAGGAGCACTGAGAAGAGAGGGTTTGACTGTTCCTTCCTTTGAAATATTGTCTACAGCACCTAAAATTTGTTGGTGATCTACCATCTGCTGATATCCCATTCTAATCAACCAAGGATCTACAGCAGCACCATATGTCCCCTCTATTTTATCCTTGCAAAATCCAAAGTGGTGCTGGCAGTAGTAATAAAACTGTTTTCTCCCTCTCTTTCCACTGCAGACTATCTGTGTAGCTTGTAAACTTATTCCAGATGGCTTCCAAACATCTGGATACAGATTTGGGGATATATTGCAGCTTAGAAGGGAGATCATTCCCTCCTGGTTCTGCTGGATTCTTCTGTTTTGTCAGCAAAAGTCAACCATTTAATTCCTATTCTCTGTTCCATTTGGATCCTATTCTCTTTCATAATGCATCCCCATCATGAAACGGCAGCAATCCCATGCCCAAAAATACTACAAATAATTAATAAACAACAACTTATTTATTTATTTATCATTTTTCTATACCGCCCCTCTCAGCCCGAAGGCGACTCGGGGTGGTTTACACAAGGCAGTCTCTGCCCTTCAATCAAAAACACAAGCAAAACAAAACCAAACAATAACCATATAACATAACAATTAGCAATTAAAACATACAAATGCAGTCTCAGCGTCACGCTGAAATCATTTTCCGCACATCGTCGTCATTCCATAGATCTAATTCCATAGATCTAAGAACTTCTTCTTCTTCTATCCCACCTTCTTCTTTTAAATGAGACTCAAATTGGCTAATATTGAAGCCATCCATAACAGAATAATTGTAAGAAGATGTTCCAGTCCCATGTCATTATAATAATTCTTCTTCAAAGTTCAGACCAATGTAAAAGCAGTCATAGAAGCAAAGTTTTGACTAGATACTATGGGTTTCTGATGGTCATGTAGTATTGACTAGAACCCATGGTATCTAGTCAAAAAGCATTTTGTCAAACATTTGCATTTTGTATTAGCTTACCTCGGTAGGTAGGTAGGTCGGTAGGTAGGTAGAGGTTAACTGATTAATGTTATATGTATTACCATCTTTAGTTTCTAATATTCGGATTCTGGGGAAAATAATTACATTAAGTGTATTCCAAGCATAGATATTAGATGTGCTTGTCCTGTCTTAGTGTAGCAAGCAGGCTATTAAAAGAGAGGTTTTATATTTTTAAAAAATCTGGAAAGTTACTTATTATATAATCTTGTGGAATTGTATATAAAATTTTACATATTCTATCTTTTTTTCTTTTAGAGGAGGAAAAATACACTGTTGTTATTATAAAGCCTGATGCAGTTGCTCTTGAAAAAATTGATGAAATTAAACAAACGGTAAGCAAACCTCTTTGAAAAACCTTGTATTATCAGATAATCTTCAAAGGATGACTTTGCACATCTATTGAAGTAGTCAAGAGAAACAGATGCAGTAAGCAAAAGTTGGTTTTAAAGGTGCCTTAGGGACCTTTGTTGCTTTTATGTCATTTTGTTTCTTTAAAGTGAGATGTGTGCATTCTTTTTATTTAATTTAAATGTATTGATTGATTCATAGTTCAAAACAGATAGTCAATTAATCAAATATTTTTTAAATCTATGTGACAGCTTGAATATAGTTAAACCATAGCCTGATAACCTATTCTTTTCTTCTGCAAAATGTGATGGCTAATCTACAACTGAAGATTGTGGGAACTGGCTATACAATTCTGGCAGAAGAGGAGAAGCTATTGACTGAGGAACAAATTAGGGATTTTTATCAAAGCAAGTCAAGAGAGGTAACATGGACTCCCATTTATGTGAATTGGGCATTTTATAATGAATACTCCATGTAGTATGATAAACTTGTGCCTCACTAGATCTGGGACTTCAATTCTCATCATAGCAGGTCCTGATGGCTGGGATACTAGGATCTGAAGTGTTGCAACATCTGGGGAACCATTGGTTGCCTGTGTATTATTTCAGGGAATACCTTAGCTTACGAAAGCTTCCCAAGTATTTTAACTAACATTTATTGTCACCCATTAACAGTCTATTCATCAAAAGGATGGAGTGGGCTCAGAGTTCATGGATTACCAATCAAAATGCCCCTCATTTTTTCAAATTTTGATGTTAGCAGAAATATCAATCAAGCTAGATCAGGAGTGAGGTATATGCAATCCCTGAGATACATATCACCACCCCTTTCTTTTTGTGCCTTCCAAAATCCCCATAATTTCTTAAACAAAAACCTTTAATTAGTGAAAAAGTACCAAATGCTTCAAGACACAATAGATCAGTGTTTCCCAACCTTTTTTGAACCGTGGCACACTTTTTACATTTTCAAAATCCTGGGGCACCTCACCAACCAAAACGACACTCTAGCCCAGTAATACATATAGTTAATATGTTTTAAAATGTATTTATACACTCAGTGTGAAACCTGGGCCTGTTTCGATGAACACAACATAGATATCCTGGCAGGAATGGCAGAAAGACACAAACTTCCCACACAGAACTCTCATAACCAAGAGAAAATGCTATAAGGGTTTGGTGGGCATTGACCTTGGGTTTTGGAGTTGTAGTTCACCTATATCCAGAGAGCTCTGTGGACTCAAACAATGTTGGATCAGGACCAAACTTGGCATGAATACTCAATATGCCCAAATGTGAACACAGATGGAGTTTGGTGAAAATAGACCTTAATATTTGGGAGTTACAGTTTCTGGAGGGGGGGGGGGCTCGAAAGACCAGCAGTCTCCCTCTCACTTAGGTTGCCCCCTCCCTCCCCACCAGGCTTGAATTGGGGTCATGGGGAGCAGGAGCCTCACTCACCACCTGCACAGCTCCTCGGGGGTCAGCGGGGAGGCCCGGGTGGGCATCTCGGGGCTGGTGAAGCAGGCAGGAAGGAAGGCGGCGGGGTTGGGCAGGGAGCCGGAGGGAGGCCGAGAGTGGTTTCGCATGCACCGGGGAGGGGGAAGAGGTAGGGGCGGGGCTGGTGCTGGACTGAACCATCCAGCACTAGGCCCGGGGGGGGGAGGCAAGAGGAGGTCTCTACTTGGGGATAGGGAGGCGGGCATTCCCAATGCATGGAGAGGGAGAGACCAAGTAGACAACGGGTGGGGAGGGGGTGTTTGTAATTTTGTGCCGTTATCGAGGTAGATTTCTCAGGGTTTTTATACTTCAACACACTAGACTCTCCCCCCTCCCCTCCCGGAGATTCCAATTTCCCAAGTCACACCTGATGATCGCTCACGGCACACTAGTGTGCCCCGGCACACTGGTTGGGAAACACTGCAATAGAGTTTCCCTTTCATTACCTTTGTTACTCCAATCCCTCTCCAAATCCCAAAATGCACCAAAATTAACTCCCAGGTGCAAACTAGATCAGATTTCTGATCACATCTACGTCTCATAAAGGGTTTATTTTCTGGCAAAAATCTGATATGATATGTGAAGATGAAAGTGAGCCTTGCTGTAGTTAGCCATTCCAGGACTAGGTACTACAAAAAAGAAGGGGCTAAAAACTAAAAAGAAAGAAACCAAAAAAAGTTAGGTTTGTGGCTATGGGATTTTTTTGCAATTTAGACCTATGACCTCATCAGACGAGGTTACTTTCAGCAGCATGTGCCAAATCTTCTATATTTTTATAACAGAGCCCTCTGGCTCTCATCCCACAATGTTGAACTACTTCTGGTGGGGCTCCGTTGTAAAACTGAGATCAGGCATATGCCACTACTGTAGCAACACAGGAGGCTTCCCATATTACATTTGAATCAACAGAGAGAAGATGGTTGGTGGATGCTTCCTCCTGTGGAATGAGGTGGGGGAAAGCTGGACAATGTGGGGTGTGGGGTGTTGGGTTCCCCCAGCCCCCCTATTGCGCATCACCGGATTCACCATGATGAATGGTGATTCTGATGGCCCATCTGATGAAGTCACTAATCTCTAAATCAAAATTGAAGACTGAGTAAATCAGATCCGTCTAGGCACTGGAGGTATCAGGTTACACCCTGCGTTCTAGGACAAAGAAACAATGGTGAACACTGACCCACCAGAAAGAAACAGTCATCCCTGAATTTGAGTGAAACTTATAATTTTGTTGGTAGGCTGAAAACAGAAATAAAGAGAAACATTATATTTTCATATAAGCAAAAATGGAGATATATTTTGGGTTATTAGCTAGTTAAAAATGTAAAAGGAAATTGTATAGTATTATCTAGTGGTTGGAGGGGCAGAAATCCATTTTCCTGTGGTGAACTCCTCCTAAGTAATGCAAACTCTCCCACGTAATGTCCATGTAATATGTCTGTTTTCCTACTGTTGTTCCAAACAAGGGATTGTGTCATAAAACCTCTATCTTCCAATTCATCCCACATGGATGATATTCTTCCATTTATAACTCTGTCCACCTAATAGTCTCATCATATTGCTGGTCAAAAATCAGATTTAAATTCCAGAAGGGACATCAAACAAAGCAACTTTATCTTTCTTCTATTATGAATTAAAGTGTTCTGTAGGCTAGCTTTGATATAGGATTAATACGTTGGAAACATACTATTAATCTTTGAAATTCATTCAACTATCTTTCATGGGACAGGTGACCAAAGCGAAGGGAAGGAAGAGGATATTGGAATGGCAAGGACAGTTTCAAAAATAATGCTGTATTCCCATTAGTGTTCTAAAAATCAGAAATAGAGATACAGTTACACCATAATCTGCCGTGTACCATGTTTCCATGGTTAATTTTGAAGTGCAGGTAATCATGATAGCTATGCAATGTATTCAATTCTACTCTCAAACCAGATCTGCTGCCAATGTAAATATTTGGACAATGTTGAACCATATCAACAAAGTAGTTCATTTCTATTCCATCAAAAGTAGAGTTTTTGTAAAATCCATAGGTCGTGCATGGTTCTTCAAGAACAAGCCACCCCTAAGTAGTTGGTGTTACAGGTGGGCTAGCTCAAAAATGCATTGTTCCTTTCTTTCCAAATACCTGAAAAAGTGCCAGATGGTACCACTATGGGCCCTTCCACACAGCCATGTAACTTAAAATATCAAGGCAGATGATCCATAATATCTATTTTTAACTGAGTACAAAATGCCATATAATCCAGTTCAATGTGGATTTTATACAACTGTGTGGAAGGAGCCCAGGTCCACTAATTTTTAAAAAGTCCCGTGAGCCCTGAGTCTGTTACACTACAGTTGTAACGGGTCTGATTATTTATTAATCTAGACTGATGTGGCCAACACTAAATGACAACAGTTCTTCAGACATTCAGAGGAAGGCTTTTCCATAATTTGCTATTTGATCTGTTTAAATGGAGAAGACAGAAACCAAAACATTCCAAAATGCTAAGCATGTGACTGAAGTGAAATCTCTCCTGATAGAGCCTGTTAATACATAGGGTGGGAACACACTGGCAAATGTAATGTTAGATTCCATGTTTTCTCAAGTAAGAACTCACATTGGGGTTTTTTTAAAATCCAGCATCTTATATTTATATATGTAATTGGAAAGATATGCCTCAAATGTTAGATAGGGGAAAACAACTAGGTTATAGTACACAGTCTTGAATTAAATCATGAATTAAATGTCAGCAATGACTCAGCTGGGGGCCCATCTACACTGCCATATAAAATCTAGGTTATCTGCTTTGAACTGGATTATATGGCAATGTAGAAAGGGACTGGGCTGGCTAGAAACCAGAATTTCACCCCACCCCCCAAAAAACTGGCTGTTATAGGGCTGCTTGGAAACTGGATTTGGTGGTGTGAGAGCATGCCCGGATTAACTGTTTGTGGCACCCTAGGCCACACTCTGGAAGCGCCGCCCCCAGCCTGGGGGCGGGGCCGCAGGGCCGCTTGTGGGGGGTGGGGCTGTTTGTGGGGGTAGGGCCACTTGCGGGGGGCCCTCCTTACTCCTCACTGAAGGAAGGAGGGGCAGGGCCGACGTAAGCAAGGAGGGGGCGGCAGGACTTCCATCCGCCTCCTCCTTGCTCGCGTCAGTGTCAGCCCTGCCCCTCCTTCCTTCAGAGAAGGAAGAAGGGCCGACACCGATGCGAGCGAGGAGGGGGGGCGGGACTTCCCTCCGCCTTCTCCTCGCTCGCGTTGGCATCGGCCCTCCTTCCTTCAGTGAAGGAAGGAGGGGCGGGGCCGATGCGAGCAAAGAGGGGGTGGCGAGAAGCACCCGAAGATTAAACTTTTTTTAAAAAATAATTATTTTTATTTTGGGGGGTCCGGACCTGCCCCCCCCATGGCTGCCATCCTAGGCCATGGCCTAGGGTGGCCTTATGGGTAATCTGGGCCTGTGTGAGAGTAGAATTGAATGCATTGCAGAAGCAAAGGAACAGAAATGCTATGTGAACTGCAGTATCATGAAATTGGGTTTGGAACCTGCCTGATATAAAGTACTTTAGAAGGAAAAGGAAAGCAAGTTTGGGAAGGAAATTGAAATAAGATGAACAATCTATACAATTCCCAATGCACCAGTTAGTCAAGAGAAGTCCAAATCCTTTTTGGCTACAACTTTTGATCCCTTGTTCCATCTGTTTTGATTTTCTACCTTTTCAGCTGGTCCTATTCCTGCTCTCGCTGTTAGTCACGACAGTTTCAGTTAATTAAAAATTAGACATGGAAGTGACTCTTTAAAAAGAGAAAGCAGAAGATCAGAAGAATAAAAGGCACAGCACTCCTACTCTAGAGAAAAGGCAAAATGCTTCAGATGCAAATGAGACCAATTCACTGACTGCTACACAGCATGTTACAGGTTTAAAGATCAATAAAAATAATTCAAACCAAATGTCTACTCCCCACGGAGGCTCTGGTCAAAGAGACAAGGGAACATTACATACACTTTTTATCATAGCTAGTGAAAGTGAGATAGCAAGTGTAAAAGTGTTGACGCATCAAAAGAAATAGAATGTCCCTGAAATTGGCAAGTTCTAAAGGTCTAAAGAAGCTGATGAAATTTTAAAAGACAAAATGGACTCTGACAGGTTAAAGGCTTGGTAGTCAACAGGTTTCCCAGTTGGGAAAGCACGGTCTTGAAGCAGAGAAGCTAGCAATGGCTGGTTCTTGTTGCCATTTTGAAATCAGAGGTTTAACTGCAGGAGGCAGTACAACTGTATATGTATACTGTGTTTTTGGCATCGAATTGTTGCCGTTGTTAGGCCGCTCTGAGTCCCCCCCCCCCTAGGGGGTTGAGAAGAAGCGGGGTAGAAATAGTGGAAATAAATAAATCAATAAATAAACTGTCCAGATCTCAAGCTGGAGTACTCCAGCATTCCAATGAACACTCTCCGGGATCTCCAGCAGTTGCTGGGAAGTCCCCAAGTTACAAACATCACACTTACAAATGACTCATAGTTAAGAACGGAAGTGAGACAACAGTAAGTGAGAGAAATCTACCCCTAGGAAGGGAAAATCACTCCTGGAAGAGTTATCATGGCAAAAAGTTATCTCCACTGAAGATTTATCACCACTCATTGTTTCTACATGAAAGCAACTTTTTGAAAATCCAATTCTCATGGGGATGAAAAGTGAGGTGAAATCTGAAAGGGCACAGACAGCAAAACAAATGCCACAGGGATGCTAACTCTTTCCTTTACTATCCAAAGCATGTGTGTATGAGTGTCTATCTATTAGGCATGGTTTAGAATCCTAAAATGGCGATTCTTATATCAAATGGGGGGGGGGATTTTTTTTATTAGTATATCAAAGACTTACAAAAAATTTCCCAAAAATTTCTGAAATGTAACTTAAGTACTAATGAAATTCGTTAGTAATTCATATGCCAGAGCATGCGCATTCCAGATGGTTTTGGCCTACAACTCCCAGAAATCCTAACAGCTGGTAAATTGGCTGGGATTTCTGGGAGTTGTGGGCCAAAACTTGAATAAACCACACTGAATTCTAGATGGGACTCTCCAAATAGGAAGGGGGAGGGAAAGAGGAAGGGAGGGAGGGAGGGGGTATTCTATTCTTGGAAGCAGCAAAAAAAAAGGAGGAGGAGCCCCCCCCCCTCGCTCCTCGCTGCCTCTCTCTCACCCCGATCCTGAGGGAGCGAGGGCCCAAGTTTGCCCAGGCTGAGAGGAAAAGGAAGAGGCCTGAGGCTGTGAGGAATGGTGGGAGTTGAAGTCCAAAACACGTACCTGGAGGGCTGAAGCTGGCCCCTGCGATGGGGCATGGCAGAGCAACGGGAAGAGAAGCATCTGAGAGAGCGCGGGAGAGAGGAGAGAGTGTGTGTGTGTGTGTGTGTGTGTGTGTGTGTGTGTGTGTGTGAAGCAGGCCCCTGCGATGGGGCATGGCAGAGCAACGGGGAAGAGAAGCATCTGAGAGAGCGCCGGGAGAGAGAGGAGGAGAAGCGTGTGTGTGTGTGTGTGTGTGAAGCAGGTCCCTGCGATGGGGCATGGCAGCAGAGCAACGGGAAGAGAAGCATCTGAGAGAGCGCAGGAGAGAGAGGAGGAGAAGCGCGTGTGTGTGTGTGTGTGTGAAGCAGGCCCCTGCGATGGGGCATGGCAGCAGAGCAACGGGGAAGAGAAGGGGGGGAAAGCCTGGAGGACTACACTTTCCAGAATGCATTGCCTAGCCTACCTAGCAGCAGCGTCACTTCCAGTTCCTCATAGAAATGCGGGAAAAAGAAGAAGCTGAATGAAGGCGGGAAGGAAATGAGGGGGAGAAGACAGGGAGAAGTGAGTAGTACAATAATTAATTAATTAATACTTAAGAATTTCTTACGATCATAACGCAAATTGTTGGCCTCAAGGACCGTAAAAGGAAGTCTACTTCCGGGATCGCGGCAGCGATACGTAAAACCTCAAAAGTCCCATTACATACGAATCTCCTACGAATCCTTTTAATTTCCGTTTCATTTTTCTCATGCCTACTATCTATCTATCTGGATTATACGGCAGTGTAGAAGGGGCTTAAAAATTGCCAGTACTGGTCTAAATGAACAAACAGCCCAATACAATATAATGCATTTTGTATATGCATCTCTTTATGTATATTACACATGTATAGATTGATGTTCTTTTTGATAAATATGCCAATTTAAAAATCAATAATAACCTTACTGAGAAGAATTTTCACTAGGGAAAACAGCATTTCTATGTGTTTGTTGTCCTCTTGTTGGTGGGGAAGGTCTGGAGGAAAACTGTAACATAGCTGACTGAAGGCAATTACAGTTGTCCACAAGGTACAGAACTCTACAACATCAAGAACTCTGTAGTCACATTTTACTGCTCATGATTACAATGACTCTACCGACCATCTCTGTCAGCTCAACAGGTGCCTCAACAGCCTGAATTTTTGAGATACATTACTAACAGAATGAATGTAGAAGACTTATGTGAATTTGTATATGTTTGGTACATTAAAACCTCAAATTATATTACTCAGTTTTCTCAAATGGAGTTACTGGAAAATGGTCTGCTTGTTGGAATGATATATTATCCAACTGGTTTTTTGTTTGTTTATTTGTTTTTGTAAAATAAGGAGAAGTGTGTCACTAAATCAAAGGACAATGAGATCTAGTATTTAATAGCTGTCTATTTAATGGCACATTAATTGTAATTGTCTTTTTTTTCCAGCCTGATTTTGAAGACTTTATTGCATTTATGATGTCTGCACCAAGCCATATTCTGATAATATCTGAAGAAAAGAAATCACAACATGTTATGCCTTATTTACAAACATTAGAAGAGGGTGAAGAAGAAGAAGAAGAGGAGGAAGAGGAGGAGGAGGAGGAAGAGGAAGAGGAGGAGGAGGAGTGGGAAATGCAAGAGGGTGAAGAAGCTATACATAGAAAGCACAAAAGACGTGAAAAACCAACAGGGTAAATTGCAGATTTTTGTGCATGTGTGGAATGTTTGTTATTTATAATTTATAAATTCCATTGGTTGTAATGGGTATACTCTAATTCTAATTATTTCAGTTCAACCACGTGTTTCTTCTACTTTGCTTCCATTGCATACAATAGGGTGTATTGGGGGCATGTTTAACTTCACACATCAAGTTTAGTGGGATCTCATTCAGCTAATATTAAATATGAAGCCCACAGTAAAATATACAGCCTGTTCCTAGAAGGAAAATACAGGATCCAATTCAGATTAGTAGAAGATCAGGACTGCTAGATGGTGGAGTTTAAACCTTCTAACATCTGATTTTTATCTTTAAACATTGCTCCCTTTCTAGAAAAAATGGGATTTTGAAAAGAGAAAAAACCCTTCATTGGCATCACTGACACCCTCAGCCCGTTCTTCATGAAGCTAGGATGACGAAAGTGAACTCTTAAATAACAGCTATGCTGGCTAAAGGGAGTTTAACCACCTTTGCTGGCACAATCTTGTTTGAATCTAAACTGGGGCCACAAAAACCAATTTTAGAGTGCTTTCTGAGCTTATACTTAACTCATGGTTGAGCACACAACTGAGCTTTGGCAGCCCAAAAGAAAATAAAAGCAATAAAAAGTAGGTGAAAATTGATCATATTTTTCTGTTATTTCCCACTGCCATTCTAGATTCTTAAGAATGACTAGTAAGCTCTATATGTTCACATTAACGAGCCCCAGCATTGTGATTCACCAGCCTTCATGGTGAATCGGCAGGGCAGTGGGGCAATCCCAGCACCTTGCGCCCTGTCTCACCCACAGCAATGCTTCCCCAATATGGGGAAGCATCAGCGCATGGCTTCCCCTTGTGCTGACCCCGTTGCTCCTTATGGAACATAGGGAGCCACTTGTATTCTGGGCGCACCGCCATAGGATGCTTGCACCACAGTTGTGCTATGAAGTGCTAGAAAGTGGTCATGCATTATGTGATGGGCGGTGTGGGGCTCCAAATATTGGCTGTTCTATTATGCTTGCAGCAACCTGACTGATGAAGTCCTCATTTCCCATTCAATAACTGAATGGATTTGTGGAAGACCTTCGTCATCTTAGGCTGGATCTACACAGCATTATATCCCAGAATCTGACCCAGGAGTATCTGCTTAGAACTGGATTATATGAATCTACACTGCCAGATAATCTGAGATAAACAGATCATCTGGGATCAGATCCTGGGATATAGAGCAGTGTAGATCCAGCCTTAGTTTTTGTGATCCCCCTCCCCCAGGTTGAAAATGGCTTTTCTTTTCTTGGTACTGTCCCATTATCTGGATGGGGGCCACCAAGAGGCGCTAGAGACAGAAGGATAGTCCATTTTATGGAGGTGGAGGATGGGTTGAAGAAGGAAAGCAATTTCCCCTGTTTTCCTGTTATTTTCCCCACCTATGTTCCCATCATGGAAACAACTCTCATTTATGAAATGGGAAGTGGGGAGGGGGAAATAGCTAGCAAAAAACAGGGGAAATGGTTTTTCTCCTTCAACTCTCCCCCTGTAAAATGGACTATTCTTATCTCTCCTGCACCCCCTAGTGGTCTCCACCCATATAATGAAACAATGCCCTTTTTCTTTTTAGAGCACATCTTCCAGAAACTTTGGGGAATTCTGGGATTTATAGCCTTAACAATTACATTTTCTAACTTCTGTTCCTCTTAGCACCTGTTTTTAGAAAATTATTTGACTAAAAGTGGAGTAAATTAGCAAGCAGATTTTTGCAGATACATGTTATTATTGTTGTTTACATATACTGTATTATTATTTTTAAGTTTCCTTGTCTTATTTAAGTAATGGATTTGTCATGAAGTAGAGTTTATAGTACAACTCCTTTGCCTCTGAAATGATGTCCCTGGTTGGTAAAAAATTAATTGCTTGGTACTGAAATCTATTTTATTTCATTTTAACCCTATTAAATATTAGTATGATTTTATTTTATTTTTTAGTTTGAAAGGAGCCTTGGAAAATCATGACTTATTAAATTTATGTGATATTCAGGACAGTGTGGAAGAAGCAAGTCGACAACTTGCCTTCTTTTTTCCTAATTTTGCTAAATCGAAGAAAGGCCCAGATGTTGAAAGAACATTGGCTTTGATTAGACCTGCCCTTTTAAGAGAAAGAAAAGGTTAGTGAAGATCACCGCATTTTCTATCTATATTTTATTCCTTTAATGTTATTAACAGATTTAACTAGAATTATGCCAGCTCAGAGGTGGGAATTGTGGATACTGCCAGATGCTGTTGGACCTCAAGTCCAAGTATCCCTCACCATTGGTTACCATGTAGCAGTGCTGTTGGAGATATAGTTCAGCAGTATCAGGAGGAGCACACAAGTTCTATCCCTATTTTAGAAGGATGCATTCTGGCACTGGTACTGTCTGATTAACTGTTGTGCTAGAGTGAACAGAAGTCACTGCAGGGCTTCATAGAAGAGATTCTGGACAAGAATTCCCAAGATTCTTGGCCTTCTAGCTGGTAGGAGTTGAAACAAAAACACTGAGAGGGTGACAGGTATGGGGAGATTCCACCACTCAGGCCTGGATTATCCATAAGGCCACACTAGGTCACGGCCTAGGGGCGCAGCCGAGAGGGGGCGCCAGATCCGGACCTCCCCCCAAAAAAGTTTTTTTAAAGTCAATCTTCGGTCGCTTCTGCGCCTGTGTGCGGAGCGCCATCCACTCCCCCTGTGCCCCCTTGCTCTGCTGCACTCACTCATTCTCAAGGCTGGAGAAGCTGTGGGACAGCTGAAGCTGGGAGGAGGGGGCGGGCATAGTGCGGGCTGGCTCCGCCCCTCCCCATGGCTTCAGCTGTCCCACAGCTTCTGCAGCCTTGAGGGAGCACTGCCAAGCCAGCATTGTGCTTGCTATGCCACCGCTGGCTTGGCATTGCGCACATGCGCGCACTCTCTCTCTCTCTCTCGCACACACACTCTCTCTCTCTCTCTCGTGCGCACCTTTGGAGCAAGTTTGCACCCGCTGTGCTCTCCCCAAGCCTCCCGACTCCCGAGGAGACCTTCAGAGCACAGCGGAGCTTTCCAGTCGGTGGGAATGGGGAACTTGAAGGTGGCGGGAGATTGGCTTAAAAGGGGACGTTATTCCAAACTGTGGCCTAGGGCGCAAAAAAGTGTTAATCCGGGCCTGCCACCACTTCTTAGTTATAAGGTTTTATAGTAATGAAATTCCATAGGAATAGTTGAAGAAGAGGAGCACAAAGTCAGGAGAGGTAATTAAATTGCCGTATTACTTTCCATCTCTTCATCTTCTGTTGCTTGATGGAATGATGGTTGTTGGATGACAGTGAATAGAGAGGAAACAGCAAGGGAATTGATTCTGCTACTTTCCTTCTCATAAAATCTGAGTGATAATGGCAAATAGCATCATTTGATGAGGCTCGTTGATGTAGATATGGGAAATCTATGTTAGAGATAACAATAATCCAATTAATAAAGTAGATATCTTCTGTATTGTCAAAGGTTTTCATGGCTGGAATCACTGGATTGCTGTGAGTTTTTCCAGGCTGTATGATCATGTTCCAGAAGAAGTCTCGCCTGATGTTTTGCCCACATCTATGGCTGGCATCCTCAGAGGTTTTGAGGTCATCACAACCTCTGAGGATGCCTGCCATAGATGTGGGCAAAACATCAGGAGAGACTGATGTTTTGATCATACAGCCCGGAAAACTCACAGCAACCCATATATATCTTCTTTCTGATATTGACTCCATGGTAACTTGGGATGCTGTGAGTTTTTCCAGGCTGTATGGCCATGTTCTAGAAGCATTATGTATTATTATTTATTTAAAACTTTTATACCCCGACCTTCTCACCTCCGAAGAGGGACTCAGACCGGCAAACAGCAAGTATTCAATGTTAACATTTAAAATCTAAAACGTCATAAATTTACAAAAAAATATCAAATGCAAATACAATAAATACATTTAAAAAGCCTTTCGCCAAAGTAAAATCGAGTCCAACTCAATCCGTATATTTGGTCCGTACCTAGTGGTTAGCGACGTTAGTCAATTCGCAACCTCCTCCTTCATTCTGTGAAGGCCTCATTGCACAGCCACGTTTTCACCCGCTTCCTAAAAGTCAGGAGAGAAAGGGGCGGATCTAATTTCATTTGGGAGGGAATTCCACAGCCGGGGGGCCACCACAGAAAAGACCCTGTCCCTCGTCCCCACCAGCCGCGTCTGCGAAGGTGGTGGGACCGAGAGCAAGGCCTCTCCAGACGATCTTAACACTCTTGACGGTTCATAGGGGAGAATACATTCGGACAGGTAAACTGGGCCAGAACCTTATAGGGATTTGTAGGTCAACACCAGCACTTTGAATTGTGCTTGGAAGCTAATTGGCAGCCAGTGGAGCTGGCTCAACAGGGGAGTTGTGCGCTCCCTGTATCCCGCTCCCATTAGTAGTCTGGCTGCTGCGCACTGGACTAATTGCAGCTTCCGGGCAGTCTTCAAGCCCACGTATAGAGACATTGCAGTAGCCTATACGGGATGTAACCCATATGTCAGCATTCTCTCCTGACATTTCGCCCACATCTACAGCAGGCATCCACAGAGGTTGTAAGGTTGTCACAACCTCTGGGGATGCCTGCCATAGATATGAGCAAAACAACAGGAGAGACTGCTTCTGGAACATGGCCATACAGCCCGAAAAAGTCACAGCAACTCATAGATATCTTCTTTCTAGTATCAATGCCATGGTAACTTGCAAGGTTTCAATTTTTCCCTTACAGCTATGAAAGATGTATTATTAATATTGTATTATTATTGCAGTTGATTGCTTTGGGAATGTTCTTAACTGATCTAATCTCTGTACATCACAACACTGCTTCTGGCCTTTTACGATGTCTGAAAACAAAAATGACAGTGGCAGAATGTGTGGTTCTTTGGTGTTACCCTGTCTTGGTAGGGAGAGCATAAAGAGACAATGCTTTTTTAATGGTAGTCTCCCCCTGGATGGACACTCTGCCATCTTCCTTCCATGTTCTTGGTTTCAATAGCTAGCTCGCTTCTCTCTACTCATTTTTCTCTCCATATTACCTGAGGATACAAGTGAGTTGGATATGGACATCCAAGGGTGGGCAAGAAACTCACCAAATATCCTTAGTCGCTGCCACTATTTTTTCACTTACTACTTCTGCAGGGGACAAATATGGTCTAGAGCAGTGTTTCCCAACCAGTGTGCCAGGGCACACTAGTGTGCCGTGAGCAATCATCAGGTGTGCCATGGGAAATTGGAACCTCCAGGAAAGGGAGGGGGGAGAGAGTCTATTGTGTTGAAGTATAAACCTAAGAAACCTACCTCGATAAAAACACAAAATTACAAACACCCCCTCTCCACCCGTTGTCTACTTGGTCTCTCCCTCTCCATGCATTGGAAAGGCTTGCCTCTGTTTCCCCAAGTAGAGACCTCCTCTTGCCTCCTGGGGGTTCTGTGTGGGAAGTTTGGCCCAGTTCTATCATTGGTGGGATTCAGAATGCTCTTTGATTGTAGGGGAACTATAAATCCCAGCAACTACAACTCCCAAATGTCAAGGTCCATTTCCCCTGAACTCCATCTGCAGTCACATTTGGGTATATTGAGTATTCATGCCAAGTTTGGTCCTGATCCAACATTGTTTGAGTTCACAGTGCTCTCTGGATATAGGTGAACTACAACTCCAAAACTCAAGGTCAATACCACCAAACTCTTATAGCATTTTCTCTTGGTTATGGGAGTTCTGTGTGGGAAATTTGTGTCTTTCTGCCATTCCTGCCAGGATATCTATGTTGAGTTCATCGAAACAGGTCCAGGTTTCACACTGAGTGTATAAATACATTTTAAAAACATATTAACTATATGTATTACTGTGTTAGAGTGTCATTTTGTGTCATTTTGGTTGGTGGTGTGCCCCAGGATTTTGAAAATGTAAAAAGTGTGCCGCAGCTCAAAAAAGGTTGGTAAACACTGGTCTAGAGGTGCAAGAGCTGGCATCACCTTTTGCACTCAAACAGCCTTCCACCTTCACCAACCTTCTCTTCAACTTAGATGAGACACATAGGCCATCACCAAACAACTGAAGGCAGGTGGACCATGCTCCAAGTGTCTCTTGCCATTCTCACTGTCTCATGGGAAAGAAGCAGTCCATTAGACCTCTACAAAGAGGGTAATAGGCCAGCACCATTATAGGATCCCTGTCCCAGCAAGTTTACCTTTGAATATTTACCTTTGATTAATTTGAATAATGGTGTAAATTACAGTCCAGCAAAATCTAGAGAAGCCTCGTTTACCTTCCAGCACCTAATGGTATGGTTTAGCACGGTACAATGCAGTGGGGTTACATAGCTGTTCTTTTTTTATCATTTGCATGCAGATTCTATTCTGAACAGGATTGCAGAAGATGGCTTTGAAATAGCAATGGAAAGGGAAATAGTCCTAACGGAACAGCAAGCACGCTTGTTTTACAAAGAGCATGAAAATGAAGATTATTTCCCAATTCTGCTAGAAGAAATGACCAGGTAATTCATTTTGCACAATGCAGCAACAGTTCAGAAATCTGCCCCAAGAATGAGAATAAAACTGTACTCAGAAATATACTATATATCTTTAATAAGAAATATACACACAAGGATGAGCATTTAGATCCATAAGAATATTTCAGAGAGAGGACTTCTTAACCATCTCTATTGATTCTCTGTACTGATCAGAGAATCATATAACAGTGTTAATGTCAATTATTTAATGTGCTGAGTCAAGGAATATCTAAAGTAGAAAGTCTTATAATAATAAATAATAAACTTAATTTGTATCCTGCCACTATCTCCCCGGAGGGATTTGGGGCGGCTCATGGGATGCACTCGGTAGTACCACACAATACACATACAACAAAATATAAAAGGTTAAATTAATTACAATTATATTAACCCCATTACACATAAAACAATAATAAAACCTCTATCAATTTAAAATACTTAAAGACCTGACAAGCTATGAAATAGTGGCAATGAGCAATTTTCGTCCTCGTAAAGTGCAACAGCGACCACTCATTAAGTTTACAACTATAGTTATTTATAATCCCTAAACATGGTCAAAAGTTTTCAGATGTTTACAAAAAACCTGGAGGGTCGGGGCTGCCCTAATCTCTTTGAGGAGGGCATTCCAAAGCCAGAGGGCCATCACTGAGAATCAGGGCCGTAGGCAAGATTTTGATACGGGAGGGACTGAATTTGATTGGGGGGGGGGGTGAATCTGTGTGAGAAAGGGTCTACCCTAGCAAACCTTTTGTATCGTTATCCCAATACCCCATGCTTATGGGATATATTGAGCATGATGATCAGATCATGATATGAATGAACATAACAGTTTAAATAATGTACCAGTGAGGCCTTCTCGCGGACCACCCTGAGAATTTCAGGGGGGGGCAAGCCCCCCCCCCCCGGCTACATGCCTGCTGAGGATGCCCTTTTTCTCATCCCCACCAGCCATGCTTGAGACTGAGGTGGGAGTGAGAGAAGGACCTCCCCGGCAGATCTTAGTCCCCACATCGATCCATTGAAAGAGATATGGTCTCAAAGAGGCTGGATCTGAAGTGTCCCTTCTACACTGCCATATAAAATCCAAATTATCTGCTTAGAACTGGATTATATGGCAGTGTAGACTCAAGTAATCCAGTTCAAAACAGATCATTTGGATTATCTGCCTTGGTACTCTGGATTATAGGACAGTGTAGAAGGGCCCTGAGTCTTGTAGTGGGGTTGATGCATTAGCTGGACAAATCTGAAATCATGTGTAGAACTCAGTAAAGTTTGTTCCATGTTGAACAAAGTTCTATGAATGAGTTCTATAAATTAATAAATCTAGTCCCATCTTTATCTTTCTTTCTTTTGTACAAAAAAGAAATCTATACATTGAAAGGAAGTGTCTCAAACTATATTAGGAACTGAATATTTTGAAATTATTTTAATAGGCAATTTCTTTCAGAGATCATTGCTTTACTCCTCTACTCTCTTAGTCATGTACAAAATTCTTCATTTGAAAATGCTGCACTCAGCTTTTTGCATGATTAATATCCTTAGAATTGATATGGAATTGAACACATTTAATGCAGTTTACATTAAATATACATTAAAAGAGTCACATTACAGCGAAATAGATATGGTTATATCAATTTTTTAAAATAAAAATCTACTGTCTTTCTATAGTGGGCCAACTCTTGCACTTGCTCTGGTACAAGAACATGCTATACAAAAATGGAGAGGCATGCTGGGTCCAAAGATAGTCGAGGAGGCAAAGGAGCAATGCCCAATGAGGTACTTGGATGAAATAATTGTACAGTATAAATGAATGGATAAATGAAGTTATGTATGTTTGCACTCCGAGCAAGCAAAGCATTATCATGGGACAACAGTGCCATCATCTGGACAGTACTTTTTTAGCACCTTGTAGCCGAATTTACTGCAGTTAACAAAATAAACAACTGCAAGAGTATACAAGTGAACGTTTTGCAAATAATCTGTTTAGTTGCAAGGCCAGTGCATAGAACACCAGTGAACATGCTATTCAATCTCCTTCAAATGAGACTGCCTTAAAATGCATCGCCAAAAGTAGGGAATGGAGAAATGTGGCCTGTTGGCACTATGTGCCCCCCATTACTTAGTAAAACAAAACTTAATGGGGTGTGTGTGTGTGTGTGTACATTTTTGCCATGTTTATAAGATGGAATGAAGTATAGAAGCCTACAGATGTGGCTATATGTTTTGCCCACAAGTTCTGCTGTTTAACTCTGACTTGCAATAGATATCATAGAATCATTGGTAGATGTTCTAATATTAGACAACAACTTCCCATGTAATTTTAGTTGGTCCTTATAAAAGTTATGGGTCTTCCTATGGGTGTTATTAATAATCTTGAAATACTCACATCACTCTAAATTCCAAAATATAGACAGAATCTGCTATACAGTAATCCCTCACTTATCGCAGATGTTCTATTCCAGGACCACCCACGATAAGTGAAAATCCACGAAGTAGGGATGCTCCGCCCACTTGAGTGGGTGATGTCCCTACTTTGCAGCAGCATACCTTTTGCCACCTCAGCTGCTCCATGCCTTGAAGGGTCTCTTACTCGCCAGGCTGGCCACCCAAGCCTGGCGCCCAGCCTGGCGAGGAAGGAGTGTGGAGCAGCAGAGGGTTGAGGGGGAAGCCGCCGCCACCAAGGCCTTCTTCGGCAGCAGCCTCTCCTCGCCACCTCCACTGCTCTGTGCCTCGGAGGGTCCCTTCCTCGCCAGGCTAGGTGCCCAAGTCTGGCGCTCAGCCTGGTGAAAAAGGAGCGCGGAGCAGCAGAGAGGTGAGGAAGATGCCGCCACCAAGGCCCTTTAGCAGCGGCCTTCTCCTCTTCACCACCTCCGCTGCTCCCCAACTTGGAGGGTCCCTTCCTCGCCAGGCTAGGTGCCCAAGAACACCCAGCCTGGTGAGGAAAGGAATGCGGAGGAGCTATAGAGTGTTCTGTCACTGCTCCCCACGATATAGCAAGTCCGCAATAAGCGAACTGCGAAGTAGTGAGGGAACACTGTATAATATTTCCTTCAGATTTAACTGAAGCAAACTCCAGTGCAGGGTTGTCAAACATTTTCAACTAAGAATCCCTTTTTGAAGCAAATATTTCTCATGGAGCCCCAAGAAATATTTATATATTATATTGATATATATATATATATATATATATATATATATATATGAGAGAGAGAGAGAGAGAGCAGGCATGGGCAATGTTTTTGAGCTATATAAACTTAACCGTATTTCAGTTGAAGACTCCAGGACCTATCCAATCCAGCCCCCTTTTGCCATGCAGGAAAAGCATAATCAAAGCAGTGGGAGGGAGGGAAATAGGCTTTTGGAAGCAAGCATGGTGAGAGGGAATTGATCTGGTAGGTGAGAGAGGTGAGGAAAAAAGGCTTTTGGGGTGAGGAAGGTGGGGGAGGGGGAGAGGAGCAGTAAAGATGGTGGAAAGCTTGGAGGGGAAGGGGGAGGAGGAGGAGGAGGGAAGTGCAGAGCCCCTCAGTATGCTTCACGGGGTCCCAAGAGCTCCCCGGAGCACACTTTGAGAACTGCTGCTCCGGTGCTTTCTTTACACATTAATCCCCCCCCCTTCAAACTTGGCCATAGGAGAAAAAGATTGGCTTGGATGTGGCTATGTTGTTCTCTCTCCTTCCCAATCACCTGGAGAAGTTTAAACACCATAATTAATTAAAAGAATTAAAACAGATAGAGATAAACAAGGAGGATGTTCTCATATGCCTTACTAAACTAAATGTCAACAAATCACCAGGTCCAGATGGCATCCACCCCAGAGTTCTTAAGGAACTCAAGTGTGAAATTGCTGAACTTCTAGCTAAGATATATAACCTTTCTCTAAGATCAGGCACTGTACCCGAGGACTGGAGGGAGGCAAATGTAACACCGATCTTCAAGAAAGGATCCAGAGGTGATCCAGGAAATTATAGACCAGTCAGTTTAACCTCAGTTCCAGGCAAAGTGATGGAAACCATTATTAAAGAAAATATTACTAGGCACATAGAAGAACAGGCATTGCTGAAAGAAAATCAACATGGTTTCTGCAAAGGCAAATCATGTCTTACTAACTTGTTAGAATTCTTAGAGGGTGTAAATAAACACATAGATAAAGGGGACCCAATTGATATTGTTTACCTTGACTTTCAAAAGGCTTTTCACAAAGTCCCTCACCAAAGGCTCCTAAATAAGCTCTTCAGCCATGGAATCAGGGGACAGGTCTTGTCCTGGATTGGAACCTGGCTAAACTGTAGGAAACAAAGGGTGGTAATAAACGGACATTTCTCTGGGTGGAAAGAGGTGAGAAGTGGCATACCCCAAAGGTTCAGTTTTGGGTCCGTTACTTTTAATTTATTCATTAATGATCTGGATGTAGAAGTGAATTCTGAGGTAGCAAAGTTTGCAGACGACACTAAATTGTTCAGGGTAGTTAAAAATGAAACTGATTGTAAAGAGCTCCAGAAAGATCTCTCGAAATTGAGTGAATGGGCAACAAAGTGGCAAATGCATTTTAACCTAAACAAGTGTAAAGTCATGCACATCGGGGCAAAGAACCCCAAATATACCTACAAATTGATGGGGTCAAAGCTTTCCGAGACAAACCAGGAAAGGGATCTTGGGGTTTTGGTGGACAGCTCAATGAAGATGTCTACCCAGTGCGCAGCAGCAGTGAAAAAAGCAAATTCTATGCTAGGCATGATCAGAAAGGGAATTGAAAATAGGTCAGCAAATGTTGTATTACCTCTCTACAAATCGATGGTAAGGCCACATTTGGAGTACTGTGTACAATTCTGGTCTCCGCACCTTAAGAAGGATATAACGGAACTGGAAAAGGTACAGAAAAGGGCAACAAGAATGATCCAAGGGATGGAGCGGCTCCCTTATGAAACCAGGTTGCAACGCCTTGGTCTTTTCAGCCTTGAAAGACGGCGTTTAAGAGGTGACTTGATCAAAGTGTATAAAATCATGCATGGGATAGAAAAGGTGAATAAAGAAAAATTATTTTCTTTGTCACAAAACACTAGGACTAGAGGGCACTCCCTGAAGCTCCAAGGTAGGAAAATTAGGACTAATAAAGGGAAATATTTCTTCATCCAGAGGGTCATTGGGTTATGGAACTCACTTCCAGAAGAGGTTGTGACAGCTGTCAGCCTGAACAACTTCAAGGCAGGATTAGACAGATTCATGGATACCAAGTGTATCGGTAGTTACTGAAAAGGACATTCAAGTGCCACCTTGGAGTTGGTTGAGGTAGGCAGGATTTCCCTGGGTACTGGTTGTGGGGGGTCGGGAGCAGGTCAGGGTTTTGCCCTCCCTTCTGCTCTAGATCCCCGTGTACAACTGGTGGGCCACTGTGTGATACAGAATGCTGGACTAGATGGGCTGAGGTCCGATTCAGCATGGCTCTTCTTATGTTCTTATGTTCTTATGTAGCATTTCCATTGGCACTGCAAAACAAATACACCACAAAAATCTACAGTGTTGAGATCCTCAAACTGGCAAAGGATTAGAGAGTAGAAAATAATGGGAAACACACATAAACCCACAATGGTCTTCACAACGCATGCAGATATGAACCCCATTTGTGTATATGTATTTAAAATTAGATTATCCACTGTAGAAGAGTTTGCAAATGCAATTTGTGAACATGAAACCACCATGCCATACATCAAATTTTCTAATTTATTTTCCCCTAGTTTACGTGCAGAGTTTGCAATTGACACTGCGCCAATCAATCAGCTGCATGGAAGCACAACTCCTGACCAAGCAGCAAGGGAATTAGAATTCTTTTCCCTGTGGAAAACACTCTGGCTGTCATTAAACCCACTGCTCTTGAGGAACACAAAGGTAAATGCCATGAGAAAGTTGCACAGAGTTATCTTCATACATATTTATTTATCGTGTCAGAAGTGAATTGAGAATACAGTTATAATGCATTAAAGAAAACCACAAAGTTAAGAACTTGGCATTGTACTAAGTTTCCTTTGACCTGAAGATGGCCACTTCAAATACCTCTGGTGCCCTCTATGACAATAATCTTCATATGTGTTCGAATTGTTAAGCAGGATTAGACCTGCTAACTTTCTTTTGATATTGGTAGGCCTGCTTGCCCGCCTGCTCTGGTGGTCGTCACATATAGAGCGTTCTTGAAAGAGAACCCACTGAAGGTTCAGCCCTCTGCCCTTAATGCCAAACATTTGCTATCCAGGAGCTGTAGCCAGAGGCTAGGGGTGTGACTATTCTTGATGGCGTGACATACGGTGAGATCTTATGATCTCCTCTGCACATTTGATGGAAATATGAAGGTATTTTGTGCCTGAGCATGGAGTGAAAGGGATGTTCAATAAATCCAATCAATGGGTGAACATGAACAATTTATAATTTTCAAATGAATGGTCTTCGATTAAAATGCAATGTGATGTTATTTTTTGGAATTATGATGATTTAGAAAACACCTATGGCAGGGCAATATGAAAGAGATACAGTGATATAATAGACCAGTGTTTCCCAACCAGTGTGCCGTGAGCGATCATCAGGTGTGCCGTGGGAAATTGGAACCTCCAATACCAGACCTGGGCATTTTGCGGCCCACCAGCCGATTCTGACCGGCCTGCGTAAGGGCCCCGTCAGGCAGGCAGGCAGGCAGGCAGGCAGGCAAGCAGAGCAGCCAACTGAGGGAAAGGGGGGGGGGGGAGAAGAGGAGGAGGCCAGGAGCAAGCGCCGCTGCAGAGCATGCCTTCACTCTCCTCCTCCTCTCTTCCCTTCCACCTCGTGCGCTCCCCCCACCTTGCGCTCCCCCCTCTCTATTGCTTGTATGTGTGAGAGAGTGGGGGGAGGGCTAGAGATGGGCAGGGGGCATTTGTTACTGCTCAGGGATGTGTAGCTCGTGGGCCTGGCTTGGAGGCACATGTCCCTTTAAGAGCCGGCCCTGGGCGTGTGGGATAGGCTGCCTTTGGCAGAGATGGGCTGGGAGGAGCCTCCCGCATCTGTTTATTTATTTATTTATCGGGTTTCTATGCCGCCGACTCCCGGAGGCTCGCGGCGGCTTACAGAAGCCGAAGGCACAATAAAATACAGAAACAGTAAACAGTAAAAGCAGTTAAAAACAGGGCAATACAATAAAACAATACAGGATTAGAACCGTGGCATGATTAGAATGTGCTGGCCTACCCGCGAAGCTCTGGCTGGGAAGGAGAGGTGAGGACGGGCCCCGGGGAGGAGGAGGAAGCCCGAGCAGGCACCTTCACAACCCCTGCCCCGAGGAAAAAGAAAAGTTTGCACCTTTGGAAAGAAGAGGAGGGACTGGTGAACTACAACTCCCAAACTCACGCTCAGGCAGCATTAATATTGGATTGGAGAGCTTGCCTTTTTTTTTTTTTTACAATTGCTTCCGACAAGCTATGATACCCATTATCTCAATACACAGCAGTGAGCAGGCAGTAAGAACTGGTCAAATGATGTCTTCATTGAGGAACACAATGGAAAATGTTCAAAACTAAACCAGTTGAAGCAGAGATTCTGTAACAGTGCTCCACTTTTTTCTGGAGAGGTCTGAAGTGTTGCTTCATGATGCACAAGAGAAGCAGACCTATAATATGAATGTAAAGAAATTACTTTTGGGGACTGTAATACCAAGAATGTGCCAATCAGCTTAGCAATTTATGGTGTTTACTGTGGGTTCTGGAAAGTATAGTCCAAAATATAACTTCCCTGTCGTGGTCCCTGTGAATACGTACACATGGCAATTCCTGCGCCTGCGCAGACAGTTCGGAATCTTTTAGAAATTTATTATCACTTTAAATGGTAGCCCCGCCCACTCCCCTTAAGTATATATAGCCAGTGGGAGGGGGCTCTTCCTGTAACTTTGTTTCACTTCCCCATGGCTTCAAAATATAGTTATGGCAAACTGGTTAGGGAAGCTGGCTACCTTCTGAGGATATTACTCAAGCTTCAAATACACCTCAAATTCAACTAATCCCTTGCTTCCCAAACTGGCCCAAATGAATTCCAGAATTTTCCATATCGGTTTCATACCCACAATACCCAAAGCAACCTAATTTTTGAATGCAGTTCGAAGCTAGCTTCAAATTGTGATGGTCAAACAACAAACTACCACAAAAGAATGTGAAAGGAAGCCCTTAATGTGCATCAGTGCTCTGTGGTTTGTGAAATCACTATCTGGACATGAAATGGCTCCAGGATTTCCTATGTAATAATCTACACAGCAAAACCACTTGCTTCAATGTTGGTTTGAAACTCCATTAAATGGTCAGTGTAGATGGGATCTAGGAAACAAATGTTAGTAGGGCACAAGGAACTACAAGAGGAAGGGAATGTGGAAAAGCCACTTAGCCAGGCAAAATTACAATTCAATACCCTGGGGGGGGGGGAATCAGAAACAAAACTGTGTGATATACATTGCATGTAATGATCAATCATAATTTGCACCTTACAGTTTAAGAGCTAAAATCTTTTGAATTTCTCAATCCTATAAACTATTACAATAATGTGATTTATTTCAACTTTTCCCTCCAAGATGAAATAATAAGCAAAGTAAAAGAGGCTGGATTTATCATATCTGAAATGAAAGAAACACATATAACACCTGAGATGGCAGCACAATTTTATAAAGCTCAAGAAGATCAACCATTTTTTGGTCAGCTTGTAGATTATATGTCAAAGTAAGTGTGTGGGTATTTTTTAATCCAATATGCTATAAGCACATCCCTTCTAATTCTGAATTTAAAAAGTAAGCTAAAAGTGCCCTATATTTTCAAAATGTGTTAAAAAGTGATGCAATATATTATCATTACTTTTTGTTAAAGAAGTAATAAGTGAAGTGAAGTGAGCAGCATTACCTTTAGCACATTATTTTCAAGCCCATGCTCTCACATTACTCAGTGGAATTATGCTTGGGAACACAATAGGATCTCAGTAACTGCTGCATGAATTGAATTCTTGCTGCTAGCCGTTCTGAGTCTCTCCAAGGAGGTAGAGAAGAATGGGATATAAAAGTTTTAAATAAATATAAATAAAGTGGTAATCAAAATTATGACAATGAGTATGGTAGGCAGTGCATTCACAAGGAATGGATCAATGGTGGTTTACAGGTAAGACCTGAACACAGGAAAAGAACTTGTGTTGTATTCTCTATTTTTTAAAGTACCAAAATGAAGTCAATATTAGTATCATTTGGTCTTCATTCCAAAAATTATAATACAGCAGAGAAGTCCCTCTCTCTCTGATGTATCTTACAATGTATTGTTCCCACTGGCAGGATAGTGTTTGGGTTAACAGTACAGTATATAAGGAAAGACCATCATTCTGAGACTGAGGTTCAAGGCCTTTTGGGGATACCTTGAACTCAGACTGGAAACATATTGACCACTGCAGTTCTTTTAAGAATTACTGTCATGTGGATCCTACAAGATATCGGCAATGTAATTACAGTTACAATTCCTGTACTATCTTCAATGACAGCAAGATTTAAAGCACATTGCAGTAGTCCATTTGGGAAAACTATCAGACCATGAGTTTATAGTAAGGTAAAGGCTTTCCCCTGACATTAAGTCTACTTGTGTCCGACTCTGGGGGATGGTGCTCATCTCCATTTTTAAGCCAAAAAGCTGGCATTGTCCATAGACACCTCCACGGTCATGTGGCCAGCATGACTGCATGGAGCACCGTTACCTTTCCGCTGAAGCAGTATCTATTGATCTACTCACATTTGCATGTTTATGAACTGCTAGGTTGGCAGAAGCTAGGGCTAACAGTGGGAACAGCCCGCTGAGGTTGTTGCCCCATTGCATTTCGCTGTGTCGTACAGCATTTTGCATTTTAATCTGATGTTTTATTGCGTGTTTTATTAATGTGTTTTACTTTAATGTGTTTTATTGTACTTTTTACTTGCTGTGAGCCGCCCCGAACCTCCCGGGAGTGGCGGCCTAGAAGCCCAAGAAATAAATAAATAAATAAATAAACTCATCTGCTCCCTGGATTCGAACCGCCAACCTTTCGGTCAGCAAGTTCAGCAGCTCAGCAGTTTAACCTGCTGCGCCACCAGTGCTCATGAGCTATAGTAATCATAGAAATCTTTGCCTAAAGACAGCTGGTCAGCCAGCCAAAGTTTTCTCTGGCCTCAAAGCTAGTTTCAGCTTCTGATGACCTTGCCCGTATCATATATAGTGGGCCTGTATGGTCAATGAAAAAAGTTTCAATATTCATTATTAAATTAGGAGCAATGGTGAATCATTTCTAAAGTGTTTCTAAAATATTGTAAGGGTCCATATCATAACTATAACAATGTAACATTTTTTCATTACTTTTTTGTTAAGTAATTGTGTCAGTGGGGAAACTTCAGGGGCTCCTTTCTCTCTCATTATTAGCGCTATCGAGAAGAAACTTGCTATAATTGTAGAACACATTTACCACTGGTACCCCCCCCCCCCTCCAAATTTCAAGACATTTCACTCATTCACTGATTTTTAAGGAAATTTTCTAAGTTTTTACGAACACAATTTTTAAAAAAGAACTACAAGAGCAGTCTCCTTGATTTTGTCTACAGTGGCACAAGATAACCAGGGCACCCCCCGCCCAAAATTTCAGAAAGATTTGCAGATCTACTGATTTTTAGGGGTTTTTAGTTTTGACAAAACTTTGTTTAAAAAAGCCACAACAGCTCTGCTCTTGAATGTCTCTATATGACACACAACACATACTATAGAACTTCAACTTAGAGATTTTCCTTCCAGTCTAGCACAGATTTTCTATCAGTCCTCTTTGCAGATTCAATAATTTATTGGAACTCTAAATTGCGTGGCTGGCTGCTGCTATGGATGGGCAATCGCTCTTCTCTACCTCATTGGGGATTTATTTATTTATTTAATTATTTACTATTTTTATATGTCACCCTTCTCAACCTCGAAGGGGACTCAGAGTGGCTTACAGCAAACAACAATACGGCCAGAGTGGCTTACAATGTACATATAACAATATTGCTGGAGTGGCTTACAGCAAACTGAAAAAACAACAATTAACATTACTGTCATAGCACAACATTAGCACTACACATCGTATTGCACTACAACATATTGCAATATTGTTAGTAATTTGCATGTAATACAAATATATAAATTATTATATCACGATATAATTATTATTTCACATTATCATTGGCAGTATTATACTGTGTTACATTACAACACCACCAATACCAAATGCATATACAACACACCATACCGTAATCATACTATTATTATTATTAGTATTACATTACAATTATTATACTATAATATAATACAATATATTGACATTATAATATATTATATTAAATTATAATGTAATGTAACATTATATTATATCATATGATATTATATTATATTATTTATAAAATAATAAATAACATTATTTATTTAAACAAAATAAAATTACTTATTTCAATAAATAATTTTTATAGAATTATTTTAAACGCAGCAAGCAGATGCAAGCAGATTTCTAGGAAATGTAGTTTAGGGCAGAGCCTTTTGAATTCTCTGCCATAGGAGTCCTCAACTTCCCAAACTACATTTCCCAGAATTCCCAGTCTCCCTCCCAGCTCACTTGCCTTCCCAATACAACAGGCAACCTGGTTTTCCTTAATTTAAAGAGAAATGGCCTCTTTGGCTTCGCACCACTAGTACTGCTTTCTGCTTGTGCTGAAAATGAAACTGACTTTGGGAGACTTATGAGGTTTACTGAACTTTAACAAAAAGTCATAGGTGAGTGTTTTGATTCTTAAGTTTTTGCATGGGGACTCCTCCCGTTTCTTAATATTACGTCATAGGTACAGATCCTGCAAAATAGATATGAAAAACAAAGCACAAATGAATTTTTGCATAGCCCTAATATTTATTTATTTAGAACATTTGTATCCTGTCCTATTCTCAACCTCTGAAGAGGGACTCAGGGCGGCTTCCAGTAATATAAAACACCAATAAAACACACAATTACATAAAATGATAATAAATATACATTTAAAAGCAGTTCACCAGGTTTAAAATGTCCTCCAAATCAGTCCAAAAATGCTGTCAATCAGTCCAAAAAATGCGATATATAGATTTTTAAAATATAAAATAATCTTTATTAATTTTCATAAAATACAGAATTAAGCAATAAGAAACATAGTTACAGAGGGATTAAAAAGAAAAATATCCATCTTACTTGTCTTTCTTTGCCATAAAGTATCTAAGAGAAAGTTATCATTAGAATTAAAAAGAGAAAGAATAGTAAAAAAAAAATACAATATATAGATATTGAAAGCATGATGATACGAGATGGGCTCCTGTAGCACACCATAGACTGTGGATGAATAGAAATATCCCTATGCACAGCATATCCCACACAGGATACCATGAAAGATCAAAGAGGATCATTAAATAGCAGTCCATCCCATTTCCACCCTATCTTTCCACTGGAGAAGATCACTAGTCAGGATTATCAATACTATACCAAGCCCCAGTTGTTTCTTCTGAGGATTCTTGAAGTTACCCCAAAACCTTTACATGACCTCATGCAAAGATTGTCTAAACAAGGAGAAAAGATAGATGGAGAGTTCTTCAAAACAAGAAAGGAGTGAAACTAACGGAATTACTTTCTTACGCCCCAAGGGTAGTTTGTGTCTATATCTCTTTTGTTTGCAGCATACTATTAGCATAGGGAGCACTCTCCAACGGATTCCCTCAGCACGTAATATTTAGTAACAGCTTCTGCACAAATGATGACATCCTCAAAGTAAGATTGCTTGCATTTCTTCAACTGTTGTATGCCTTGGTTTTCCAGTGGTCCATCCATGGTCATGATTCTCACCAAAGAAAATGCTGTAGAAGACTGGCGGAAATTAATGGGACCCACTGATCCAGATAAGGCAAAAGAAATTAATCCACATTCATTGCGGGCTCAGTTTGCAAAAGATATTCTGCGCAATGCTGTTCATGGGTCATCAACTGAAGAGCATGCTACGACAGCCATTAATTTTGTTTTTGGCGATGTTGATTTGGAGAGCTTGAAGCAGAAGTATGTTTATGTATAACAATCTTTCAAAAGATTGATATTTTCAATAAAAAGAGTTCCCTGCGACACTGTATGTTTCTAATAAATAGTGTTGCTTTTGGATTGTGCAAGTTAGGAATGCTATCTCCATTCCACGAGTAATTGTGGAAATTTTTGCCATGTAAATCAAGAAGGAAATAGCTTCCTCTAACATAATATCTTGTATATCATCAGATTGTATGTACAAGAAAACTGTACATAACTGAAGATTCAGAGTCAAAGAGAGAGAGATGTAGCCCATGGGGTCCTTTCCAGTTTATAATATCTGCTATATCAGTGATTTTCAACCAGTGTGCAGCGGAACACTAGTGTGCTGTGAGAGATCATCGGGTGTGCCGTGGGAAATTATTTTCGAACTTCATTCATATATAAACTATAAGGTGCATCTGTCCTTTTAAGAAATGGAACCATAGCACTCTCGCGTCACCTAAGAAATGACGCGAGAGTGCTATGGTCGTGCCATCTTGGATTCGCTCAGACACGGCTAAGTAAATAAAGTTAGAGTTAGTCCTGCAGCTGCGCATCAAGTGACAGTGGCAATTTGGGATCACAGAGAGAGACTAACAGTTGTTGAGCAAGAGCTTCGTGTGTGTCTTTCTACCATTCCTGCCAGGATATCTATTTTGTGTCCATCGAAACAGGCCCAGGTTTCACACTAAGTGAGTGTATAAATACATTTAAAAACATATTAACTGTATGTATTACTGTGTTAGAGACTCATTTTGTGTCATTTTGGTTGGTGGTGTGCCCCAGGATTTTGTAAATGTAAAAAATGTGCCGCGGCTCCAAAAAGGTTGAAAATCACTGTGCTATATTACTACAAATGTCATTTAGGAGTAGAAAGAACCTTCACAATTATTCATTCACAAGTCAAAACGACAAGAATACTGGGTTTCCTAGCAGTCAGAAAATTCTATCAGGAAGAATAAAAGATTAGTAAGAAGTCTGCACAACTTTCCTTTCAGTATGTGATGTTCGAAAGCATTGCAGTGGAAATATTTTGCAGAGTTTGTGCAAAATTCATGTTTTATGTGTGCTCCCCGACACACTCACATACATATTTTTCTCTGCAGAACAATTCCAACACTACATTTCAGAACATTTGACTATGAGGAGAATACTGTGGAGGAATGTTAGTTGTATCTCTCAGCGGGGGTAAAACTAACATAATTTGTTCTTACATGTGATGATAAAATGGGAGACGTTTTACTAGTCATTTTGGCATGATTTGGGTTTAGGAAATAACCTAAGAACAATATTCTATGTTGGCACATTAAATCACATAATATAGTATACAGACCTGAAATATATTGGTTATTTAAAACATAATCATAACTCCTAGAGCTCTTCACAATTGAGAAGCGGTCTCCTGGAGGTGAGGAAGATATCCACTTTGGAGATTTCAGTTACTTCTGTGAATAATTCCTCAGATAATGATAATAATAATAATAATCTTTCAAATTATTATTATTATTATTATTGCCTGCCTCTCCCCACGGCTCAAGGCGGGTCACAGTACAGTAAAAAACATACAATATTATAAAAATTCGAACACATTAAAATGCAGTTCCATAAAATATACAAATCTAAACATTGCCCATGTAGTGAGCTGACCGGACCTCTGGGGTGTTTTGTGGGCTCTGGGCCAAGGATCAGTGGGCATACAATCTTCCTGGAGGGAATGGCTGGTCTTAGTGGCAAAGTGGGGAGTGATTCTCTGGTTGAGCTTCCACTGACCTGTGTCTATCCTCCCAGGGTCCCAAAGCCACCAAAGATAAACTGGTCATAAACAGTGTGGGGGACTCTTCCAACATTTGGGTGAGGAAGGGAAAGGGGGAAAGTCTTCTGGTTCTGACTGTGTCTATAGAGGGAAGGAGGGAGCCAAAAACTCACTGGGTGAGTCCTAGTTCTGACTTTTGGCTTGTTGGATATTTCTGCTCAGACTCCACTCCTCTCTCCTTACTTTGGGAGACAGATTTAATCTCAGAGCCACACCAAGCCCCCTTGAGTTCCCATGTAGCCCTTGAATAAAGGCTTTTCTTGGACTGGGAATTCTGCAGCCCTCTGGTGTTGTTGTACTGCAAATCCCAGTAACCCCGGGCAGTGTGATCATTGGGGAGGAAGGCTGGGGTATGCGCCTACATCCAGATGGTCTCTCCTGATAAAGGAGGTCTCCACCTGGAAGCAGGAGGCGGGTCCATTTTGGAAAATGCCATTCATAACCTTTTGAAAAACACCTTTTTGAGATAATAACTTTTAGAAAAGCATGACCTTTCAGATAAGAGCCAAAAATCCTTTAGAATAGAATCTACTCTTGTGGTATACAACCATATATAATTCTGCAAGGCGATGGTTTCAGTTGTTAGACTGAATAACCTGTTACCTCTGATCTATAAGGAAAACAGAGTTTTTGCAGCGCATAAAAACAACAGAGCTTTGGAAGTGTTTTTCAATGCCCAAAATATATATGCTCTCTCATAAAACAACTTGTTTTATATAGTGCACTCAAAAGACAAAGCTGACTTTGATAAAAAATATCATATTTGGTTTACTCACCGTCTTCATGTCTTCAGCTTTTGCAGGTACAAAACTTATCAGCCCAGTTTCAGGTATGTTTGAGATAATCTCCTGTGCCGTCCGGCTAGGACATCTCTTACAGCAAAACAGCTACCAACAGGTCACATAGTCAAAAGGAGAGAAAGAGCATTGGTCTGCAGTCTGCCTGTAGTCTGCTGCCTGTCAGTCAAGATCATGTGGTCTGCTGCCCCTTTTATAACTTCTCAGGAACCATAGAGTAAAGGAAGCTGTGCATCAGAACATACATACAGGAAACAGTAAGCAACAGGACCATAGATAAACAGATTACTAGAGAAGACTTGAAGAAGGTTGTTATTTCCAACAGTCCAAGGGATACTGGACCCATGGGCTACATGTTCAGGAGCTCTGTCCCACAATTTCACCACACAACTGTAATGGCAAGGATACAGAGAGAGAGACATTATTGATGATATGAGCAGCCTGGAGGGAAAGGGATTCCTTCTGCAGTCCTTATTTAGGGAGGTGGTGTTAGACTCAGGGTTGCCCCAAGGCCTTCTGCTGCCTGAGCCAAATGGCAAGGTGGTGCCCTCCTGCTTTCTTTTCCATAGACAATGTGAGTTGCATGGAAAACAAATAGAAGGGAAAACCTGGGGTTCTACTTGCTAGTAAGATCCCTAAGTGCAAAAAGGGAAAGGAGCCACTAAAGATGAACCAGACCTACCGTGTGGAAAAATCATCAATTACATGGGTGGGGAAGGGAAGGGAAAGAAGCTATGAAGGGCCCCTTCCTCTGGATAGTTTCCAAGACATCCTATTTTAAGCCACTAAAGGCATCCTATTTCTAAGCAGAACATCCATCTTCAGAAGCAGCCTCTTTGGCCAGCCCTCACATCAAAGATGCCCCATAAGAAGAGGAAGAAGAAAGCTGGCTCAGGGAGAAGCGGACTGCTAAAGAATTTCTTGGATGTAGCTTTCCCGATCTGTACCTTGACTGCAGAAGTCATGTGGGTATTGGAGTACGAGGCCCAGAAGCACCTGAAGATGGACCCTGGGAGGGAGGGAGGCTGTACCATGGGCTACCTTTCGTGTGCCCCATGCAGTAAGCTGACCTGCACTGTACGCCGTTCACTATACTGCAATTTGGAGGCAATTTGACCTGTTATTGGTCACAGTGAAGGAGGACCCTTGACTGGCCCACAAGGGCAAAAAACAGCTCTCCTGCTCCCCCTTTCAAAGCATCCATGGGAAGGAGGTCCTCATCAACCCCTTTCTCATGTTTAGATGTAAATGTCCTCTCTGCAGACGAAGAACACCAGAGCAATTGGGTAAGGACATGTTCACCTAAATCCTGTCTTTGTGGGTCTGTGGAAGGAGAGAGGGACCCCCTCTTTCCTGGCCGTTATTGGATATTATTTTTTTGTGAAGATACAGAGTTTATTTGGAAGTTATGATTGCGATGTTCATTACCACCCACTTGGAAGATTGACACTCCACAAAATAATCCACTTCAAAAATGAAAATAGGAATTATTGAAATACAAAAATAAATATACTTAATTGAAGAACAGTGATATCCCGCTTGATTCTTCTGTGTTTCAACAAGAGCTTGCCTTGCACTGAAGCCCAAACCTCCTCCTTCCTTTCCGCAGGCACGAGTGACACGGTCCATCGGAGAGATCATCAGCCACATCAGGAACAGCACTCACTTGGAGGTGTGCAAATATAATTTGCTGTGGGCACTACTTTCACTTGATCAATACATACATATAGACACATGCTAACTGGAGTATTCACAAGACAAACAAGGATGCTTGAGAGATGCTTTAAAAGCTGCACCATAAATTGATTATACCATTCCTATGGATATAGGAAGAGGATAAGCGTGACCCTTCCTTCTTTTACACCACAGGGCTTGCTTTCTCTTTCTTAGCCCACAAAAGCCCTGAAAGTGAATCCCTGATTCCTCCCCATCCTTTCTCCCTCCCTCCTCCCTTCCTTCAGTTCCTTCTCGTCGCTCAAGTTTTAGCTGCAGGGTGTGTTTTTGTTGTCCAGCCAAGAAAGTTTGGCCTTTGTATTGTGTCATCTGAATGCTGCCCAAAACATAAATCAGAAAAGAGGGCGGAGGGCAGGTTGGATGCCAATCTGTCAGGGATGCTTTGAATGTGATTTTCCTGCTTCTTGGCAGGGGCTTGGACTGGATGGCCCACAAGGTCTCTTCTAACTCTGTGATTCAGTGGGCCCTTCCACACAGCTCTATATCCCAGAATATCAAGGCAGAAGATCCCACAATATCTGCTTTGAACTGGCTTATCTGAGTCTACTCGCAGATAGTGTGGGATTTCCTGCCTTAATGTCTTGGGATATAGGGCTGTGTGGAAGGGTTCTATGATCCTTCAGCAGCTTAGCTTCTTTGCAAACTCAGGCTGGGGCCCCTTCCACACAGCTGAATAAAATCCCACATTTTCTGCTTTAAACTGGAATATATGGCAGTGTGGACTTGGATAACCCAGTTCAAAGTGGATATTGTGGGATTTTCCACCTTGATGTTCTGGGTTATATAGCTATGTTGAAGGGCCCTTTTCACTGCCTTGGTTCAGTGATATGTTATGATAGGTGTTGTAGTTTTATAAGGTCTTTGGCCTTTTCTGCCAAAGAGTGCTGGTGCCACTACTTGCTTGATGACATATCATTGAGCTATGGCTGTTCAAGTGGTGCCAAACTGCATTCATTCTACAGTGTAGATGTACCCTGACGCCCCTTCTGCACTGCACTTCTCTGTTACTAGCAAGCCCAAAGTCTGAAATACCTTCTGAAGCGACAGCATGACCAGGAAACCTTTGTGTAGTACTTTTTGACCAAAAATAACAACAAAAATTTAAAATTGTTGCTGAGTTTAATAAAATATGTGGATTCTTAAAAAGTTAATTTGTGTTAATTCTATGTAATGTAATTATAGGAACATAATGGTGTAAGTAAACTGGTTTGTAAGGTAACTCTTTTATTCACGTATTTTTCAGTGATTGGGTTTGGGGGGGGGGCGATACTGTTTGCTTACACTTGAAAATTACCTAGGGCCGGCCCTACTCAGGCCCTTCATAAACTTAACTATTAACGTACAATACAATTTTATTAAGCTATTGCTTGATCTTTGTTCTTCAGAGAGCATTGTTTCAGCTGCACCATTTGGGCAAAATTACTATGCTTTGAAAATGCCTCCCAATCATTTCCTGACAGCTATATTGATGTACAGACCTCTTCAGATGCTATTTTATGGGCCTCTTCTTTTTGAGGCAAGTGTTGTGATTCAAGCATATTTGGTTACTATCTATGAAATAATTTACTGCTCTCCTTTTCAGACATCTCTCTGCATGGGCAGTGATCAAAACCGTACTTCCAGCTTGCAAAAATGATGGTTATAGTGAATGGGTGGTGAGCAGGGAAAGTGTAGAAGAGAAACTTTACAGAGAAATTCTCATTCAGATCAGTTCAGATTTGGATCCAGGCTTAGTCATATTTAGAGCAGAAGAATTGGTGTCACGTTGGTCAAATTAGTCCTAGAGCTGATTAATTTCAATAAGTCCCTAATGAGCATTTGCACAGTTAAAACTTGTGCGCCAACTGCGCCCGTACCTTGGGAAGTCTGACTTGGCCACGGTAGTCCACGCTCTGGTTACATCCCGTATAGATTACTGCAACGCACTCTACGTGGGACTGCCTTTGAAGACTGTTCGGAAGCTTCAACTGGTCCAACGGACAACAGCCAGATTGATAACAGGAGTGGCACTCAGGGAGCGTACAACACCTCTGTTGCACCAGCTCCACTGGCTACCAGTTTGCTACCGGGCACAATTCAAAGTGCTAGCTTTAGCCTTTAAAGCCCTTAACGGTTCTGGTCCAACTTACATGTCCGAACGCATCTCTTTTTATGAACCTTCAAGATGCTTAAGATCATCCGGAGAGGCCCTGCTCTCGGTCCCGCCTGCTTTGCAGGCGCGACAGGGGACGAGAGACAGAGCCTTTTCAGTGGTGGCTCCTCGGCTTTGGAACGCCCTTCCAAATGACATCAGATTAGCCCCCTCCCTCCTGACATTTCGGAAGAAGGTCAAGACCTGGCTATTTGACCGGGCATTTGCAAATGAAGTATGATTATCAAATAGAGACCTAAGGAACGACGACGATGCAACTGGAAATCGACTTAATAATGAGACGCTGATATTGTGTTTTTAATGTTAAATGTTAAATTGTATATGTTGAAATTGTATTGATAACTGTTGCTTTGTTTGTCTTGAGCAGTTCCTGCTATTTGTACACCGCATTGAGTCGCCTTCGGGCTGAGAGAGGCGGTCTAGAAGCAAAGTAAGTAAATAAATAAATAAATGACTTTGTAACAACATTTGAAAAATGATTTGTTCCTGGTTTGAAAGTGTTATTTCCTGTTTAATTGTGTAATACTACTTACTTCAAAAAATAGTTGTTATACTCCAGAAATTACGTTCTTGTGGCTGCCAATGATGAATTGGTTGAAACTCTGTGTTTATTGAAAAACTGTAGCAAAATGTGCTGCAGGATGTTCCGCAAAAACAAAGTCTTTGCAGTTCAGTATACCTTTTCCATGTTTTTATGATAGAACCAATTAGGAAATGACATGTATAACCCAGTGTTATGAATAAACCTCAATTGGTTTTATGGGGGATATTATTATTCCATGATTGAACCTTCTCTTTCTGTTTTTGTTTCTTTTTTGTCACATGGTAACCTGCTTGTATTGTATTTGGCTTTTTTATAACTATTTTTGGACTGTTTTATGTCAGAAACATTGAAAATTAGCAATGTATTTTTAATTTTAAAAATATTCATTGGACACTGAAAAGGTTAAATTGCAATGACTAAGCAAAACCCATAGGGTGGTAATATAAGCAGTTGTGCCTGTAGAGTTGTCAGTCCCTGTGTGAGAAGGCCTGGTGTGAGAAGCTGCATGAGAAAGAAGCCCAGTGAGCAAAGAAACAAAGAAGGAAGTATAAAGAACTTTGTTTGAGTTAGGGGAACCTTATTTTTGTAAATAGTGCAACCATATTATTTTGCTACAAAGAAAAGCCTCCAAAGGTTGAGATAACATCGGTCTGTGTGTTTCTGTTCTTTAAATAATAATAATAATAATATATTTATATTCCACTCTATCTCCCCGAAGGGACTCAGGGCGGATTCCAAACATAAAAGGCAAACATTCAATGCCAAAATACAAGAGGAATACATCAATACTAACATCCTGCAGCGCCTAACATCCTGCTTTGCAGCAGCTGCAGAAATGTTTGGGCTGGAAGTCAGCCTGAAGAAAACGGAAGTCCTCTACCAGCCCGCACCACAGGAAGAACACCATCATCCCCACGTCAGCATAGGCAAATCTGTGCTTAAATCCGTTCAGCAGTTCACCTACCTGGGAAGCATCATCTCTTCAGACGCCAAGATTGACAAAGAGATTACAGATTATCAAAGGCATATAGTGCATTTGGAAGGCTTCACAAAAGAGTCTGGAGCAACAAGCACCTGAGGCAAAGCACCAAAATCAGTGTGTACAGAGCTATCGAACTGTCTATTCTCCTGTATGGGTCTGAAATATGGGTCACCTATCGCCAATACCTACGACTCCTCAAATGCTTTCATCGGCGCTGTCTTCGCACAATCCTAAATATACACTGGACTGACTATGTGACAAATGTTGCTGTCCTTGAGCAAGCAGGGATCACCAGCATTGAGGCCATGCTATTGAGAACACAGCTGCGCTGGGCAGGGCACATCTCTAGGATGGAGGACCACCGCCTTCCAAAGATACTACTCTATGGTGAACTCGCCACGAGTCAGCGCAAGAGAGGTGCCCCCAAAAAGAGATATAAGGACTCCCTGAAACAACATCTCAGGCTCGGCCAGATTGATCACCAACAATGGTCCACCCTGGCCTCACATCGGGAGGCATGGAGATGCACTATCCACAATGCTGCGGCCTCTTTCAAGAAGACATGCCGAATGGGTCTTGAAGAGAAACGACAACGCAGAAAGAACCGCAACTTGGAAACAACAGCACCCAAGGAGACTTTCTTCTGTGCTTTCTGCAACCGAACTTTCCTATCTCAGATTGGCCTTTTTAGTCATCAACACGCTTGTAAAAAGCGTGGGATGATTCCTTCCTAAGAATCTTCGTTCGCGAAGTAATGCCGAGGAGGAGGCCTGTAGAGTTGTCAGCCTCTGTGTGGGAAGGCCTGGTGTGAGAAGCCGCATGAGAAAGAAGCCCAGAAGCTGGAAGCCATTTATCTGCATGAGAAAGAAGCCCAGTGAGCAAAGAAACAAAGAAGGAAGTATAAAGAACTTTGTTTGAGTTAGGGAAACCTTATTTTTGTAAACAGTGCAACCATATTATTTTGCTACAAAGAAAAGCCTCCAAAGGTTGAGATAACATCGGTCTGTGTGTTTTTGTTCTTTAAATAATAATAATAATAATATATTTATATTCCACTCTATTCCCCCGAAGGGACTCAGGGTGGATTCCAAACATAAAAGGCAAACATTCAATGCCCAAATACAACAGCAATACATCAATACTAACCAAATTTAAACACTTTTGGCTACTGGTGCTGGATCATGATGCTGCTAATAAGTTACTCTGCCGTGAATTTATGGGGAGGGTCTTTTGTTAATAAGCCCACTAAGCCAACATTTTGTTTGTTTTGGTTAGCTTGGGAATATAACTCCAATAAATTGTTTTTGGCTGCTGAGTCATCTAAAATTGCCTCGTGATATAATCGCCTCTGAACTGTATATGATTCTTCAGTTAGGGATAATCAAAGCAGGGCAGCCATTTGGCCAAATTCTTTGGATCCAGTTCTGGGTTCCACATTTTTACGAAGGGCAAGGATAAATTAAAATGCATCCTGAGAAGATTGAGCAAAATAATAAAAAGTAAATTCTACAAGTGTCGCACACCGGCTGAGAACCAGGGCCCTTTAAATATTCACACAACCATGGCTGGAAATAACAGTATATTTATTGAAGTAATGTCCAAAAAAACCCCCAGTAAACATGAAAATAGCCAAGGCAGAAAGCATTCGAGAAAACTCCAGGAAATGTTCCCAAAGCCTCAGGCTAATTATGTTGTAAGGTCTCTGAATATAAATCCACTAAGAAGCAACAGAACTTAAAACTAGGTTAGTCCCAAAAAAGGCAAGCTCAAAGTTCTGTCATGAATGACCAAAAAATCATGAATTTTTTCATGGAACTGCTTGCAGTAGAATCAAAAGTTGACCAGGAACTGAATTTCAGCCTTTACAGGGCTAATAACAAGATCTCCACATTCTAACATTTCCCTCCCTTTTCCCTGGGAAAGTAACAGAATCAGCAAGCCAGGTGTCTCAATTCCCGCCCACTGGACTCTCAGAAAAACTACATTCCCTTCACTGCTTTTCCAGAGTTTCATCACCTTGGCCCTGCACTGAAAATCACACAGATCTCTGCACACCACCACAACCCACAACCCCTGAAGCCACAGAAGCCACAGGCCCAACAACAAGTAATGTTTGAAAGACCTTGGTATATTTAGACCGAATAAGAGAAGACATGATATGTGTTCAAATATTTTAAAGGAACATCATGCAGAAGATGGGTCTGCTGTGAAGGATAGGACTAGGATCAATTTGCAAGGAAGCAAATTTCATGATATTGAGACAGTGAATTCGTTCTTAATAGTGAGAGTTATTTTTCAGTAGAATGCAATACTTTTAGGGGTGTTGGATTCTACTTCGCTAGAGATATTTAAACAGAAAATGGATGAGCATCTAGTAAACATAGTTTACATCTGCTTTGAACCATGGTGGTACAACGGGTTAAACCCTTGTGCTGCTGAACTGCTGATCTGAAGGTTGGCCATTCAAATCCATGAGACAGGGTGAGCTGCCATCTGTCAGCTACAGCTCTTGCCAATCTAGCTGTTCAAAAACATGCAAATGTGAGTAGATAAACTGGTACTGCTTCGGCAGGAAAAGGCAAGAGACATTCCAAGTAATCTTGTCGGCCACACAACCAGGAGATGACAACACAGGGTCCTCGGCTTGAAAATGGAGAGGAAAAGCACCTCCCAGAGCCAGAGATGAGCATTGCTTCCAGAAGCCGGAAATGAAAGGAGAAGCCTCTATCTTTGTGTTTGGGTGTCTCATTGTATGTGATTGTAAAGGCATTTAATGTTTGCCTATGTCTGTTTTAAATGCTGTAATCTGCTTTAAGTCTCCTAGGGGAGAAGGGCGGAATATAAATAAAGTGTATTATTATTATTATCTCTACTAAAATGACTCTTCCAATTTTTCTTGAGTTCCATGAAAAGCCTTGTACTTTAAACCATATTGTTGACTTATCGAGTGTTATCAAAAGTGACTCATAATTCTACACATGAAATTAGGTTTGATGACAATATTTAGAAATGGTGCAAACTTTTTTTAAAAAAAATTCCGGGCTAATACTGGTTCCTCTATTATATCTACAAACAAAACAAGCCAGGAATGTATACAAAGTTTAATATACTCATAAATTCTTACATGCATATGTCATATATTATCTATAGTGATTTACACATTACAAAACACGTGGTATCGGAGAGGGAACTCCTTTCCGCTGATTCCCAGCACATGAAGAGTTCGTACTCACGCTACTCGTAGGCGTGCCATGTATAATCCGGCGTAAACCGTCATTAAGCATCCCTAACCGCTCTACTCAACCGAATTTGGAACTTTCCATGGTGTATTCATGCCGGATTTTACAAGTGCCTCATTTGAGGAGCATTAGGACACCTTTATTTTTTCAGTGTTCAACTGGTGTAACCTAACCACGACGCTTAATGATGGTTTACACCGGATTATACATAGCACGCCTACGAGTAGCGTGAGTGCGAACTCTTTATGTGCTGGGAATCGGCGGAAAGGAATTCCCTCTCCGATACCGCGTGTTTTGTAATGTGTAAATCACTATAGATAATATGTTATGACGCATGCATGTAAGAATTTATGAGTATATTATACTTTGTATACATTTCTAGCTTGTTTTGTTTGTAGATACAGAACATATAGTAGCTGAATCTCTTTGTGTTAGATACGATCCTCTATTATACCAGCATTTCAAACCACAAAGTAAATAAAAAATACAGTAAGCGAATGAGAGTTTATTATTTATTATTCTGTACAGTAGAATGTCAATCATGCTTGCTTACATTATGAAAAAGTGTACAAATGCTATGCTGGCAATCATTTTACATTAGTTTTGCTTTAAAAAAAATTAAAAAGCAAATTATAAAATACTTGTTTATTTTTAGGAAAATAAAATATCAGAAACTAGCATTTATGAATGATTAAACAAGTTTCAGTCATTCCATTAAATGTGCTAATAAGTACAGTTAGAGCTGAAACAGTTTTTAAAATAACGAAATATCAAGTTGACAATTTAAAATTTACATGTATTATTAATAACATTTAGACAGGGTGTAGAACAGGAGACTTAAGAAACTGGTGCCACTGCACTCTCATATAATAACATAGAATCATAGAGCCATAGAATCATAGTTGAAAGAGATATTTTGGGCCATCCAGTCCAACCCACTGCCAAGAAGCAGGAAAATTGCATTCAAAGCACCCCCGAAAGATGGCCATGTAGCCTCTGTTTAAAAGCCCCCAAAGAAGGAGCCTCCGCTACACTCTGGGGCAGAGAGTACCACTGCTGAACAGCTCTCCCAGTTAGGAAGTTCTTCCTAATGTTCAGGTGGAATCTCCTTTCCTGTAGTTTGAAGCCATTGTTCTGCATCCGAGTCTCCAGGGCAGCAGAGAACGCTTGCTTCCTCCTCCCTGACTTCCTCTCACATATTTATACATGGCCCTCATTACGTCTCCTCTCAGCCTTCTCTACTGAGAGACTGAGAGGAGACATCGGGTTGACTTACTTTTTTCTTTTCAAGATTGAACAGGCAAGGGTTATAATGGGCTATAGAGGTGATATGACCAGCATGGATTAATTTACAGCTATAGAAACTCCTCTCCCCTTTTCCAGAGCCGTGTCAATAAGTAAATTTGAATCTCCAGTCACTTTTTGTGGATAGAGCACAGTTTATCAGTTTGACACAAATAAACCTGGGAGGGATGGGAGAAAGGATTAGAAGCAACAACCAATGAGTGCAATACACAACCATCCAATAAGCCATAATTACTGCATACAGCCGGTTCTCAATGGAAAAAAAAACACATAATGGGGCATGGGAGGAAGGTGGCCCTACTAGGACTGATCCCATCAGTCCTAGTAAGTAATAGGAGAAGCTGCAGCCAAAACATATCTGGAGACCCAAATATACTATATTTGTTTTAGAATCAGCAAAAACAAGTTAAGACAAAGTTTATCCTGTCCCTAGAAAAGGCCATGGTGGTTGCTGCTTACATTTAAGTAAGTTCAAAACTGGGAACACAATGTATTGTCGAAGGTTTTCATGGCCAGAATCACTGGGTTGCTGTAACAGCCCGAAAAACTTATAGTAACTCTGGGAACGTAATACTTAGCTCATCCCTTTATAAGACTAGCTCATCATTACATATGATTATGAAATGGCTTTGTCAAAATGCATTCCAATACTAAACACATCTACAAATCTTCATCGTCCTATTGTATATACACCAACGGCCAAATGTTTTGCCTATAGTCAAACTCCAGGGCTCCCACTGATGCAAACAAAGATTAAACTTTACAATTCTCCAGTGTTTAAAACATAGATCATACATTGGCAATTTTCTACTTGCTTTCAACTAATTACATTCATTTACTTGTCTCTGGATCACATCCATCATATAGAACCACTGGAATTTACTTAAACCAAAAAAATATATGTAAATTTGAATTCCATTTTCAAATGCGGAAGGCAAAGGATTGGAAAGAAACTCAAGGCACCGCTCAGCTTCCAAAAGGTTTACATTCATTTCAGTTAAGTGAACCAATCTATGTGCTAAACCTCTAACTTTTTATAATTGTAAAAATAATTTTTTAAGAATTGTTTGCTAATTGGCACCTATCTATTGAAAAGAATGGGATATTGAGAGATGCACGTACTGTATGTTTTAATGCACTCAGATAAAGTGCATTAAAATATTAATTTTAATATTAATTTTAATATTAATTAATATTTTCTGATAAAATTTTACCAACACTTAAAATGTGCTAACACATTTTAAAACACTTAAACAATATTACAAAATGAATTTTCTATTTGCCTTAATTTCAGTTCCGAGTATTACATATTTGCATTCTACATTTTAAGATCTTTCAAATTAATTTACATATGGCAAAAATTATTCCAAGCCTTCAAATTACTTTTTGGAAGCACTAATTTCTAGCTAACATATTTATATACATCAATTAACATTCTTTTTTAAGGCTGACCCAAAGATTATTTAAAAATGAGTTTATTTTACTACACGAACGCAGACGATGTTTAGTGATGAAAAAATAGCAATGGAGTTCTCAGTTGAGATGGAAAGTGGATGCTTCTTTTAGAGCACTTTTGTAATGGAGGCCTTAATAAAGAAGCAATTTTCCCCATGCTGTGATGTGAAAATAAATCTTTTAATGGTAAATTATTGTAAAAAGGGGGGGCTATTTGGAACATAGCAATAATGTTTACATTGTTGGTTTCAGGAGTACACCTATACCACTTTGGTCAGATTGTGAGTTTTGGCACGGATAAAAATTGTGATTCAATTTTTTTTGGAATTAACTTCTTTTTGGTCACTTCTTGGTTTAGTTATCTTCTTGGGACCAGAAGGGGCAGAGTTGGCCGTCTTCAAATTTTGTTTTGGTACCCCATTGCGTCCAGAGCTTTTAGCACTCTGGCTTTTATTAGGAGTTACTCGCAGCTTCTGTTCTTGGAGACGCTGTTCCCATCGCTATGAGAAACAATGAGAAAACAAAGCAAACATAGTGGGAGGGAAGGAGAGAGACAGAGAGAGATCATGAATTAGTGACCAGTGATGACCATTGACTTGCAGGACAATGGAGTGGTGGATCCACTGTGGATTTCAATCCAAAGTTTAAAGAACCTGTCCTAAACACCAGCCACATCCACTCTCCCCACATAAAAATATTAGCTCCATTTCCTCAACTAGTGCTTCCAGAAGTGGGAGATTTAACAAGGCCCTACAGTTGTTATGTCAGGCAACACTTCTGGAATCAAAATAACACATCTGAAATCTAAATAATACTTAGTAGTTGGATGAACAGAAGAAAAAGATGAGTGGGGAATGCAATGTTTAAGGAGATAGATGCCAAGAGAGGAAGGTCAGAATTTAAAGAAGAAAAGGGTGGCAGCAATTTCTTCAAGCAATTGTCTGTCAAAACAACCAAAAACAACAGCAGCAACAGCAACAACAACACACCACTAAACAGTTCTTTGAAGGCATAAGCACACAAGAGGAAGAGGCTATGCAGTTTTTCAATTATGTTAAAATTCAGTTTTTAAAAGTTCTGGGAATAAGAATAAAGCTCAATGGGAGAAACACAAAAGAGGGATGCTTTGCTCCTTATACATATATACGGATGGCAATTCCACAGAAAATTGTCAATGTGGAATCAATTGAGAAGTACCTGAACTTTATTTAGAGACACAGAGTGGTGCACTGGTTACAATGTTGGACGTGAACTTGGGAATCATGGAACTCCCTTGGTGGCTTTCAGCTGGCCAAAGCTCAACCTGACCTATCTCAGAGAACCGGTGTTGTGAGGATAAAATGAGAAGAGGAGAGCCATGCCTGTGGAGATGTAAGTGGAACTAACAAATAAGCAATAAATTATACATGGAAGCAGATGGATCTCATCTTTCCCATGCTCCCAATGTTAGTTGGCTTCTCTCCATGAGGATCACTTTTGTTGAACCTCAATCTGTTTTTGGTCCCACCCTTCTGTTTTTGACCCAGTCTGTCACTGGAGTATCAATAGATATTACAAGGTGCTTGTTTATAAAGCTATTGTCCTCCTAACCCTGTTATATGCCTGCAAAATTTGGACTGTCTACAGATGTCACACTCAACTCCTGGAACAATTTCATTAGATTTGCCTCTGAAAAATCCTGCAAATCTCCAGGGGAAACAGGCAGACAAATGTCAGTGTGCTGGAAGAAGTAAGGACCACCAGCATTGAAGCAACCCTCCTATGCCATCAACTCCGTTGGACTGGTCACGTTGTCCAAATGCTCGATCACTGTCTCCCAAAGCTCGAGAACTACCAACTCAAGAATGGAAAACAAAATGTTGTTGGACAGGAAAAGAGATGGGCTTAAAGCCAACCTTAAAAAACTGTGGCATAGACACGAACAACCCTTGAGCACTCTAACTGGAGGTCAGCTGTGGCCAGTGCTGCAGAATTTGAAGAGACATGAATGGAGGGTGAAAGGGAGAAACGTGTCAAGAGGAAGGCACGTCAAGCCAACCCTGACCAGGACTACATTCCATCTGGTAACTGATGCCCTCACTGTGGAAGAACATGTGGATCAAGAATAGATGTTTACAGTCACCTATTGACCCACCGCTAAGACTCTACACTTGGAAGGCCATCATAGAATCATAGAGTTGGAAGAGACCTCATGGGCCATCCAGCCCAACCCCCAGCCAAGATGCAGGGAAATTGCATTCAAAGAACCTCTGACAGATGGCCATCCAGCCTCTGTTTAAAAGCTTCCAAAGAAGGAGCCTCCACCACACTCCAGGGCAGAGAGTTCCATTGTTGAACAGCTCTCACAATTAGGAAGTTCTACCTAATGTTCAAGTGGAATCTCCTTTCTTGTAGTTTGAAGCCATTGTTCCACGTCCTAGTCTCCAGGGCAGCAGAAAACAAGCTTGCTCCCTCTTCCCTATGGCGTCCTCTCACATATTTATACATGGCTATGATGTCTCCTCTAAGTCTTTGTTTCTTCAGGCTAAACATGCCCAGCTCTTTAAGCTGCTCCTCATAGGGCTTGTTCTCCAGACCTTTGATCATTGTAGTCACCCTCCTCTGAACACATTCCAGATTGTCAATATCTCTCTTCAATTGAGGTGCCCAGAATTGGACACAATATTCCAAGTGTGGTATAACCAAGGCAGACTAGAAGGGTAGCATGACTTTCCAGGATCTAGACACTATACTCCTATTGATGCAGGTCAAAATCCCATTGGCTTTTTTTGCCACCGCATCCCATTGTTGGCTCATTTGGACAATGAGGGATCACCTAAGTAAGTAAGTGCTATCATTGGAGTAGCAATTCAAATTATCCCTCTATTTAATAATTAAAATATGTTTATTGATTCAGTCCACCTAACCTAAGCAGGAGTGATGGGGACAACACTGCAAGAGAGCAACAGGGCAGTAAAAGTGAATATCTCCCTAGTCAAAGCAAAATTGGCTGTGTTTTTCTGGTAAAGCTCAACCGAAGGGAATTTCCAACAAGATAAATAGAGGAAGGCAAAAATCCCCCAAAACAGTTTGGAAAGGGTTTTGATGAGCCTGCCAAGGAAGTGGTCATTTCAGTGTATCCTCCTGCAATCTTGTGGTGCAGAGGGAAAGGCCTTAGTGTTGTGTTCATGTAACAACAGCTTGTTTATACACCGATGAGTCTGATGTTTCTGTGCAGCTGAATAGGGCTGCTTGAATATGCTGGCTTCATGGCTAGCCACAACAATAGCCATAGCCCTTGATTGTGCCATAACTCTCCAAAGTTTCCCTTCCTGTGCTCTATCTTAAGTGGTGAATGTGAGAAAAATGTTTTATTTGAATTACATCATGTTTACCTAAAACCAATCCCTTTGTTAATGTTTGCTCGTTGGCCACTGACTGGAAGCCAATTTTCCTTTATAGAAAATTGAAAGGAGATATTCATCACATCTTCTAGAAGAGCTCTTAGAAATATCAAATAAGTGTCTTACCTTAAACCTTTTGCTTAGGGGTTCCTTCCATTTTTCAACTGAGCACCCATCAAGAAGCATCAATCTGATATTATGGTAGAAACAAGAGGGACACAAAAGAACGTAAGTTTTGTAGATTCCAGCATTGTTAGGTGTGTTTCAGGCTTCAGACAACAACTCATTTACCTGGAAATAACATTCCACTTAGACTCTGTATGACTTAATTGGGAATAGACATTATAGGATTTCACTGTGAGTTTATTTCCTTGAGGATTTGAATGTTTAAATGTTTGACTGAACGATGCCAAATCATATAGAGCAATTCTATGGTAGTAAGGGAAATAAATAATGGCATAACACTCCTCTGACATATTGGGTAACCATAGAATCATAGAGTTAGAAGAGACCCCATGGGCCATCCAATCCAACCCCCTGCGAAGAAGCAAAAAAATTGCATTCAAAGTACCCCTGACAGATGGCCATCCGGCCTCTGTTTAAAAGACTCCAAAAGAAGGAGCCTCCACCACACTCCAGGGCAGAGAGTTCCACTGCTGAACAACTTTCACAGTCAGGAAGTTCTTCCTAATGTTCAGGTGGAATCTCTTTTCCTGTAGTTTGAAGCCATTGTTCTGCGCCCACGTCTCCATGGCAGCAGAAAACAAACTTGCTCCCTCCTCCCTATGACTTTACCTGACATATTTATACATGTATTTACTTATTTATTGACTTCATTTATATTCTGCTCTTCTCACTCCGAAGGGGACTCAGAGCGGATTACAGTACATATACTTGCAGACAATCCCTGCAGTTCAACATATATAGACATATTTTTAGACATATATTGACGAACATAGACGAACAAAGAGGCAAACTTCTGGCCACCAGGGGGAGCTGACGCACTCCTCATCTCTCTCAGTGTTTTTTTCCAGCGTCCCTTGTTGTTCTTCCGCAATCTTCAGCGACTCCTGGAATTCTTATGGCTTCATAAATCAGTCAAAATTTGCCTCCCCACTTAATGTGGTACCTTTATCTCCTACTTGACAAATGAACTGTCTTTCGGGCTGCAAAGACAGCAGGCTACACTTAAGGTGGGGCACCCACCACGACCCAGGCAGGCCTCAAACTCATGACCTACAGGTCAGAGAGATCTTATGCCGCTGACACTTAGCCAGCTGCACCACTTCCCGGTCCTACATGACCCTCATCATGTCTCCTCTCAGCCTTCTCTTCTGCAGGCTAAACCTGGCAAGCTCTTTCAGCTGCTCCTCATTGGGCTTGTTCTCCAGACCCTTGATCATTTTAGTTGCCTTCCTATGGAGACATTGCAGCTTGTCAACATCTCCCTTAAACTGTGGTGCCCAGAATTGGACACAATATTCAAGGTGTGATCTGACCAAGGCAGAATAGAGGGGTGGCATGACCTCCCTGGATCTAGCACTATACTCCTATTTATGCAGACCAAAATCCCACTGTCTTTTTTAGCTGCCGCATTGTTGGCTCATATTTAACTTCTTGTCCACGAGGACTCCAAGATCTTTTTCACACATACTGCTGTCGAGCCAAGCGCGCCCCCATTCTGTATCTTTGCATTTCATTTTTCTGCCTAAGTGGAGTATCTTCCATTTATTTTGTTAGTTTTGACCCATCTCTCTAATCTGTTAAGATCATTTTGAATTCTGCTTCATAACAAATAAGGTCACAATTCAATACAGCCAAAAAAGAGACGGGGAAACAAAGCTGCTCAGATTATGCAATTTAGCTTTCACAAGATGCAAGTCTCTTTATTATGAATCTAGATCTAATGTTATGATTATCCAAAATAGATATGTCATTCATTCTGGAGTATAACAAATACTTTCAAAGTAAATACTACATGATTAAACAGGAAATAATACTTTCAAACCAGGAACAGGAAAAAAATCAAATTTTGTTATATAGTGCTATCTAATGGTCCAGATTTCGTGTCCACATATTTATATACTACATAGCCATGACTGTACCTGAGCCTGGAATCTAAGCAATACAGGACTGTGTTACTACTTGAATAAGAGACTAGGAAGGATCTTCAGATAGGACCAGGAAATAATCCTGTCTTGAGACATTCCATCAGTCAGAGCTAGCCATACTGGGCTAAATGGAGATGGAAGTCTACCTTAGGACTAGCCTAAGCCTAGTGAGACTGGCAGTGGCTACATCTCACTCCACATAAAGGACCTTCCAATGTCCTGGTACTTTGGCCTCTACTACATCTTTCTCCCCACTCTTAGAACCCTTCCGCACTGCCCTATAAACCAAGATCTGATCCCAGATTATCTGCTTTGAACTGGATTATATGAGTCTACACTGATCTGATTATCTGATTACCTGGTATAATCAGATAATCTGGGATCAGATCCTGGTATATAGGGAAGTGTAGATCCAGCCTTAGATAGTGTTGCCTACTAGGAGATTTTATCCCAGATTATATGAGTATCCTAAAAAATAAAGGGTGCAAACCAACAAGAGGTTGGTTTGCACACAAATTCTATACTTCTAAATTGAATTTTGCTGTGATATGTGCATGGATAGTCTGATACTAGGATACTAGCATGCTATTGTATTTTTGCATTTGAGAGAAGAAGAAAAAATAACTATAATGTATGAGAAGAAATCCTTATGTCTTTGTTGGTCACAGCACTGTGTCAGACTGAACATCTGTGATGAGCTTTACCATTATGGTCTCAGTTCAACATAGACTTCCATGTCCTTTAAGCCAAGACCGAGGCCACAATATAATCATAAAAATCATGTTGTGATAGAAACAAAAATGTGGTATTTACTTCAGCGCTCTTCCAAGCAAGACACCAGTACTGCTGACATTTTTTTAAGCCACTGTAACTCAAACCCTGTTTATGTATCACCAGTTCAATGAGAAACACAATGTTTTGTTTTGCTGTCTTGTTCAAATCCCTTAAGAAAGCATATAAAATAAAAAACCTCAGTGACCTTTAGAAGCATCCCCGGAGACTCCACCAATTAAAAGAAAGAATTAACAGCTCACAAATGTAAAAAAAATGCATACACACTCCAATGAATGAAAAAAAACTACAGAGACTGAAAAATCAACAAAACCCTGTGAGTGCTAAATACAGTATATGCTCCAGTATAAGATGAGTTTTTCAGACCTTTTTTTAGACTGAAAAGGTCCCCCTCGGCTTATACTCGAGTCAAAGTTATTTATTATTTTACCCTGTTATTATTTTTATTTTGATTACATTTATTATTTTACTCTATGTATTATTATTATTATATTTATGTTATTTTTCTCTATTTATTATTGTTATTATTACATTTATTATTTTTCTCTATTTATTATTATTATTATAACATTTATTATTTTACTCTCATTATTATTGGAAGGATACATAAGCATGTTTACATTGAAGAAGGTTAGAGTAATGGTCTAATCAGAGTTGGACAGTTATCTTACAGGGAGTTTTTTGTAGGTATTCAAAAACATTTAACCTATTGATGCCTCAATTAATGTAATTTTATTGGTATCTATTTTTATTTTGAAATCTACCAGTAGCTGCTGCATTCCCCATCCTCGGCTTATACTTGAGTCAATACTTATTTTCCCAGGGGGGGTTTTTTGGTAGTAAAATTAGGTGCTTCGGCTTAGATTTGGATCGGCTTATATTTGAGTATATACGGTAATATGGTAAATGAATTGGAATACTGTTGAGAGAATGAACAAGAGGACTTCAAATGTAGAATTTTGTAATTTTTCTTTACTATAATAATAATATAATACACTTTATTTATATTCCGTTCTCACCCCGAAGGGGACTCAGAGCGGATTACAACACACGGCAGACAGTCCAAATCATATTTATATCTCAGGATTTCTCCAAGCATTCTGTAGGTCCTATTGGCAGAGCAAACTGGTTGTCTCGTAGTTACGGGCCCAAAGCTACCCACTATATTTCATGACTGAGCATAGCCACATCACTACAATGGTTCTCCATTGTATATTGAGCTACTCTGCCATCAGGGTCATCCTTGTTCATTTTAGTTGATGGATCACCTCCAAGGATACAATTGGTTCCCTTTCCTTAATATTTTTAATATGGAACTCGAGACATTTTAATATCAAACTCAAGATGCGATGTTATCATTGCTTACCTTGAGCGCCACTCATAACACATTATAAGGACATCTTGATTTGGTAGAAGGGGAGGGCACTGGCAGGAAGAATTCGTATAGAGAGGGACCAGGGAACGGGGGACTGGAGATGAAGATTTCAGCACTTCCTTCACATCAACCATCGTGGTGATTTCATTGCAGCTCCCTCTCTCCGTGCTCTTTACTTTTGCATGGATAACTGCAGCACATAGGACAGAAGTAAATGCATCATTCCACATGAGTGAAAGTTTTGGGGGGAAATGAACAGCCTGATATGACATATTTCTCAGAAACATGTCTCACAGAGTTCCACTGCACAGCACACCTGACAGTTACGTCCCATGAAACCAGGCCCGGATTAACCCCTTTTGGCGCCCTAGGCCACACTTTGGAATTACGCCCCCAAACCAACCTCTACCGCACCCCCAACACACACACTTCCTCCTCCTCTTCGCGGCGCACCCTCCGTTCTTGAGTCAAGGAAGGAGGGCGTGCACAAGGAGGAGGAAGGAAGGGAAGTCCCGCCCCCGGTGCTGGCATTGGCCCCGGGGGCTGGGCTTTCCTCCGCCTCTTCTTCGCTGCACGCCTCACGCCCTCCTTCCTTGACAAGGGGGCGATGGCAAGGGGGGGTGCCATTCCCTCCTCCCCCGCCCCCTCGCAGCGCTCTCCCCCTGCCCTCCCCCGAGAGAGAGAGAGAGTTGTGTTGTGGTTTGGGGGGGTTTGGGTCCGTGTGAATTGCGCCCCCCTTGGCTTGCGCCCCTAGGCCATGGCCTAGGGTGGCCTTATGGGTAATCCGGGCCTGCATGAAACCACTGAAATGTAAACTCTTGTTATTTCATTTCTATTGGGATACAAAACTCTGCTTAAAAATCACTATAAATTGAATTAGCACTCTGTTAAGCTTATACGTTTTTACAAGAAGAGTAAATAGTACTATATACTGTAGGTTATGACTTCCTTGCTAAAATCTAATCAACAAGCTAACATCAGGAATTCAAGATGTTGTTTCTGTTCCATATTTTAGGTCTCTTCCACACAGTCATATAACCCAGAATATCAAGGTAGATAATCCATGGATGGCCCTTCCAGACAGGCCCTATATCTCAGGGTCTGATCCCAGGTTTTCTACTGTAAACTGAATTATATGAGTTCGCACTGCCAGATAATCTGGGATAACCAAAAAAACCTGGGCTCAGATCCTGGGATATAGAGCCTGTCTGGAAGAGCCCAATATCTGCTTTGAACTGGATTATCTGAGTCCACACTGCTTTATAATCCAGTTCAATCTGAACTTTATACAGCTGTGTAGAAGGGGCTTTAGGGCTCTTCCAGACAGGATCTGATCCCAGGTTTTCTGTTTATTCCAGATTATCTGGTAGAGCGAACTCAAATAATCCAGTTTAAAGCAGAAAAACTGGGATCAGATCCAGGGCTATAAGGCCTGTCTGTAAGGGCTCTAAAATGCCAGTTTGAGTTTCCTTTATATGCCCTGGTTATCAAATGGCTGTCTGTACTCTCAAAACGGAGAACAAGAAATAAGGCGTGATTAATCTTGTTATTTAGAAATAAATTACACTATGTAACATGATTTTTGTTCCTAGGTTATAAAGGTCATTTTCTAATGGATTCTATCATAAAAATGTGGAAAAGTTTATTAAACTGCAAAAACTTTGTTTTTATAGGACATCCTGCAGCAAGTTTTGCTATAGTTTTTCAAATATCTCATCGAGTCTCAACTAATTCAACTGAGGGCCCTTCTACACAGCCCTATATCCCAGAATATCATGGCAGAAAATCCCACAATATCTGCTTTGAACTGGGTTATCTGAGTCCACACTCAGATAATGTGGGATTTTCTGCCTTGATATTCTGGGATATAGGGTTGTGTGAAACAGCCCCTAGTTTGTACCAGCCACAGAAACAAAGTTTCTGGAGTATAACGACTTTCAAAGTACATACCACTCAATTAAACTGGAAATAACACTTTCAAACTAGGAAGAGAACATATTTTTTTTCAAATTTAAGATATGAAGGAAGGAAACTCAACTCTTAGAGAAATATAATATATGACCTATAGGTTGTGATTCACTTATTTGAAATGCTTGAGACCAGAAATGTTCTGGAATTTTGGAGGGGGGGGGGGGGTGGATTTTGGAAACTCTGTATTTTCATATATGTGCTCCATGCAGTCATGCTGGCCACACAACCTAGGAGGCATCTACAGACAACACTGGCTCTTCAGCTTAGAAATGGAGATGAGTACCACCACCCAATCAGACCCGACTAGATTTAATGTCAAGGGGAAACCTTTACCTTTTAACCTGATTTTTGTTTCTGGGTTATAAATGTCATTTCCTATTTGGTTCTATCATAAAAACTTTTTTTTGTGGGACATCCTGCAGCACATTTTGCTCTAGTTTTCGATGAATATCTCATTAAGTCTCAACCAACTCAACATAGTTTGCGGCAGCCACAAAAACAAAGTTTCTGAAATATGACAACTACTTTCAAAGTAAGTCCTGCACAATGAAACAGGAAATAATATTTTCAAACCAGGAACAGAATTTTATCAAATTTTGTCACATAGTGCAATCTCTCTCATAGGTGCAATTATGACTAGAATTGTTCCTTTGCTCCCAAGAGCCTTACCGTAGCTGTAGTTTTTGCTCAGATACATGGCTAGGGTGGGCTTCACCTTCTTACACTTGCAGCGATCTTTGGAGCAAAAATAAGACAAAACACAGAGAGAGTTGAAAGAAATGACATAATTCAGGAAGAAGCTGGGCAAGTTTTTGGAGAGGTGGAGGAGAGTCAGTTTGGGAGAGGAGACTTCGAAGAAGAGGATGGGAGTGATGGGTGATACCAGAATTAAAACAAAAGAACAAGAATTGTTCGAAAGTATTATTCGGGCAGGACAACCAATAATTGTATGAGGGTGGAAAGATGAAAAAATGGCCGATGGAAAACTGGAATAGCGATCTATATGAGTGGGTCCAATTCCAAGTTATAACAAGCATAAGGGAGGATGATACTCAAGGAGATAAAATAAATGGAACTAAGAACAATTGGATGTCGTGATAGAAAGAAAGGGGAAACCAACACAAGCATCTTACAGAAATTAAGAAAACCATGTGTATGGTTAAAGATAATAGTATAGAATAAATATGTGGTCAGAGGAAGGGAGGAGGGGTGGGCAACATAGGTGGCTTTAATATTTTTAAAAAATAGTTGCATGTTATTTTTTTAAGGGCTGTATATAAGAAGATGTATGTCAACAGCCTGTTGAATGAAAGTGAAATGTTCCATATAACATTATTTATTTATTTATTATTTGGATTTATATGGCGCTTGGAGCAGCTTACAGTCATATATAAACACAACAAAGGTAAAACAATATATAAAACTAGATTTAATAAAAAGGTTTTCCAGCTTAGCAGTCAAATGCTAGCCGGAAAAGATGAGTCTTGCAGGCCTTGCGAAAGGAGGACAGGTCCTGCATGGCCCGCACATCACTTGGAAGGGTATTTCAGATTGACAGCGCCACTACTGAAAAGGCTCTGCACCGGGTCGATGTGAGACGGATTGCTTTGAAAGTCGGCACTTCAAGGAGGTTCTGTTGTTCGGAACGGAGTGATCTCTGGGGTTGATAGGGGAAAAGACGGTCCCTCAAATACAGCGGCCCCAGACCATGCAAGGCCTTGAAAGTTAACACCATCACCTTGAAGGTGATCCAGTGCTCGTCCAGAAGCCAATGGAGCTGCCAGTGGAGCTGCTGGGGGGATGGGCGTTATGTGACATTTCATAACAGTTTAAATAATGTACCAGGGTCCCAGAGAGCTACAAGTCATTTCACTGGGGTCCCAGAGAGAAGTCTAGCAGTGGCATTCTGGACGAGCTTAAGTTTCCGGATCACTGACAAGGGTAGGCCAACGTAAAGGGCGTTACAGTAGTCTAGTGGCTTGGAGCACCGTGGCCAGGTCGTCTCTGGATAGGTAGGGGGGCAGACACCTAGTTTGCCACAGGTGGAAAAAGGCGGTTTTGCTGACGGTGGAGACCTGGGCTTCCATCGACAGCAATGGGTCTAAAATGACCCCAAGGCTTTTAACTGAGGATGTCGGGCATAATGCCACACCATCCAAGCTAGGCAGTCGGACCTCCCCACCCACCGGGCAGCCCAGCCACAGTATCTCCATCTTTGCTGGATTCACCCTCAATCTACTGGCATGCAGCCAACCAGTAACGGCTTCAAGGCACTGTTGGAAACAAGAAGGTACAGAGTCTGGTCGGCCTTCCATTTTTAGAACGAGCTGGGTGTCTTCAGCGTACTGATAACATTTCAGCCCAAAGCTTCAGACCAGACCAGCAAGTGGTCACATATAGATGTTAAATAATAAAGGGGAAAGTTCTGCAAAATATCAATATATTATACATAACTGTTAACAGTTCTTGTGCAGTTAACAGTTATACACTGATATTTTGCAGAACTGTACGAAATTTATATATATAATTTTATATTTTATATATATGAGAGAATGAGAGGATTTGAAGAGTAGAAACTATGCATTGTGGGAAGGAAGAGGTTTGGCGTGTTCTGGAGATGAGGGTGGTCTTTGGAGAGGAAATTAAAACTCAATAAAACTTGATGAAGTGATAACTTTAGTGGAAATGAGTTTAAGTAGCAAGATGAAAGGGGTGAAGTGAGTCATTTTGAAGAGAAGAGTTGTCTTTAAAGAGGTAAGTTGGGAGGAGAGCATCAAGTCTGAAGGAGAAGGGGTCTGTTTGGGGGAAGAGGGTCAGTTTTGGAGAGGAGTGAGGAGAAGAGGATTTGGAGAGGAGATTAAATTCTGAATTGGGGAAGAAAGGAAGAGGTTTGGCATGTTTTGGAGAGGAGGGTCCTCTTTGGAAAGGAAATTTTGAGGATCAGGGTCAAGTTTGAGAGAGAAGGGGTCTGTTTTGGAAAGGAGAGTGACAAGTGGATTTGGAGATAGTTGAAACCTCTGCATTGGGGGAAGGAAAGGCTGGGGAGTTGAAAGTATGGGGAAGAAAGTCAAGTTGGAGAGAGAAGGGGCCTGTTTTTGAGAAGAGAGTAAGAAGAGGAGTTGGAGAGGAGTTGAAACGATGCACTGGGGGAAGGAAGAGTCTGGGTGCATTTTGAAGAGGATTGGCCAAGTTTTGGAGAGAAAATCTGTTTTGGGAGAATGAAGAATAGGATTTGGAGAAGTGTCAAAATTAAGAGGGCCTGCTGTTTTTGAGAAGAGTAAAAGGGATGAAAATTAATGGAGAGGGTCAAGTTTGTTTATAGAGAGGTGTTGAAATTATGAATTTGGGGTCTGTTTTTTTGAGAGAAAAGGGATCTGTTTTGGAGAGGAGAGTGAGAAGAAGAGGAGTTGGAGAGGAGTTGAAACTGGATTGGGGATGGAAGATGCTGGGTGCGCTATTTGGAGAGGGGGTTGCCTTTGGAGGGGAAAGTTTGGAGAAGAAAGTCAAGCTGGAGAGAAGGGGTCTGTTTTGGAGAGGAGACTGAGAAGAAGAGGAGGGCTTGGAGGGGAGTTGAAACTCTGCATTGGGGACAGAAGAGGCTGGGCGCCTTTTTGGAGAGGAGGGTCGGTTTTGGGAAAGGAAAGCTTGGACAAGATGGGTTCAAGAGAGAAGGGGTCTGTTTTGGAGAGGAGGGAGTGAGAAGAGAGTTTGAGAGAAAGTTTTGGAGAGAGAAGGGGTCTGTTTTGGAGAGGAGTTGAACTGTATATTGGAGAAGGAAGAAGCTGGGCGCATTTTGGAGAGGAGGGTCGTTTTTGGAAAGGAAAGTTTGGAGGAAGTTCAAGTTTGAAAGAGAAGGGGTCTGTTTTGAGAGGAGAGTGAGAAGAAGAGGAAAGTGAGAAGATTTGGAGGGGAGTTGAAACTGCATTGGGGAAGGAAGAGGCTAGGTGCCTTTTGGATAGGAAAGTGGGGTTTTGAGGGGAAAAGTTTCCAGGATCAAGTTTGAGAGAGAAGGTGTCTGTTTGGAGGAGAGAGAAGTGAGGGAAGTGAGAAGATTTGGAGCGGTGTTGACACTGAATTCGGGGAAGGAAGGGGCTGGGAGCGTTTTGGAGAGAAGAGTTGTGTTTTTGAGGGAAAAGTTTGGGGAAGAGGATCAATTTGGAGAGAGAAGGGGTCTCTTTTGAGAGGAGAGTGAGAAGAAGAGGAAAGTGAGAAGATTTGGAGCGGAGTTGACACTGAATTCGGGGAAGGAAGGGCCTGGGAGCATTTTGGAGAGGAGGGTTGGGTTTTTGAGGGAAAAGTTTGGGGAAGAGGATCATTTTGGAGAGAGAATGGGTCTCTTTGGAGAGGAGAGTGAGAAGAAGAGGAAAGTGACAAGATTTGGAGAGGAGTTCACACTGAATTGGGGAAGGAAGGGGCTGGGAGCGTTTTGGAGAGGAGGTTTGGGCTTTTGAGGGAAAAGTTTGGGGAAGAGGATCAATTTGGAGAGAGAGGGGTCTGTTTTGAGAGGAGAGTGAGAAGAAGAGGAAAGTGAGAAGATTTGGAGGGGAGTTGAAACTGCATTGGGGAAGGAAGGGGCTGGGAGCGTTTTGGAGAGGAGGTTTGGGGTTTTGGGAAAAAGTTTGGGGAAGAGGATCATTTTGGAGAGAGGGGTCTCTTTTGAGAGGAGAGTGAGAAAAAGAGGAAAGTGACAAGATTTGGAGAGGAGTTGACACTGAATTGGGGAAGGAAGGGGCTGGGAGCGTTTTGGAGAGGAGGGTTGGGGTTTTGAGGGAAAAGTTTGGGGAAGAGGATCAAGTTGGAGAGAGAAGGGGTCTGTTTTGGAGAGGAGAGCGAGGAGGAGCTGGAGAGGAGAGGAGAGTGGGTTTCTCACCGTGCCTGGACGACTTGCACTCGGGGGGCAGAGGCCTCTCCTGGACCATGATGTCGTCGGACAGGTCGAGCCACTTGATGTCTTCTGCCATGGAAAGACAGAGACAGGAGGGAGGCGTGAGCGCGGGAGGAGGGCAGTCAGTGGGCAGGGAGCCGGGGCTGGGGCGCCCGTCCGCCGTCTTACCTTGGGGCAGGTCGGTGACGATGGCCTCGGGGGCGATGCAGACGGCGCGCTCGTAGAGGGGCAGCTCCTCGCAGGCCAGGGCGGCGGGCCAGGAGTGGTTGTAGCGGCGGAGGAGCGGCTGGCAGCCGTCGCGGGCGCGCTCGCAGAGGGACCGGCAGGGCTTGATGGGCTCCTGGAGGAACTCCGGGGCGCAGAGCGGGGCGAACATGGCGCAGAGGAAGAAGCCCAGGACGGGGCTGCAGCCCTGCGCCACCAGCTCCTGGTACTGCTCGATGGCCAGCACGGCGTTGGCCTGGGTGCTGTGGTGCAGGTGGTTGGGCATGCGGGTCAGGTTCCAGGGCATGTGGCGGCACATGGGGATGCGCACCGGCTCGCAGGGAGAGCCACCCCGCCACAGCAGAGACCCCGACGACGCGCCCAAGAGCACGCTCAGCCACAGGCACAGCATCGCGGACGGGAGCACCCAGGGAAAGGCGGCCGGCTTCTCTTGCGGGTCGAGGGCTCGCTGCCTGAAGGATCTCCCTGGCCTGGGACGAGGGGCCCTCTTATAAGCCGCGCCGGCGGTGACGTGGGACGGGTTGCCCTCCGTGGGCGGGGAGGGGGTGCCCCTACCCGCGCGCGCGTGACATCATCCCCACCGCGGCTCCCTTTGATCCCCGGCGGCATCATCATCATCGCCACGGATTTCTGACGGCGCGCCTCCACGCCGCTCTTCCTTCCCCGCCCCGCGAGCCATCACCCAACGCCTGCAGCCCCTGGTTGGAAGGGAAAGTTGTGCCTCTGGGGAGGAAACTGCCCCACGGGGACACGTTCAGGTGGGTTGAATGGCAGAGTTTATAGGGCCCAGCGAGAAAGACAGACAGATCCACTCTTCAAGTTTCTTCTCTGCTCTTGGAAGCCTCACTTTTCAAGCCCCGTTTCTGAATGCACTTTAACTATGCTGAACCGCATTATATGGCAGTGTAGGCTCACATAATGCAGTTCAGTGTGTTATATAGCCGTGTACTAATATTTATTTATTTATTTCGTATCAAAAGCATTGCATAAATTAGTATAAAACTGGTTTTAAAAAATAGGCTAAATATCTTGTGACCAAAAGCGGGCAACAGCAACGGCATTGTCTGTAGCCTCCAATAATTCCTCCTCTGTCCATGAGACTGGGCACAGTGGGCAAGCACACAGATGCCCAGTTGTCTGTCCTGCTCCACAGTCACACAAGGTATGGGATTTTTTTTTAAAGGTAGTGCCATTTTGCCAGGTTGTCTTTTGAACTGCCCACTCCACTTCTGAGTCTATTCAGGGACTTCCAGGTTGCCCATTCTTGGTTTGCCCCTGGAGGAAGACCCTAGTGGGGGGGGGGGGCATCCAGTTGGGATTTCCTGGTTTAGCTGCCCAGAGGGATGCCCTTGCTGTTGCTGGGGGGACGGACGCCAAGAAGAGGAGTAGTTCTCATAAAGCTTTTCCTTGATTTGAGCCTTCTGGGAGGAGGTTGGTAGTCTTGTAGTGCAGTGTTTCTCAACCAGTGTGCCGTGGCACACTAGTGTGCCGTGAGTGATCATCAGGTGTGCCGTGAGAAAAGCTCTCTGCCCCCCTTCCTTCCTCCCTCCTCCTGCCAAACTCCTGCTGCTTGGGAGAGAAGGAGGAAGGGCCGGGCGGCGGCGAAGAAAAAGAAGAAGGGACCAGGGCGCCGCCTCCTTCGGCCATTTCCCTAACCAGCCTCCAATCCACCATGACTCTCGCCCTTTGCTTGTTTAAGCCGCACGGAGGAGGAGCCCGCCTACTGAAGCCCGTCCACCGCTCATGCTTCTACTCTGTGGGAGAGCTGATGCCGGGAGGGGGCATGACGCAGCCTGGCTCCGCCCCCTCCGCCCAGCTTCAGCACTCCACAGCTTTGCCAGCCTTGAGGGGCAGTGCCAAGCCAGCAGTGGCAGAGCCAGCACAATGCTGGCTTGGCCCTCAAGGCTGGCGAGCTGTGGGAGAACTGAAGCCGGGGGGGTGGGGCATGGCATGGCTCCTCCCCCCCTGGCTTCGGCACTCCCAGCAGCTGCTCCCAGCAGGCCACCATCCCCAGCCATTCTTTACTGTGTTAGAGTGTCATTTTGGTTGGTGGTGTGCCCCCGGATTTTTTTAATGTTAAAAGTGTGCCGCGGCTCAAAAAAGGTTGGGAAACACTGTTGTAGTGGATGGCTTTGCCAGTGTTCAAACTTCTTTCTCTCACATTTAGCAGCAACTTACCATCGCACATGGGGGGGGGGGGCAATGCCAGCTAGCTTGTAGAGTTTATCAACAGGTGTAGGTTTAAGACATCCTGTGATTATTCTGCATGTTTTGTTCAATGCTATGTTCACCTGATTTGCATGGGCAGACCTATGCCAAACAGGGCAGCCATGCTCGGCAGTTGAGTAAGACAAGGCCAGGTTCTTATGAATTTTGGGTCTGCACCCCATGTGCTGCCAGTAAGTTTTCGCAGGATGTTATTCCATGCAACTACTTTGTGCTTGGTGTTCAAGCAGTGTTTCCTATATGCTAGTGTTCAATCTAAGGTGACACCGAGATATTTAGGATTTCTTGTCGGCTTCACGGTTGTGTAGGTGGAAAGCACACACTTGTGTCTTGGCAGGGTTAGGCTTCAAGTGGTTATCTTTGTAAGAGCTGGAGAGATCTTTCAAGGCATTAGTAAGTTGGATTTCAACTGTTTCAAAGTCTTTTGCTTGTGTTGTTAGGCCAAGGTCATCAGCATATATAAAGCTCTTTGTGAGTGGTGGTTGTGGCTGATATAATGTGTACTAATATAATGCAGTTCGAAGTGCTGTTTTGCAGCATACTCATATAAAGCAGTTCAATGCATTATATCAGGGCTGTCCAACTTCTACGAGCCCAAGGGCCGGAATTCCGGTCACTGATCACCTGGGGGGCCGAAGGGTCTGCCTCCGCCCCCGGCTCCGCCCCCCCCCCCCGGCTCCGCCCCCTCCCCAGCTCTGCCCCGTCCCCGGCTCCCATTTACTTACAATTGACCTTGAGTTGTGGAGTTGTAGTTCACCTCCATCCAGAGAGCACTGTGGACTCAAATAATGATGGATCTGGACCAAACTTGGCATGAATACTCAATATACCCAAATGGGAACACTGGTGGATTTGGGGAAATGTTTCCTAATACAGTACCTTTGAGTTATTTGAGTCCACACTCAAATTGGGACACACCAAAAAAAACCCAAACACCTCAATGCCGTCGCAGGGCTTGATGGGGCCTCCTTTCCCAGAGGCGGGTGGAGGAGGCCCAAAGAGCTCCCTCCCTCCCTGAAGGGAAAACAAGCCGTGGGGGCAGGCGCAAAGGAAGCCACGTTGCGCCCTGCACGCGGGGGAAGGTAGCACAACAAGGGGGAGGGGGCGCGGAGGAGGGAAAGGAAGCGTTGCTAAGGAAACCGCCGCTAAGGGACCCCTCCCCCTCACCCAACATCCCACTGTTTTTAGATTGATTGATTCGAGCCAGGCCCTCCCTCTCTCTGAGGGAATGGGGGCTGGCCTGGAAGCAGCCGCGAGGGAGGAGGGGCGCGCCCAGGCTGGCCGCAAATCCCACGGGACCCGAGATTTCGGCAGCTATCGCGAGACTACGCAGCCACAGACAGGATTTCGACATCCCTCGAAATCCCGTCTGTTGCTGGCGTAGTCTCGCGATGCTTGCCTAAATCCGGAAATAGGTATTTTTTAAAAATTATTATTTTTAATTTGTATTTTATTAAAACAAGTTAGGGGGCCGTAGGGAAGGGGATCGGGGGCCGTGTACGGCCCCAGGGCCGCCTGTTGGACAGCTCTGCATTTTATGGCACTGTAGATTCATATAATGCATTTAAATGTATTATATGGCATTGTAGCTCATATAAGGCAGTATAATTCATTATATGCTAGTGCAGACTCATATAATGCAGTTCAATTTATTACATGGCAGCGTAGACTCATATAAAGCTAGGAATGTGGTGCAGCTGGCTGGGTGTCAGCTGCATAAGATCTCTACTGACCAGAAGTTCATGAGTTTGAGGCCTGCCTGGGTCGGGGTGAGCTCTCGACTGATTGTGTAGCTCGTTGTTGACCTTTGCAACCCGAAAGAGAGTTGCATCTGTCAAGTAGGTAATTTAGGTATCACTTATGTGGGGAGGCTAAATTTAACTGATTTACAAGGCCATAAAATCTCCAGGAAATACACACAAAAAGAATGAAGGAATGCGACAGCTCCTCCTGGTGGCCAGAAGCTGGAATGTTAAATTGCCTCTATGTCTGTCTGTATATGTATATGTATATGTTGTATGTCAAATGGCATTGAATGTTTGCCTATATATGTGCATTGTGATCCGCCCTGAGTCCCCTGCGGGGTGAGAAGAGCGGAATATAAATGATGTAAATAAATACATAAATAAGGCACTGTAGATTCATATAAAGCATTTTAATTTATTATATGGCATTGTAGCTCATATAAGGCAGTATAATTCATTATATGCTAGTGCAGACTCATATAATGCAGTTCAATTTATTACATGGCAGCGTAGACTCATAGAATGCATTTCAATGCTTTATGTGACAGCACACTCCAATAATGCAGTTCGGAATGCAATTTTGCAACATAGACTCATATAATGCAGTTCAATGTGTTATTTCCCAGCATTGACTCATATAACACAATTCAATGCATTATATGGCAGTATAGAACCATATAATACAGTTTATTTATATGGCATGGTAGACTCATATAATGCTTCTTGATGTATTATATGGCAGCATACTCATATAAAGTAATTCTGTGCATTACATGGCAGCTCACTCATATAATACAATTCAATGTGTTGTATGGCAGTCTAGACATATAATGCAGTTTGATGTGTATATGTCAGTGTCGACTCATATAATGCAGTTTGGTGTATTTTTATATGGCTGTGTAGACTCATATTTATTTATTTATTACTTCAAACTTGTATACCGCCACTCCCCGGAGGCTCAATGTGGTTCAATGTGTTATTTCACAGTGTAGACTGATATAATGCAGTTCAATGTGTTATTTCACAGTGTAGACTGATATAATGCAGTTCAATGCATTATATGGCAGTGTAGACATACAATGCATTTTAATTTATTATATGGCATTTTAGGCTCATATAATGCAGGGGTTTTTTTTCATGCCAGGAGCAACTTGAGAAACTGCAAGTTGCTTCTGGTGTGAGATAATTGGCTGACTAAAAGGACGTTGTGCAGGGGACACCCAGATGTTTTACCATCCCATTGAAGGCTTCTCTCATGTTCACGCATGGGGAGCTGGAGCTGACGGCAGGAGCTCACCCCCGCTCCCCGGATTTGAACCGTCAACCTGTTGGACAGCAGTCCTGCCGGCACAAGAGTTCAACCAATTGCGCCACTGGGGGCTCTATATCATGCAGTTCAATGCATTATATGGCAGTGTAGACTTATATAATGCAGTTTATGCATTATATGACAGTGCACTAATAGAATGGGTGACTACTGTTGTGCTGGAAGGAAGACTGGGAGGATGTTTCACCAGGAAGGAGGGACTTGGTACAATGGATAGTAGGAGCAAGTGTTCAAAAGCCAATTGTGCTTATGTGTATACAGTATATGTGTGTAGATTATTTAAAGTGATGTTCTTTTGTTACATTTGCAAATTTAAAAAATAAAAATATTCAATCAGAAATGCCTCACCTTTGACTCAAAGTGTCAGACGGTGTATAAAAATATTGATTGCCTGGATACAAAAGGGGGCTTACTCACAATTATAAGGCTTTACTTCAATTTTTATAAGAAATACATGATTTTTTAAAAAGCCAAGTGAAATAAAGGTACAATTAAAATTATTATTACAATAGTAACACAACATACATTTTAGTCCCATACAGTAATACCATTGGGGCTTCTATTATATTTTCAAGCTACTAAAAGTCCATTAATATTTTAAATATGTTGTCTAATGCTTAAGGGGACCTTGCAGTTGAGCAGGCTGATACACTGACCAGTCCGCTGCTGCCTTTTGCGAACCTTTTCCCATTGGCAATTGTTTCCCTTTCTTATAGGAGGCCATATCCTATAGAGACCATTGTAAAATGTATGCGTATGGATGCTTATACAGAACATGTCCATAGAGCAGCAAGGATCTCTGCTTAGTACTTTTTGTTTTTTGGTTTTTTTTAATTTTTAAGATTTTATTTACTTACATTAACAACTTACAGTGTGAACAAAACACAAAACAGTGAATATTTTTAAAACACATAGCCCCACCACCAAGGCCTGAACAAGTATCCTTTCCTTCACCATATATTTATAAATCAACCATTAATCGAATGTCATATCCAAAATTCCTGACCAACAAGGTATATTGTCTTCCATTTTCACTCTCTAGTCTAAAGCAAATTTAATAAAGCCAGACCAGTATGTCTCAAAATCTGATCTGTTAGTTTCCCCCCGAATAACCTCATTTCCATTGTTAGTTTATCATTTAAGGCTACCTTTCACTTTTACTCTAGGAACCTATTGCTGTTGTTGTTACTACCGTGTTTCCCCGAAAGTATGACACCCCCGATTGTAAGACGTATCGGGGGTGTCAGGGGGGTCGGCTAATGTAAGCCGTACCCCGAATGTAAGCCGTACCTCGTCGCCACGCCGCCGCCGCCGCCGGCCCATCGGCCGCGGCACACCTCTGCGGCGCACCTTTCTGCCAGGCCTCTGACGCGTCCAAGAAAGGGAGGGGGAAGAGCGCAAGGGCGGAGGGAAGCGGCGACGCGTCAGAGTGACGCTCTGACGCATCGGCGCTTCCCTCCGCCCCTGCGCCTTCCCCCTCCCTTCTTTTCTCCAAGAAAGAGAGGGGGAAGAACACAAGGGGCGGAGGGAAGCGGCGACACGTCAGAGTGACGCTCTGACGCGTCGGCGCTTCCTCCGCCCCCTGCGCTCTTCCCCCTCCCTTCTTTCTCCAAGAAAGGGAGGGGAAGGCGCAGGGGGGCGGAGGGAGCGGCGACACGTCAGAGTGACGCTCTGACGTGTCGGCGCTTCCCTCCGCCCCTGCGCCTTCCCCTCCCTTCTTTCTCCAAGAAAGGGAGGGGGAGGCGCAGGGGCGGAGGGAGCGGCGACACGTCAGAGTGACGCTCTGACGTGTCGCCGGCCTCCGCCCCTGCGCTTCCCCCTCCCTTCCTTCGTCGCCAGAGGCCTGGCAGAAAGGTGCACCGCGGAGGTGTGCCGCGGCCGATGGGCCGGTTGCGGCGGCGGCATGGGCGTGGCGACGGGGTACGTCTTAGTTTATATAAGACATACCCCGAAAGTAAGGCGTAGGGGGACTTTTGGGGGGGAAAGAAAGTAAGACGCTGTCTTACTTTCGGGGAAACACGGTATTACTATGATTAGCAGAGGCTGAATGAATGTTATCATTATTATTATGAATAAATTCAGGGGATTATTATACTCACATTTAGTTGAATTCAGTCTTAAAATATATTATATGGCTCTCACTGAAATACATTTCCAAATATTTGGCTTTTATGGCTCTCTGAGTAGTGGGTAGGTAGATCATTTTGACTTGGTTGTTTTATAAGTAGCTCGCATGCTGAAAAAGTGTGAGCACCCCTGATCTGGAGTATATTTAATCCTATAATATTGCTTATTTTGATAAATATACAGTACAATTCCAAAAACTATCCATCCGATGTTGTTTAACCAGAGTGGTATACCATCTCCATCTGCTTAGTACTTTTTGTTATTATGAGCCTTCAAGTCCGCCATGGTGGCCCTGTAGAATTAATTAACATAACTTTAACTACCATAACTCAATGCTATGGAATCGTGGGATGTATAGTTTGACGAGGCAACAGCACTCTGGCAAGGAAGGCTAAACGCCTTATAATACTACAACTCCCATGATTCCATAGCATTGAGCCACAGCATTTAAAGTTGTGGCAAACTGTGTTAACTCTAGAGTGTAGGTGCCCCTTTAGAGTCTTTTGGAGTGTGTGTTTTCCTGACCTTGGAGTGGCTATGATATACAGCCCCCCCCTTTTTTTTTACTTCTTGCTAGCTGTGCTGAAAAACCTATTGGATTGGCTAATGCTTCTTCTTTAATTCCTTAATCTTGCTGGATACCTTGCAACTAACCTAAACTGAATTAACTCCATGACAGCTCTTACAATCCAACCACCTTGTGTCTGGGTCGTTTCCTGACTGGAGTGCAGGACACTATTACGCTGATTCCCAATAAATGCAACTTAAAACCCAGCACAGCATTAAACCTTTGTTTACCTGGAAGTAAGACTAAACCCCTCAGCTTGTCATTAAACTAGGACTGCCATGGACTTGAGATTTCACATGCAAAAGTTATAGATAGATACATTTTATTATGGTCCAGAGACCCTTATTACACTGTAGCACACAAGTTATACAGGTAAAGAGATTAAGAACATCCAGTGGATAAAATTTGCAAACAGTAAAGGCTGCTTAAAATACATGTTGGCTAAAAACAAAGGTAAAAAACTACAAGAAGTGCTGGCGTGTTTCAGCCTCAATGTATGCAGGCAATGAGATTAAGAACAACCAACCAGTTGATTGGGCACACAGATGGGTAAAATTAACAACAGTTAAAATTGCTTAAAACACATGTTGGCTAAAAACATACGTAAAAGACTTTTAGTCTGTGTCTAAAATTGGGAAATGTCAAATTCTGGCTGCCTCAGAAAGAAACTTGGTAACTGCCAAGGTCACGTGTGGAAGGTTGTCACTAAGTAGAAACGTCACATAAAATTTCACTGAACATGCTAGTAAATTCCTCAATAGGGGGTTGATTATGTCTGCTTGGGCCTGCTCATAGAAACTGCACGACAGTAGAATGTGGTAGATGTGCTCTACTTCCTGTTTGTTACATGGGCAGAGTCTGTCATTGTATGGAGTACCTGCAAATCTCCCATGCAGCAATTCAGATGGGAGCACATTGCAGCTTGCTTTGGAAAATAGGCAGTGATATTTGGCTACCATCAAGTTCTTTAGATAGTTTGATGCCTGAAAAGGCCCAACATAATGTTATGGACAGGGCACTAGGAGAGCGGGATACAGAAAAGCAAGAGCACAGCTCACAAAAAGCAATGTCCCACAGTCTGTGTTTGATTGATTTGAGATCCATGTCAAAACCCAGATGAGTTAGGAGGGATGCGGAAAGACCAATGGAGGCAGCTTTATTAGACTTGATCTTAGACCAACTGCTTATGTACTCATCCTGAGCCAAGTGGTGCATTAAACCAGACCCTAAACTAAAAGCTCTGATATTGATCCAATATTTAAGTGCCCACCACCAGGTTCTTATTGACAGGGGTGCTTCACCGGATTAAAGTAATAAGACACAGGATGGTACACATTAGGGCAGTGTTTCCCAACCTTTTTTGAGCCGCGGCACACTTTTTACATTTGCAAAATCCTGGGGCACACCACCAACCAAAATGACAGAAAATGACACTCTAGCACAGTAATACATATAGTTAACATGTTTTTAAATGTATTTATACACTCAGTGTGAAACCTGGGCCTATTTTGATGAACACAACATAGATGGAATGGCAGAAAGACACAAACTTCCCACACAGAACTCCCATAACCAAGAGAAAATGCTATAAGAGTTTGGTGGGCATTGACCTTGAGTTTTGGAGTTGTAGTTCACCTATATCCAGAGAGCACTGTGGACTCAAACAATGTTGGATCAGGACCAAACTTGGCATGAATACTCAATATGCCCAAATATGAACGCAGATGGAGTTCAGGGGAAATAGACCTTGACATTTGGGAGTTATAGTTGCTGGGATTTATAGTTCCCCTACAATCAAAGAGCATTCTGAACCCCACCAATGATAGAACTGGGCCAAACTTCCCACACAGAACCCCTCAGGAAGCAAGAGGAGGTCTCTATTTGGGAAAAGGGAGGCGGGCCTTCCCAATGCATGGAGAGGGAGAGACCAAGTAGACAACGGGTGGGGAGGTTTTTTTTTGTAATTTTGTGCCTTTATCAAGGTAGGTTTCTTAGGGATTTTAAACTCAACACACTAGACTCTCTCCCCCCCCCTTCCTGGAGGTTCCAATTTCCCACAGCACACCTGATGATTGCTCACGGCACACCTGTTAATTGCTCACGGCACACTAGTGTGCCCCGGCACACTGGTTGAGAAACCTTGCATTAGGGCTGTTTGATCCACACAAAAAAAGGTTCAAAACTCGCTTCGGATCTAAGGGGTGCTGGCACTTCAAATCTAAATTAACACCAGAGTTTTCAGCAGTAGTATCGGAATTAATTAAGAAGTAATTTCAATATTTGGAAGGCTTAGGTTGCAGCCAAGATGCTGCCAAGGCGGGGATGGAAAAACCGCTGTAACTGGCAAGTCCAGACTGCGGAATGCAGCCGAGATGGAAAAGCCGCTGCAAGAGGCAAGCCCAGACTGCGGATTGCAGCATTTGCTTTGCCGTCGGCTGCAATATGCAGTCTGGGCTTGATATCCAAGCGCGCATTGGAAGCCAGGGGCCGAGATTAGGAGGAGATTTCCTCAAGATCGCCAAGACTCTCCCTCCACTTGGGAGGGAGAGCCTTGGGGAAGAGGAGGAAATATCGACCCCTGGCTTCCAAAGCGCAATAGCTCATTGGCTGGAGGAACTCAGGTGGCTCCTTGCAAACCACCTGAACGCAACCAGCCAATGATGAAAGGCTCCAAGAAAAGGGCGGAAATGACATCCGACTCTTTTTCCGATAATGGCGGACGGAGCTTCGGTATTGTGACGCCACTTCCAGGTAACTTTAATACTTCGAAAACAGTTTAAAAGTTACTTTTTTCCGACAAATTCCGATTTCTGTTAGATTCCGACAAACCTACCCAGCCCTAGTACACATCTAGGGAGCTGGAAAAGGGCCTTCAAGAACTGTGTTGTTGTCTGTTGTTGATGTTAGGCCCCCAATCCAGATGCTGGAAGCATACAACAGCTGGGAAGCTATCTCAGTGTTGCAAAAGTTGTAATAATAGGCCTTCCTTCTTCGTTGAGTTATAGGAACACTGTGTGAGAAAATGATATTCTAACAGTAGCCAGCACTGGGCAAAAGACAACTTTTCCTCTTTCTCACCAGCATCACAGGTGCCTTTCCTGACAATAAAGGAGGAAACCTTCTCAATGGCTGCTCCCAAGTTGTGGAATTCCCTCCTGTAGGAAAAGGTACACTTGTCTCCTTGTCTTTTTTCTTTCAGTGGACAGGCGAAGACCTTTTACGAGTACATAGGCACGCCTTTGGTATTAAAGTTACTGTGGCCAAAGGATCTTTTCTTTGGGTGTAATAGTGTTGTTTTTATCTGCCTTCGAGTTGTTTCTGACTTAAGGAGACCCTAAGATGACCCGATCGTGAGGTTTTCTTGGCAGGGTTTGTTCAGAGGTTTCCCACTGCCTTCGTCTGAGGCAAAGAAAATGTGACTTGCCCATGGCCACCCAGTTGGTTTCGTTGGCCAAGCGGACATTCGAACCCTGATCTCCTGGAGTTCTAGGCCAACATTCAAACCACTATAACATGCTGGTTTCCAGAGCGTGATATACTTGTGTTTGTTTATCTGGTGTTTTTATGTGTTTTGAACTGTTGCGAAACATTTTTGAGGTTTAAAAACTTTGCTATCCAATAGGTTTTACTACACGTTGTTTTTAACTTGATGTGAGCTGCCTCTGGTCCCATGTCAGAGAAAAAGTGAGATATCAATAAAATAAATAAACGAATGGTAATTTCTGTTTTAATGCTTTCAAACCATACTATTGTGTATATCATTGATTCATTTGATGAGTAGTTTCATTTTTGACTGACTTGTTTCTGAGCAATGGAAAGTCTGCGATTTTCACATGGTCTTCGTTTAACAGTTGTTTTCTTCTTCAAAACTTCAATAGGATCTGTGCATTGACAAAAGAGATGTGGAAATAACTGCATAACTGTGGTGGCCTTCCAATTAGGACTGTCTCATTTATGTTGCATATATATAATGATGCTTTTCGTATGCCACCAGTCCCAACTAATTTTCTAAATCTCTATAATGTTCTAAAGAGTATTTGGCAAAAAGGTAATTAGTTCCATTGCTATGGATGTAAATATAGCCATTTCTCTACATGAGGGGCAGGTAAATAATTATAATTATAATTATTTTATCGCTGATTATGGGTTGGGAATAAAAACACTATGTAACAATTTTAAAAAATGTTCTGTTCCTGGTTTAAACGTGTTATTTCCTTTTTAATTGTGTGGTACGTATTTTGAAAGTAGTTGTTCTACTCCAGAAACTTCATTTTTGTAGCTGCCACAACATTCCTGCTTTTCTTTTATGTTGAATTGGACTGGGTCTACACTGCCATATAATTCAGATTATTATAGATGATCCACATTAACTGTTTTGATCTGGATTATATGACTCTACACTGCCAGATAATCCAGTTTAAATCAGACAAAATCAATTTTTTGATTGATGGTCCCTCCTTGGGTTAGTATGTTTTGTGGCCAAATTTGGCAGCAATTTGTACAGTGGTTTTTGAGTTAATTCCACAAATGAACATTACATATATATGTGTGTGTGTGTGTATGCCTCAGAGTATGCTTCCGTCTGGCTGCTGTCTTTCCAGCCGGCTTCCCTGAGGAACGGGTATGTTTTCCCTAAGGACCGGGTAACTGCGATAAAAACTAAACACAGCGAGAGACTGACAGCTGTTGGGCAAGACCTTCGTGTGTGTCTTTCTGCCATTCCTGCCACTCGGGCTCCCTTCTTCCCAGCCTCGCTCTGCTCGCTTTGCCTCGCTTTGCTCTGGGGCGAGTCTGCGCAGTAGCACTCGCATGGGTCACGTCTTCCTCCCTTCCCCCCTCCCCTCCTGAACATGCTCACGTTGCCCCCTAGGATCAAAATGATGGCAGAAGCGGCAGTGTAGAAGAAAAAGTAAGTGTGCGGCAGGAGGGGGAAGAAAGGGCGCGAAGGGGAAGGGGTAGGAAGAGGTCTCTGTCGAAAGCTGGCATGGGCAAACAGGTGTTTTGGATTCCAACTCCCACCATTCCTAGCAGCCTCAGGCCCTTTTCCTTCCCCCCTCAGCCATTTAAGCAGGAAAGGGCCTCAGGCTGTTAGGAATGGTGGAAGTTGAAGTCCAAAGCACCCAGAGGGCCGAAGTTTTCCCATGCCTGTTTTAGGGACCTTAAAGTGGTGAGCCTCCTCCCAACATTGTGATTCTGGATAGAAAACAAACAACAACATAACATAACATTGTTTGAGTCCACAGTGCTCTCTGGGTGTAGGTGAACTAGAACTTCCAAACTCAAGGTCAATTCCCAAGCAAACCCTTTCAGTACTTTCTGTTGGTAATGAGAGTTCAGTATGCCAAGTTTGGTTCAATTCCATTATTGTAAGAGTTCAGGATGTTCTTTGATTGTGTGTTAACTATAAATCCCAGAAACTGTAACTCCCAAATGTCAAGGTCTATTTTCCCCAAACTCCATCTTTGTTCACATTTGGGCATATTGAGTATTCATGCCAAGTTTGGTCCTGATCCAACATTGTTTGAGTCCACTGCTCTCTGGATATAGGTGAACTACAACTATATCCAAAACTCAAGGTCAATGCCCACCAAACTCTTGTAGTATTTTCTCTTGGTGATGGGAGTTCTGTGTGGGAAGTTTGTGTCTTTCTGCCATTCTTGTCAGGATATCTATGTTGTGTTCATCGGAACAGGCCCAGGTTTCACACAGAGTGTATAAATACATTTAAAAACATATTAACGATATGTATTACTGTGTTAGAGTGTCATTTTGTGTCATTTTGGTTGGTGGTGTGCCCCAGGATTTTGCAAATGTAAAAAGTGTGCCGCGGCCAGGCATGTAGCCGGGGGCCTCCCCCCCCGAAATTCTCAAGGTGGTCCGCGAGAAGGCCTTACTGGTACATTATTTAAACTGTTATGTGTATTTATATCATGATCTGATCACCATGCTCATTATATCCCACATTAATGGGGTTATTGGGATAACAACACAAAAGGTTTGCTAGGGTAGACCCTCTTCCACCCAGTCTCAGCCCCCCCCCCCCCCGAATCAAAATCCTGGCTACGGCCCTGGCCGCGGCTCAAAAAAGGTTGAAAAACACTGGACTAATCAATACCAGTCTGAACGTCTCTTCTTCTACGTCCCACCTCGGAGTTTAAGATCTTCTGAGGGGGCCCTGCTCTCGACTCCGTCTCTGTTGCAAATGTGTTTGGCGGGGACGAGAGACAGGGCCTTCTTGGTGGTGGCCCCCCGACTGTGAACTTGCCTTGCAGGAAAGCACAATCAAAGTATTGGTGTGTGTGTGTGTGTGTGAAATCAATAGCTTTATCCATCAAACTTGCCATAGTCGATAATTAAAGCCATTGTCATCGTCATTGTCCACATAATTTCTCAAAAGCCATGTTTCTTAACTTCTTTCTAAGGCGAGGAGGGGTGACTATAACCCCAGGGAGCTAATTCCACACTGGGGGGGGCCACCACCAAGAAGGCCGTCTCTCGTCGCCGCCAGCACATTGGCTTCCTCCGCGCAAGGCAACCCAGGAAGGAGGGAGAGGGAGGGACACTCCACCTTCACATTTGAGGGGGAAAGAGGAGGCGTTCTCCATCAAGGGAAGCTCCAGGGAGACCTTGACTCCTCTGGATAGAATCATAGACTTGGAATGGCCCATGGGCCAGCTTCCAAGTCTATGATTCTATCCAGAGGAGTCAAGGTCTCCCTGGAGCTTCCCTTGATGGAGAACGCCTCCTCTTTCCCCCTCAAACGTGAAGGTGGAGTGTCCCTCCCTCTCCCTCCCTCCTGGGTTGCCCTGCGCGGAGGAAGCCAGCCAGGGCGAGCCGGGTAAGCGCCGCTGGCTCCCCCTGCAGTTCCTGTCCGGCCCTCCATCGGAAGGCGCCTCGGCCTGGTTGTTCCCCCTCCTGGCTGGGAAGAAGCCCCAGCCGGGGCGGCGTCGAGGGAATGGCCGGCCTGCGCGGGCTCCTCTTCCTCCCGCTGCTCCTCGCCCCCTGCCTCTGCGGGAGGGCCGAGGCGCCGGCGGGGACCCCCTGCCAGGCCCCGCTGCAGTGGGAGGGCCGCACCGTGGCCTACGACCACGTCACGGGCAGGAACACGCGGGCCTCCGTGGCCTACGACAGCCCCAACCAGCGCCTCCGGGTCCTGGAGGAGAAGAAGGGCCTCATCCCCTGCAAGAAGTAGGTGCCTCTGCTGCCGCCGCGGGCGCGAGACGCCTCCGCCCCGCCCCCTCCGCCTCGCGCCTGCTCCTGTCAATCATCCCTTCAGGGCAACGCTCCCTCCCAGCCTCACCCCGCCACCCTTCCTGGACCCTCTCAGTTCAGATTGCCTCAGGAGCAGCAGATGTGTCAAGATTATTATTATTATTATTATTATTGGGCGAGGCCATGCTTTCCTTCCTCCATTTCCCTCATGCACCTGCTCCCTCGTCTTTCTTTCCTTTCTCTTCCCCTCTTTGTCTTCCTTCTAACTCACTCCCTTCCTTTTCCCTTTCCTTCTTTCTCCCTTCCCTGATAGGTTTCCCCTCTTTCCCTCCTTCATTTTTTCTTCCCCTCTTATTCTTTCTCTCTCTCTTCTTCTGCTCTCTCTCTCTCTTTTCCCTTTCCTTCTTTCTCCCTTCCCTGATAGGTTTCCCCTCTTTCCCTCCTTCATTTTTTCTTCCCCTCTTATTCTTTCTCTCTCTCTTCTTCTGCTCTCTTTTTTTCCTTCTTTCTCCTTCCCTGATAGCCTTCCCCTCTTTATCCATTTTTCTTTCCTTCTTCCTTCTTTCTCTTCACAGATTTTTCTCTCTTTTTATTTCATTCTTGAATAGTTTTTTTTCTTCCCCTCTTATTCTTTCTCTCTCTCTTCTTCTGGTCTCTCTCTCTCTTTTCCCTTTCATTCTTTCTCCCTTCCCTGATAGGTAGCTCTTTTCCCTCCTTCATTTTTTTTTCCCCTCTTATTCTTTCTCTCTCTTCTTCTTCTGCAAAGTTCTTTTCCCTTTCCTTCTTTCTCCCTTCCCTCATAGGTTTCTCCTCTTTCCCTCCTTCATTTTTTCTTCCCCTCTTATTCTTTCTCTCTCTCTTTTCCCTTTCCTTCTTTCTCCCTTCCCTGATAGGTTTCCCCTCTTTCCCTCCTTCATTTTTTCCTTCCCCTCTTATTCTTTCTTTCTCTCTTCTTCTGCTCTCTCTCTCTTTTCCCTTTCCTTCTTTCTCCCTTCCCTGATAGGTTTCATCTTTCCTGTCCCTTTCTCCCTTTTCCTTTCCTTTGTCTTCCCCTCTTTTTCTTTCTTCTGTGCCTTCCTTTATCCTTTTCCTTTCCTTCTTCCTTCTTTCTCTCACAGATTTTTCCTTTCACCCCCTCTCTCCCTTCTCCTTTTCTTTCCCTTCCCCTTTTTCTTTCTTCTTCTGCTCCCTCTCTTTTCACTTTCCTTCTTCTTCCTTCCCTGATCGGTTTCCCCATTCCCTTTCTCCCTTTCCTTTCTCTTCCCCTCTTTTTCTTTCTTCTGTGCCTTCCTTTATCCTTTTCCTTTCCTTCTTCCTTCTTTCTCTCACAGATTTTTTCCTTTCACCCCCTCTCTCCCTTCTCCTTTTCTTTCCCTTCCCCTTTTTCTTTCTTCTTCTGCTCCCTCTCTTTTCACTTTCCTTCTTCTTCCTTCCCTGATAGGTTTCCCCATTCCCTTTCTCCCTTTCCTTTCTCTTCCCCTCTTTTTCTTTCTTCTGTGCCTTCCTTTATCCTTTTCCTTTCCTTCGTCCTTCTTTCCCTCACAGATTTTTCCTTTCACCCCCTCTCTCCTCCTTTTATTTCCCTTCTCCTTTTTCTTTCTTTTGCCCCTTTCCCCTTTCCTTTCTTTTTCTCCCCTCATAGGTTTCCCCATTTTCCCTCCCTCATTTTTCTTCCCCTCTCTCTTCTTTTCCTTTTTCTTTCTCTTCCAGTTTTACTCCCCCTCCCTCTCTCTTTTCCTTCCTTTTTCCCTTTCCTTCTTTTCTTTCTCCCTTCCCTTATGGTTTCCCCTTTCCTTTCCCTCCCTCTCTTCCTTCTCAATTCCTTTCTCACTTCCTTTTTCCTTTTCCTTTCCGTCTTTCTCTTTCTCCCTTCCCTCTTAGATTTCCCCTTTTCTTTCCCTCATTGTTTCCCCCCTCTCTCTTCCATCTCCTTTCCTTTCTCTTCCCTTCTTTCCCTTTCTTTCCCTTCCCTTATAGCAGTCAGGAACCTTTTTGACTCAGAGAGCCATGAAAGCAAAATATTTGGAAATTTATTTCAGTGATAGCCATATAATATATATAATATATTTTAAGACTGAATTAAACTAAATGTGAGTATATACATACATACTATGAGAAAAGGATTCCCCCGGCAGAATGACGGGACACTTCAGACCTGTCTCTGCAAAAGGCATGCTCAGGACTCTGGGAAGGAAGAGAAGATGGAAGGAAGGGGGAAAGAAAGAAAGAGGAAATAAAGGAGGGAGAGAGAGAGGAAGAAAGAAAGAAAAGAATGAACTATGGAAAAGGAAGAAAAAAGCAGGAGAGAGACAAGGAGGGGAAAAGAAAGAAGGAAATGGGAAGGGAGGAAAGGAAAGGGTGGGGAAAACAAAGGAAACGGAGTAAGGAAAAAGTAAAATAATGAAGGGAAAAGAAGAAGAAAAGAAGGGGAGAGAGGGAAGTGAAAAGGAAGGCAGGAGAAGGAAAGGAAGACTTGGGGGAAAAAGAATAGAAGAGGGAGGGAGGGAGAATGGAGAAAAGAAGGAAGGGGAGGGAGGGAGGGAAAAGGAAGGAGAGAAAGAAGGGAAAGAAAGGGAGAAAGGAAGGAAGGAAGAGGGAGAATGGAGGAAAGAAGGAAGGGGAGAGAGGGAGGAAAAGGAAGGAGAGAGGAGAAGGAAAGAGTGATGGGGGAGAAAGAAAGGAAGGAAGAGGAAGGGAGGAAGAGGGAGAATGGAGGAAAGAAGGAAGGGGAGAGAGGGAGGGAAAAGGAAGGAGAGAATGAAAGGTTTCCCGCCGCATGCTGGGAAACCGAAGCCCTGGCTGCTCTGGAGAGCCAGACGCAATCATGAAAAGAGCCACATCTGGCTCCCAAGGTGTAGGTTCCCTACCCTTATAGCTTCCACTTTCCTTCCCTCATTTTTTCTTCCCTCCCTCCTTTTTCTTCTTCTTTCCTTACTCTTTCTTTCTTTCCTCCCCCCCCCTCATAACTTTTCACTTTCCTTTCCCTTCCTTCATTCTCTCCTTTTTCTTTCTTACCCCCTTCTTAGTTTCCTTCCCCTTCATACACCTGTCATTCAACAGCCGTGACATTACCTAAAACAATTTTTTCCCTGGGTTATAAATGTCATTTCCTAATTGGTTCTATCATAAAAACATGGGGAAAGTTTATTACACTTTGTTTTTGTGGGACATCATGCAGCACATTTTGCTATAACTTTTAAATGAATATCTCCCAGAGTTTCAACTAATTCGACGTAGTTTGTGGCTGCCACAAAAACGAAGCTTCTGGAGTATAACAACGACTTTCAAAATTAGTAATACACAATTAAACAGGACATAATCTTTTCAAACCGGGAACATAATTTTTAAAAATAGTATTATTTTAAGTTAGATAGTGAAACGTGACAATTATAAGATCCAGATTTATCAAACTATGAAGGAGCCTTTGTGGTACATACGTACATAATACTTTAACATTAGTATTATTATTTATATCCTGCTTTTTCTCTCTTAAAAAAGAGTCACAAAGCAGCTAACAATGCTAAAAAATAAAGTAAAGATATATGGCTTGAAACCATAAACATATAAGCATTAAATTATAATTAAAGGAGTATTGAATATTAATACTTGAAACCATTCACGCCGTTTAAAATCTATTAAAATGCATAAACACCAATCAGCATAATCTGTCTCAGTCTTTAAAATGTTCTTTAAACGTGTTCTTTAAAAGCCTACATGTTATCAAAGGTTTCTAGAGATGGCTCACTGATCAAGATGGAACCAACAAAGGATGCCGCCACCACCATCACCTGCTGGTAGTGTTAATACTAATATTAGTAGTCTTAGTTCAGGCACTATTACTATTGGTATATTATTATTATTATTATTATTATTAGAACCACAACAAGATGAGTCCACAGCAGACACTGGTGTTGTATTGGATCACACGTCGGACACTTCCCAAATGTCTAGGACTGTGTGATGTATCGGCGAATAATGTGTGCAGATCCCAGTAAGGTGGCCTTTTGCAGCTAGCAGATGGTTATTTTGTCAGTGCCGATTGTGTTTAAGTGCAGGCCAAGGTCTTTAGGCACTGCACACAGTGTGCCGATCACCACTGGGACCACCTTGACTGGCTTGTGCCAGAGTCTTTACAGTTCAATATTTAAATCCTCATATCGTGTCAGCTTTTCCTGTTGTTGTTGTTGTTGTTATTATTATTATTATTGGCTTTACAGTCTACCAGGTATAGTGGGCCATTGGTATCCGCTGGAGTTTGGTTCCAAGACCTCCATGGATACCAAATCCATGAATGCTCAAGTTTCATTAAATGTTATGTCATAGTAAAATGGTATTCACTGTATAAAATGGCAAATAAAGATTTGCTTTTGGAGATTATTTGGGGAAAGAGGGGGAGATATATCCTAGAATCTAGAAATCAGTGAGGTATTTTAAAATAACGTCTCATGCTTCAAGCAGTGGGGGGTTGTAAACATGTGTATGATCCTCTGTATGGAAATTTCACACAACTGCTTTGTCATTTCATTCGGAATTGATCCCAAAGTACTGGAACCAAAGTTCCTTTCTTTTTCCAGAGGCAATGAATCCTTATTGGTAAATCTCCATATTTAATTGTCTTTCTTCTCTTCATCACCTTTTTTCACGATGGATTTTTCGATGGATCTGAGCGATGTCAGTCATCACATCCTCACTGGCAATGCCTTTCTGTGGTGCTGGGCTTGTGTGATCCTGTGTTGTGAGAGGCATTGCTGATTGTAGCATTGCTACTGAAAGCTTTCCCAAATCAGAAAGTCTTTTAATGCAGGGACCACACGAAATGTGCCCCAAAGTGTAAAAATGTAAAAATAAATAACCAAGGTTGTGACTAATCCAAAGATATCAGAATAACAAAATTAGTATCTACTTATGCTCTTCATTTTGACCTTTGCACATAGATTTAAAAAATAAAATAAAAATAGCTTCAGATTTGGAAAGAATGAAGAAAGATCAGATGTGCATAAACTGTTTTTAAACATTACATAAGTAAATTTTGGGAAACTTTGGTCTTAAATGCTGTTGTGTCATTCTCTATTTAAGCACTCAAGCTTGTTTCTAACTCCATACAGTTTAATAGAAGAGAAAACCAGCCAATTCCCTGGCACTACATTTTCAAACTTTAGTAAATGTGGCTTGGCACATAATTTGGGGAAAACATTTAAAAAAGGGTTGGGGCAGGAATTGGTTTGTGGCAGGGAGTCCAAAAGAACAGGGTACAGAAAACTAACATCCCACTGGTATAGAATTTTGGGAACTGAACATTATCTAAGAGTGTTTGGTGATTGTACAAAACATTGTTGAGTTCTGAGCGACATAGTAAACCTCACTTCTTCAGCCTGTAGGAACATAAGTATCCTTGAAAAAATGGCTACTTAAAGTAAGAGGTGGGGAGACTCATAATTTTAATGCTATAATGCATTTGTCTGATCTGGCCTAGTATATAATCCAATTATTGGATTTTGGCTAGGACAAATTATACTTTTCCATTCAAAATACTCTATCCAAAAGGGAAATCACTAAAAGATTTGCTGATCTTGCTTTGCAGTGAGACATGGACTAAGGATTTGACTGTCTTGGATGTGATGGCAGGTAGAGAGAATATTGTTATGTAAATAAATAAACAGACACACACTCTATATGGTGTTTTCTTGGACCCTCTGCTGTCAATGGAGGCCCAAATCTCCGCTGTCAGCAGAGTGGCATTTTTCCATCTTCGTCAGGCTAGGAGGCTGGCCCCTTACTTGTCTTGGCACGACTTGGCCACGGTGATCCAAGCTACGGTCATCTCAAGGTTAAACTACTGTAATGCTCTCTACATTGGCCTGCTTCTGTTAGTGACCCGGAAACTCAAACTGGTGCAGAACGCCGCAGCTCGGTTGCTCGCAGGAGCTCCTGCGAGCTGCCACATTACACCAATTCTGCGGGAACTGCACTGGCTTCCTATTGAGTACCGGATCACCTTCAAAGTGCTAGTCTTGACTTTCAAGGCCTTGTATGGAGTTAGGCGGTCCCTCTGGGGCCAGTGTACCTGAGGGATCGCCTAACTCCATACTGTCCCATGAGAACACTTAGATCTGAAGAGGGGAATCTTCTAGCCGTGCCCAATGTCAAGCAATGCCACCTAACTTCAACACGGAGAAGGGCGTTCTCCATCATCGCCCCAGCTCTCTGGAACGCACTACCCTTGGAGGTTCGGGCCTTGCGTAATCTGCTGGCCTTTTGGAAGGCCTGCAAGTTGGTCCTATTCCGGTAGGCCTTTGAGTTGTAATGTTCTATCTCTTAGGAATTGTGTTATCCCTTAGGAATTGTTTTATTCTTGTGGTTTTATTGTGGTGCTTGATGTAAGCCGCCCCGAGCTGGCTGGGAGTGGTGGCCAATAAATCTAACAAATAAATAAATATATATACAGTATTTGTCATGGCCATTGTATGAATGTGTATTTAACATTAAAATCAATTAAAACTTGATAAGCAGCAAAACCTTCCTTTGTTGTTAACATTGGAATTAAATTCTGGATGCTAGAAGCAACATTAAAAAACCTTTTTTGTGAAATGCCTCTTTAAATGTAAAACAATACTATTGACTGGTCAAAAAATGTCTAGAAATTCATGAAAACCGCTAAACATAAGTCCTTACATTTAAAATTATGGAGAACGACAGGTCTGTAAATTAGCTAGTCAAATATTTCATGGGAAACAGTTATGAGTATAACTAAAGGACAGTTTTAAAACAGATAAACCAATCTCTGTCAATCTGTTGAAATGATTTGATATGTCATTTTATAAGGGAAGGAAGAAATTGGGACTTTATGGATGAAATAGTGACACAGAACTCTCAAATATATTTCTGCATCAGTAGGAATATATGCATCCAATAACATCAAATAAGTATCATGCACAGAAGGACGTTTGACAAATGTTGCTTCATTAACAAGGAACACCAGAGTGTCTTGGAAATTAGTGACAGAAGCATAAGTTAGCACAGCAAGCAGCACTCGCTGTAGCAGTCCATCATAGATAAATAGATGGATGGATGGATAGATAGACAGACAGACAGGAATGGTGTTTCCATGAGAAGTATGACCATTTAGATGTTTAAATATCTATAAAATTAACAAAACATCCTTTTGTACAGGCTCAAGAAATCTGAAGTTAATATTTTAGTTGTCATCCAACAGAATTCTTGGATCAAACAGTATTACTGTCAATCTGATAAAGTCAAATAGTGATTAGCAGAATCCTTTGCTGGCTTAATTATTCACAGTACTCAATTGTCCTGAAAAGAGCAGGGAGCAAATATTATATCTTGCATAAAGGGGAGAAGTGTTTGCCTATTCACTAGTTAGAAAATGACATGTTTTATGCCCAATGGCTATGTTTGCAACTGAAGGACTGTTCTCTGAGTCCAGTGTGTTTAGGAAAAGAACAAATTAGATTCAAAGCACCTTGGTCGACAAGTGATTACTGATTTTTTATTGCAACTTTCTGAGAAATATTTGTGGTTCAATGATGGGAAGTAAAAACAGTCTTTATTCTAAAAGAAAGGGCTTCCAGATGGAACTTGGTATGTTTAACCTTTAAACAAAATATGTATTGGGATTTGCACCATGCATGATTTCTTTTCTCCGGATAGTTTACACTTAGACCTCTAAATGAATAGCAGCCTAATCTAAAATCCATGAAACTAGTTAATTATGAGTTCTGGAATTGGATCCAGACTTACAGGACTGTATCCAAATAAAAAACGGACCCCACAAAAACCAGTTGTTCTTGAATTAGTTGTTAACTTTTCAATGCTATTGATTTTAGTGGATCTAATCTAAGTCTACTAAGTCTGGATTCAACACAGAGGAGACTCTTGGCACAGAAGAGAGAATAAAATAAATATAGAATTATGAACTTTCTCCTTGAAATATTTTATATAATGAATCCATTGGTATTAATTCTGATCTTGTCCCATTCTTCCAGGTTCTTCGAATATATCTTCCTCTATAAAGATGCAGTGATGTTTCAGATAGAGCAAGTGACAAAGCTGTGTTCCAAGGTACCTTTGAGTGACCCGTGGGATCCTTTTGATATTCCTGACAATTCAACCTATGAAGATCAGTACTACATTGGAGGTCCTGGTGACCAAATTATGGTACAGGAGTGGTCTGACAGAAAGCGAGCTAGAAAACGTAAGCACTAATTATATTAATTACACATTATTTCTTTATCTCACACCAGACATTCTGTTCCCACATTAGTATTGTCAACTGTATAACATGCAAGAAACACAATTTTTGATCTCCTTCCCTATAAGAAATAAATGGTATGGATTGATAACAAGCCTTGACCTTCTGTTTGGATTCTTCTCAAGATGATTCCACGCCTTTTTAAAACCACGGTGTCTGGGCACTTAAAAGGAGTTTAATATTGCTTTGATTTATTTAGTTTACAACAAAATACAGCCAGTAGGGTGATTCTGTCGGTTATACAAAAGGAAGTTCTGTGGACACTCATAAAATGAAATTGTTTGAGTGTTCCTATTAATACTATAACTTAGGGGGTCATGTTTTAAATTCAACTGCCAGATTTGTGAAAGACAAAGAAGACCATAATTTATTTAGGTATTTTAATACCACAAGAAGTGTTGTAGTCCTTTTGCTTAGAAGACTTCAGACAAATAGGTCAAGTTTGTAGATCAGAGGGAAATTTTAATTACCATTCCTATCATATCTCACTCTTTGGCAAGCCCAGTGAGGGCTGAGGGAACTCAAATTTAACACGATCTGGCAAGCCACAAGTTCCCCTGCTCTGTCATATATGATAAGACAATATCTAATATTCATGATTCATAATATTCATGGATTCATGATCCATTTGGTTGGGGTGCAGCAGCAGAAAACAGATCTTGCTATCAAAACTCAGTTTGGACCAAATACAAAGATTTGGTTGTGGAAACTGGACAATTGAATAAATTGACTCTTGGTCTGATCCAGCAGGGCTCATTATATAGATGGTCTTATCTTGCATTGGTTCATAAAGACCCCCAAGATGCCCAACTGGGCTTATAGCTGTTACCTGAGAATTTCGGGCTTACATTCCAGATACCACTAGTATCCATTTTGATAAGACAGCAATGTATGGTTGGGTTCTTATAGTGCTAGAGGCACATACATTTTCACATAAAGTTAACAAACATCACTGCTTCCCCATAGGTTCAGACAAAAAGGCAAAAGCCACCTTTCTCAGGCTGGATCTACACATATCCCTATATCTTAGGATCTTTTCCCAGATTGTTTTCTTATCCCAGATTATCTGACAATGTAGACTCATATAATCCAGTTCAAAGCAGATAAACTGGCACGAGATCCTGGGATATAGGACAGTGTAGATCCAGCCTCAGTCTCATTCCCTCAGGTATTCTTTGAAGTTCTGGTCTCATCTTCAGGAGCATATTCACTTCATATTCACTTCATTCACTCCACCAATGGTTAAAAAATGTTTGACTGAAATGTTTGGCTCATTTAAAATCTCTTTTACAAGACAAACAGGTAAAGATCACGTTAATAATTTGCAAATTACTCTAGTATTTCTGCCCTATGAGGAAAATGAATACAACTGATGTAGTAAATAATACAACCTGTCGTGAAGATCTGTCTTAATAGTGTTGAGTGTTGGTCTGACAATGAATTGTTTCTCTCTTTACCAAGAGTTGGCGTTTACCTTGTTTGTGACATCATTCATGACATCAGAATATCATTGAAATGACCATGTCACCACGCCAACACCTCTGCAGCTGGGTAGCCATCAGCCAGACACTGCAACAAGTTGTCTGTTAATTTCATAATTTCTCCTGAAGAGTTTGCATACCCTGAAATTCATTTTCTAGCATTCAAAATCTAACAAACTCCAAATAGCAACTGGTTCAATGAAAGATATAATATCAATTATATGTATTAGTGATAAAGAAACTTCTAGCACCTTTACTTGCTAGAAAGCAGTCTTGTGAGGTATGTTCTTAGATGAACACAGTTGCATGATGGCCACTTTTCTGTTGCTGCATCCAAAGTTTGGGGGGATTTTTGCACTTCAGAAGATGGTGAATTTGTGTTCCCATCATCACTCACCATTGGCTTTGTTAGTAGAAGCTTGAAGAAGAAATGTGAGCCCAACAACATGTGGAGGCCACCAGTTTCTTGATCTTGCTATATCACACAGTCAGATGTCTTAACAAAGAAATATAGCATCAGCTTACTGAATTTAAGCTAATGAAAGTTTAAATGTCTCTCACACTGTTCATTATATAACCCTGAAATCAATCAAAGTATTCCCACTGAAACCAATCAAAGCTACTTTCAGAATAAGTGTGTTTGAGGATTGTATCATTAATCCTTAATTTGAATTCAGTCCTTAATTTATGTTTTAAGAAAAACTAAAAAAAATATCCATGCTTTCCATATAAGAGTAGTAATATACTGTATTTCATTGCAGTTGAAACCTGGGTTGGTGTTTACACAGTCAAGGATTGTTATCCAGTTCAGGAGACCTACACAAAGAACTACAGTGTGACAACCTCCACACGCTTCTTTGATCTAAAGCTTGGGATAAGCGACCCATCTGTGTTCAACCCACCAAGCACCTGCCAGACAGCTCAGCCAGAAAAGATGAGAGATGCGTGCTGATAGTGAACTTTGGATTCTCTGTGAAAACAACACTCATGTATTATGTAGATTACCATTAATAATCAGCTACTGATATCTAACCTTGCAAAATTGTGGTTGTACCTTTCAAAATTGTGGTTTTATAGAGTGAGACACCTCATTGAAGCAAAGAAGGGTCTTATTCTAACACTGACCCCATATTCTGCAGTTACTGGAGAAGCTTGTTTTTGCTATTATGGTCTTTGGAATGATCTTATCATTTATATTTTCAAAGAGGCAAATTGTGCTCCTGGAATCATATTAAAATATTGTATGTATGTATTTATTCTCAAGAGAGGGATAAACTATATTGCATTCAAGAGATAGAGGCTGGAATCTTGTAAGTGACATATGGTGGTATTGCCTCATTTTTCATAAGCCCTGTTTTCTGTAACATTGAATGGTCTGTACTTCCTTGTGCAATACTCCTCATGGAAAGATTTCTGCACTAGAACACCTCTTACTGCCAATAAGTGGCCAAGAAAGATCAGGGGTACTCTGCAGCATCTGATGGCAAACCCACATCTGGGAGAAAATAAAATAAACTTGCTTCCTAGGTCTCCAGTGAATCATTGAAGGCTCCAGCAGGAAATCCAAGTGACTTGCTGGAGATTTGGGGAACTAATGTCTGTTCTTTTCTTCCAGCTAAAGAACTTCAGCCAGATGCTGCCCAGGTGCCCTGCTCCCTCCTGACTTCTTAATTCCCCAAAGGGTACACTCTAGCATTGAGAAAGCTCATTGCACTGAGATGGATGGGTACCTTCAATGGAAGTACACTGACAGAACTTGATGCTTTGCCAGCATCACCTAGGATTTGAGGCTGTTACCATAATGTGGCACTTGCCTTTGATGGTATAATAACTATATGGAACTTTCTGTTAAGTAAATTTAATTTTCCTTTCTTATAATTTTTTAAAGCATATTTGTCTATTGCTAGTTGAATGGTGTAATATCAGGAATAAGGAATTATACTTAAGTGTTCTTCTACTTAATAATAATAATAATAATAATTTTATTTTTTACCCGCCTCTCTTTGTGTAGTGAGGCAGGTTACAGCATGATTAAAACACATACACAAACATGTCATTTGTATTCAGCACGTTTGTTTATAAGATCCATATCCCTTATTTGATCAAATAATCTTCAAAGCCACTTGCTGTAGATAGCAGGAATGTACACACAGGGCTATCTCACACAACCATTGAATCTGGGTCAGGATTTGGATGGAAGAAATCCGGTTTGCCTTGGAGTGCCTAGACAGGCACCCCTCAAACCTGTTCAAAGCTGCCACAGAGTCTACAATGCTCCACGGATTCCAGATCAAACTAAATCCAGAAATTTTTAGCTTCTCCAGCAAAAAGAATTGATGGAAAATAGCTGACCTAAAGCGGAGCAAACCAAGCTTTGAAAATCTAGTGTTTCCTTGCTGGAGGGGAGGCGTTTGTTTATCTTAATTTGGCTTTTGTATGCAACTCCTGGAGTTTAACACTGTTGAGTAATTTTTAAAAGGAAAAAGCATTTAAACATGTAAATCAGCAGCAAGAGTGGCAGTTTAGCAGGCCAGAAACTTCTTGAGCTAACAGTAAAGCAAATGAGTTTCAGCAGTTCAGGAGCAGAATCAAACTTTAAAATTACAAAAGACTTTATTGAAAGAACTACATTTTTACATAGAAAAGTTAGATCCTAGCTATCTAACAATTTATCTCTCTGGAGACATCATGTCTCTGCATTCTCACAGGAGAAGAACAAAAAAAAGAAGGCTTGCCATGTGGTCTGGAAACTTTGAATAAAAAGAGGCATGTCTCAGAAGTATTAGTCTAGGAGAGTAAGAGAGATGGTCAGATAAAGAGGGCAATGGGGAAAGGGCTTTCCCTGCCAGCTAACACATCTGTCTGTCTATTTCCTTGATGATGACTATAAACTTGTGCAAGATGTAGTTGAGATACAACAAGCCCTGTCCTGACAAGTATTCTGAATTCTTCCACTTTACAGCACTGTGCTTTTTATACAGTGATTGACTTAAGCATATTTTATGGCTTAATCTATGATTTCTGGTTAGTTTTATTAACACACAGTTTCTGGCTGAATGTGGGTTGGAGGTTGCATTAGGAGGGGGGTTAATACTTTGTCGTTTCCCTGATCTCAACCCAGTGTTCAGCAGGATTATAATTCTTGTGTAGCACATATTGGACTAAATGAAAGGCTGAAATAATATTGGTCTCTTGGATCTCCTATTTTAGTTCTGATACTAAAAACAAAATCCTAAACTGAATGTGTTTCTAGAAGTATCTTTTCCTTAATTTGTAATATAATTTGTAAACCTGGTCCCTAAGCCGCTGTTGATCATTTGTGTGGATCTTTAAAAAAGAAGAAGTAAATAGATCCTGTTAATTCTGTCCATAACTGTGTCATTTGTCTGGCACCCTCTCAATGCAGAAAGCCTGAAATATCCTGTAATAAATCTGTTTAGATGCTTTATATTAGTCTATGAATCTATGCCATACAGTAAAGCCAAGACAATATAATACTGTACATTGCATGTTTTCATGGCTGTACATTTATCATATTTAAAAGCTTCTCTAGTCCATCTCTGTTTTCACTTAGTTTGCATGAATATTCTCACATTGTTCATTCAGTCAGATTACAGGATATTTGTATTTATCAACATCTCCCACAATTTCATTTTGCATCTTTAACTGTTTCTTGGGCCTTTTCATTATTGTCATGAACATTTCTTAACTTCCATTTTGTGACTGGTCATTTCCCACTTTACTAGTTAGAGAAACCATCTGAATTTATCAACTATTTCTTTTATTTCTTTTTAAATGATGACTAAGCCTATATATATTTGAAGTACACATTTCAAAAATGGTGGGAATATAAATCCTTGTCATACCCATCTTTGTATTTATGTGGACTCTTCCACACAGCCAGTTAGTCCGGAGCAGAATATGGATTTAAGAGATCGGGTTTGCTCTGGAGTGCCTGCACAAGCATCATATGAACCGGAAGAAAGATGAAAGACAGTCCACATACCCAGCGGATCTCTGAAAACACATTCTGGTCTGAATTAAGTGCCTCCGTTAAAACCCAGGAGTTTATTTTGCTTTTCCCCCTCCCTCCTGGCAAAGAAGCAATTGCTTTAGAGCTGCACAAAGCAAGGCAAGAGCTTCAAGCACTCCTGTGGCAACACAAGGCTGAAAAGAGAGGCTTTCTTTACCCTTCTCTGCTAGACAGTGCAGCTGCCTTATTATTCCAATGCTTCCCCACTGCTGTTTACATTTGCACACTGTCTTTTGCATTCACTCCTTCCGGTGCCTTCTTCAGACACAGGAAGGATTCCATCGATCATTTGGCTTGAATCCGGATTTTTAGTGAGTTTTTTTTATCATGCAGTTTCAGGGTAGATGTGAGTTGGAACTCACATTGTGGGGTGGGCATTATCAGGACACCCTGACTCAATCCGTCCAAGCCAGAGTATAGTGCCAGTGTGGATGGGGCCTATGTTTTGTGTCTTCTGATCTTCTGTTTTCACTACATCTTTTTGTTGCCAATTACTGTGTGTGTTTGCAAACTGTTTTTTTCCTGGTTACAGATCTAGTACCCCTCTACATTCAAAGATTAAAATATCCTTTTAACTTTACGAATTCCTCTTTCTTTATATAGGTAATGATCTGAAACCATAATCCTCAATATAGTCCATCTGGTCCAACAACTCCAGGTATCCCTTCCACTTGAGTGATCCACTTGTTTGCCCTCCCCTTAAAAAAATTAAAGTGGTGTCAAATTTATAATCGAGCAGTGTGCATACACTCAGAAAAAAAGATTAAGGGAATTGAATGGCTAGGAGATACATATTAGAAAGTACATTCTGAGACAGAAATACAATAGACTTTTAGTTAACTGAAACTCAAGCAACCAGAACTCAAGCAACCGACAAAAATTGAATAATATTTTAAACAAAAATTAAAATCTATGTATAATACAGTAAAACCGTGTTACATTAAGTCCATCCTTATTTGTCTTAATTTATTTTTAATTACTATATTTCAAAATGTAGAAAGTCAATACAAAGTTTATATTTTGGTACAGCATGGGGTATAGTATTCGGCTTATTTTAATAGCAATACTCAAGCAACCAGAAAGTACATTGGTTCCTGTGGGGGCTATCTAACTGAGAGTCTACTGTATTGGTTTTTATAGTTTTCTGTTTATTGTGTTGCTCAGCAATCCACCAGGATGATGAATCATTTTTATGACACATCTGCATCTAATGAGCAAACACTATTCTACCATTTGTCAAAATTAGATAGCAACATAAGTTGAAAGAAACTGACTCCCAAGGATATAGTGATTTGTATGATCTCAGTCTCTGCCCTTTGTGTGGTTCTAGGGCACAGAAAACACAATCTAGCCCTACACAAAATGAGGTGATGAATTAAATCAGAATTTTGCTGGAACACTGCCTTCTTAGCAAATGATCCTGAGGGCTTTTATCAGAGGGTTGGATAATTTTAGTGCAGAGCATCAAATATCAAACCTCTGTTTTTAAAGTGACGCGGGTTGTAACGTTGCGTTGTGTCAAATGAGCCAGGGAGGCTTCCAGAGCGTCAAGGCTGTTTGTTTATCAGAACTGGCCAAAGCCCTTGGTGGGAGACGGGTGTTTTCCTCCTTCCCTGAACGCTGCCAAGTTTGCCCACCCCATTTCAAATCTGAGATGAGTTCATTTCTTGGACAGTCTTGAAGCTCTGCCAAAATGCAAAAGCAAGCCGTTAGCCCACCAAATCTCACAAACTCAGCTAATAGTATTCTTGAGGCTGCATTCCCAAACACAATTGCCTGGGAGTAAGCCCCACTGAATACAGTGAGTTTTTTACCATGTAAACATTACTATGATTGTGCTATAGGGAGGCTATTTCAGTTAAATGGTTAGCTAAGGCTGGTGGTAGAAGTTGTGGTCCAATGTCATCTGGAGGTCCACATATAGTCCGGCCCTGGTACTGGAAATGAGAGATACCTTTATTAGCTCATGAAAACTAAGATGTGGGGAAAAAATCTTTGTATGTTTGAGGGGTGACTTTTTAATATCCTTTATGAACTAAAACATCACTATTGAACCATTACTAAATGTGCTGGTGAACATTTAAAATATTCCTAGTTTGTTATTTCATATTTTAAACATTTCACATTACACAGTTCAATCCAAATCAGTGGCAATTAACTTTTGATTCATTTTTTCTCCTTATGATGGAAACCTAATTTCGGTTTCCTCAGACTGGACTTAGATTTTTTTCCCATTGCATTTCATCTAAATCTAAAATCAGATTTCCTAATCCAGAAATTCAACTATTTTAGCATTGTTTCCTCAATGCCAATGTACATGTGTCCTTGCTCACAATAAGCCATGCTAAATACAATCATATTTAGTCTATAGGATTGCACAGTCGCTTTGCTACTTGGAAGAATGTTTATCATAATTTCCAACTGATCTGACAAGAACCAAATCAAAGTATTGGAGAAGAAAAAAATGGTTAACCACTATATTTAATAATCCTTACTTGTTTCTAGCTTCCTTGAAAACAGATGTGTTGTGATTAGTTTTGAACCTGATACATAGAATTGCCTCCTGAACATACATGTCAATGCTCAACACACTATCTAAATTTTTTATTCCAGATGCTTCCGGTACTAAAGAATGAGATGATCTTAAAAAAATGGCAAGGGGAATTGGCTAAATTCATTTGGCAAGGGCGAAAGGCAAGGATAAAAAATGTATATTTACAAGAAAGAACATGTAATGGAGGCCTAGGAGTCCCCAACCTAGTAAAATATTTTGAGGCTAACTGCCTGGACAGTTTAAAGGAATGGGTAAAATTGGAAAATAAAGATCTTCTAAATTTAGAAGGGGTGGGGAAAAAATTTGGATGGCATAGCTACCTAATCTGTATACCTTTATAAAGCAGAATGTTTGTATGTATGTGTGCGGAGGGCGGAAGGGCGGGAGGGCGGATATGTGGCAGCCACTTTCACATGCCACAGCGACCAGCGCGGGTGATGGACCTGCACCAAACTTGGTACACATAACCCCCCCTAACCCCCTTTACGTCCTGGTGCGGTTTGGGGGACATGACCCACGGATTATGGGATTTGTAGTACTTTCAAACACTTTGGTTCCCACAGATCCCTGAGGCCACCACAAAGGACCAATACAGACTACACTTAGCACACACAGCCCCCATGACCCACTCTACGTCCTGGTGCAGTTTGGAGGATGATGGGACTTGAAGTACCTCTACTCACTTCCCAAGTCCGCTGTAACCCTCATCCAATCACTGATTGAGACCAAACATGGCATACATAACCCCTATGACTGCCTTCACATCCTGGTGAGGTTTGGGGGAGGACTGACAATGGATGATGGGATTTTTAGTACTTTCACACCCCTCTGTTCCCACAGACCACTGTGGCCCCCAACAAACACTGATAAAGACCACACTTGGCACACAGAGCCCCAGTGACCCACTCTACATACTACTGAAGTTTGGAGGGGGCCAGAACATGGATGATGAGACTTGCAGTACCTTTCCTCACTTTCCAAGACTGCTACAAACCTAATCCTATGACTGATCAACACGAAACCTGCCACACAGAGCCCTCATGACCCACTCTACATCCTGGTGCAGATCGGAGGAGGGTGGACTATGGATGATGGGACGTGAAGTACCTCTACTCACTTTCCAAGTCTGCTGCAACCCTCATCCAATTACTGATCGAGACCACACTTGGCACACATAACCCCCATGACTGCCTTCACGTCCTGGTGAGGTTCGGGGGAGGACTGACAATGGATGATGGGATTTGTAGTACTTTCACACCCTCTGTTCCCACAGACAACTGCGGCCCCCAACAAACACCGAGAAAAGACCACACTTGGCACACAGAGCCCCAGTGACCCACTCTACATCCTACTGAACTTTGGAGGGGGGGCAGAACATGGATGATGGGACTTGCAGTACCTTCCCTCACTTTCCAAGCCTGCTACAAACCTAATCCAATGACTGATCAACACCAAACCTGGCACACAGAGCCCTCATGACCCACTCTACATCCTGGTGCTGTTTTGTGTGAGACGGACCACGGATGATGGGACTTGAAGTACCTTCACTCACTTCCTAAAAACAATGCAACCCTCATCCATTCACCAATACAGACCAAACTTAGCACACAGAGCCCCCATGACCCAATCTACATCCTACTACACTTTGTGGGAGGGTGGACCAGAGATGATGGGACTTCCACTACCTTCAGTAATTTCATGATACCACTGCAACTCCCAATAATGATGGATCAAGACCAAACTTGGCACACAGAGCCCCCATGACCCACTCTACATCCTGCTGCACTTCTCAAATGACCCGGGCACCGCCGAGTCCCCAAGCTAGTGTATAATAAAACCAATCAAGATAAGAACTTTAACAACCATGTGATAAGATCAACCCTATTAAATTTTTTGAATAAAACGAAAAAAACAATTTACACAAAAATCCCACTCTGGGTATCACCTATTGAGGCCTGTCAGATAAAAAGACTAGAAAATGAAAGTTGGCCTAAATATAGGGACTTGCTGAAAAAGGAAGGAACAAATACAGTATATTACTAAAAAAGCATGAGGAACTTCAACCACTTAACCTGAACTGGTTTCAATATAACCAACTGGAAAAAAGGAGTAAAATGGATGGCGAGATTGGATGGGAGTGGGAGGTAACCAGAGGAGAAAAACTATGGCTCCACACGGAAAAGAAAACAGTGAGGGCACTATATAATTTCTTAACAGATAGTGAGAAAGGGGAAAAAACGGAAGAAGAATACAAGAAAAAATGGGAAACAAATTTTGGATATGCAATCCCTAGGGAAGAGTGGGATAAAATATGGAAAATCAAGCAAAAATATACATATTCCTATAGTTTAAAGGAAAATACCTATAAAACGATCTATAGATGGTACCTTACCCCCAGCCAATTGGAAAAAATAAATAAGAGTGGTAATAATAGATGCTGGAAGTGTAATGTTGAAAAGGGCACTTTCTACCATCAACTATGGACTTGCAAAGTGGTGGGTAAATATTGGAATATGATCCATAAAAAATGTAGTCGAAATATTGAATGTGACGGGTGGAAAGAAACCAGAATTATATCTACTAAATATTGCAGGACAAAGTATGAACAAGGACTCCGAAAAACTACTAACTTACCTGGCGGCGGCGGCACGAATCACGCTCGCCAGACATTGGAAAACATCAAAAGTTCCAGAAGAAGAGGAATGGCTCAACAAAGTGTTGGATGTGCTAGAGATGGACAAACTCACGCACCTATTACGAGACAGCTCCACAAAAAGATTCTACCAAACCTGGCAACCCTTTATAGACTATATTAAAAGGAAAAAGAATTTTGATTTGAAAGGGCTAAATTTATAAAACTTTCACCCCTGGGGGCCAAGAGACTAAAACCAAATCCGGACTTATTTTGTGTCATGAGATGTGAAGTCAACGTCTTCATGTTTCTTTTATCTCTTATGTAACACTGTTTTTATCTTTCCAGCTGTACATCCCCTGCCCCTCCCTCCCCCTCCCTCCCTCCCCCCCAACCCTGTCTGCGTACTACCTGTTATTAATGTCATTTTGTCAAATAAAGATTCTTTTAAAACTAAAAAAAAAAAATGCTCAACACGCTATCTCATTGCCCAAATAAGACATCACATTGTAATGAGTCTTGCTACTTTCCTCGTTACCTTAAACATACATTTGTGGTGTGACTTCGCCAGAAATTTTAGGATGCATACTTGGGGTGCACAATGTTGCTTTTCATAACGTGCATGAGGCTGGTGTTCAATACTTCAGTACAAGGAGTTTTTGCATTGCCACAGGCCAGTGGTGTCAATAAGATGATGTAGGAGTTGGGAACCGCAGTGGGTGACATCATCTGAGGGGGTGACACCAAAATGTCTGTATATAAAAATGTATAAGTGTTTCAGAAAAAAATATTATTTTAATTAAAGCATCCCTGTTGTTAGAATCACAAAAACATGTTTCATAATCGCATTTCATATGTACGGTAGTCATATACCTACAAAGCTAAAACCCTGTCCTATTTTACTTTTTGGTCCTTCTAATGCCCATGTCCTCTAGTCAGAGCTGCCATTTTTCCCAAATTACAATGACACTTCAATTTACATTGTTTTGTCCGCACCAGCTACAAGTATGTACTGTTGTTTTTGTTGAAGCCTTATTTGTATCATTACTGATTTTGTCAAATTTTCTCATATTTTCCAACAAAACTGTCATCTGGTCTGGTAGTGGAGCAGGCTCAGGAGGGTGACACCATAAGTTTCCATATTGACACCAACCTCATCACTAACCTGTCACTCTGTTTGCCATCATTGTGTTTTTAAATAAGACCAATGTTTTCAAACTAGCTACTTGGAGCTGCTGGCACCTTCACCAAGAGAGCTACTTGGGCAGAAACAACACCAGCAAGTAATGAAAGGCAACCAACGGCCCTTCCACACAGCCATATAACCTAGAATATCAAGGCAAAATAATCCACAATATCTGCTTTGAACTGGAATATCTGAGTCCACACTGCCATATATTTCAGTTCAAAGCAGATAATGTGGAATTTTATTCAGCTGTGTGGAGGAGGCCTAAGTGTAGTTTTCCAAGTGGGCCATTTTATTTTATTTTATTTATTATTTGAACTTGTATGCTGCCACTCCCCGAGGGCTTGGAGCGGCTCACAATCACATAAAAACATAATACATCTAAACAGCATTTAAAATTGGCAAAAATAGTTATACAATTTAGCAGTCGAATGCTAACCGAAAGAGATGAGTCTTGCAGGCCTTGCGGAATGATGATAGCTCTTGCAAGGCCCGGACTTCACTTGGAAGAGTATCCCAAATTGATGGTGCCACCACAGAAAAGGCTCTACGCCGGGTGGACGCCAAGCGGATAGATTTAACGCTAGGTACCTCGAGGAGGTTCAGATGTTCGGAGCGGAGTAATCCCTAGGGTTGATAGAGGATAGTTTTGCTCCACTTAAGTCAAATTAAAGTTAACCCAGTGGATACACCAGTTGGATTATATTGTGTTATCTATGAATAATAATCAAGAGGAAACTGGTCAACTAATTCTTAAACTCTTCATGACCTCATGGACCAGCTCACACCAGAGCTCCCTGTCGGCCATCGCCACCCCCAGCTCTTTCAGAGTCACTTCAAGGATACCATCCATCCATCTTGCCCTTGGTTGGCCCCTCTTCCTTTTTCCTTCCATTTTCCCCAGCATCAGTGTCTTCTTGAAGCTTTCCTGTCTTCTCATGATGTGGCTAAAGTACTTCATCTTTGCCTCTAATATCCTTCACTCAAATGAGCAGTCAGGCTTTATTTCCTGAAGTATAGTGTGGTTGGATCTTCTCGCGTTTCAAGGCACTCTCAGAACTTTCCTCCAACACCACAGTTCAAAAGCATCTATCTTCATTCACTCAGCCTTACTTATGGTCCAGCTCTCACATCCATAGGTGACTATGGGGAATACCATTTCTTTAACTATGCGGCTCTTCATTGCCAGTGTGATTTTTCTACCCTTTACTATTTTATTGAGATTGGTCATTGCTCTCCTCCCAAGAAGTAAACGTCTTCTGATTTCCTGGCTGTAATCTGCAACTGCAGTAATCTTTGCACCTAGGAATACAAAGTTTGTCACTGCCTCATCTGTCATTCTAGTATGACTTTAATGCCAAGCTTCTCAGCAGGAGCTCTGGCTCAGGTTTTTGTTCATTTACTTCAAGGCCTATAACACTATTTTTTAAAGTCATGGTAGAAATAACTTTTCTCATGCATGGCCCTTCAGTCTATATGCTCTCAAGCTCCAGTGCTACATTCCTTTGGGAGTGAAATTGATCTTGGTGGCTATTAATCATATATGTATTCCTCTCATTTAAATTGGGGTGAGATCTTATATTGTACTGGTTTGAGTTGGTTGGCTGGGTACTCTATCCTCTCACCTGAATGTCAGGGGATAATGCTCAATTGAAAGAGATACGTATGTAATAGAGGGGAACATAGCATATAGAGCTGCTGAATTTCTCCATTTGCCATGACCAAAAATGTTACATATGCAGACATTAATGTGTCACTGACATTATGCCAAACTTGTTCATCACCAGTTCCATAAAACTTTAAATGAAGCCTGAACTGTCCCCCATAGTCATGAAGACGTAGTCATGAGGATTATTTTTAATGATGATGGTGGTGGTGGCCTTTCTTTTTTTCTTTTGCGATATTCACCAACACTGTTCTTGAGAGATGCAGACATCAAAGGTCTACTTGGTCAATGAATAGTGTTCTATATTCATCTAGTGCTAATTGAGTAAAACAACTGGTCTTCGTCAATTCCCCTTTGAAGCAACTTTTCAATTGTTCTAGGACTATTAAGTCACAAATCCCCTCACCCCCAGGAGCAATGACTGTGGAATAAGCAAAACGAGTGCTTTTCTACCTCACAATTTCTGTCACATCTATTGGTTCTTCTTTGCTATGAAGAAAGCAGAACAATTTAGCATAACGGATGGACGAGGGTACCATGGAAGAAACTGTCATTTCCGTTTCATTCTGCAAAGGCACAGTAGGTGACAGAGTTCTCCAAGCCTGTATAAACATACGCCATTGAAGTGTTAGGGGCAACACACTGGTGTGCGACGGGGGCCGCACTTCTATTCTTGCAATTAATGAAGGCTTCGCATGAGGCCATCAAGAATTAAGTATCGTATAAAGTCGGCATGCCGTACCAATTAGAGGTGGCACTACTTGACATGCCAGCATTACTACAATACAGTCACAGTAATGAGATTGTAGTATTTATTATTATTATAATTTCTTGAAGTACAGTCTGCTATTTTGAATCTTGGCAGCCTGAGTTTATGGCTACGATCATTCAAAAATTACACCACGTAACAAAATATGAAAAAAAAACCCTGTTCTTGTTTTATTATGTATTTATTTACAGTATTTCTACCCCGACCTTCTCAACTCCCGAGGGGGGGACTCAGAGCGGCTAACAGAGGCAGCAATTCGATGCCAAACAGTATACAGTATAAAACCATAAATACAGAATTAAAACAGTAACAATTAAAATTAACAAATAGTCAAACAGTCAGTTAAAATTAAAACAATACTCCATCCACAAACCAGTTGATAAAAATCAATAAAGCCGTATTCTCATGCTTGTTGTCTTGCCAAACCATACCAGTCAAGATGTTGCTATATGTTATTGTGTAAAGGCCTGGTCCCAAAATCAAGATTTTAATTTCTTCCTAAACGCCAGGAGGGATGGGGTTGATCAAGTTTCACTTGGAAGTGCCTTCCACAAGCGGGGGGCCACAGCCGAAAAGGCCCTGTCCCTCGTCCCTGCCAGCCACATTTGAGATGTTGGTGGGAGCGAGAGCAGGGCCTCCCCGGATGATCTTAAGTTGCGAGGTGGGACGTAGGGCCAAATGCGTTCGGACAAGTAAGCTGGGCCAGAACCGTATAGAGCTTTAAAGGTCAAAACCAGCACTTTGAATTCAGCTCGGAAGTGGACAGGCAGTCAGTGGAGCTGACACAACAGGGGGTGGGTGTGCTCCCTGTATGTAGCTCCTGTTAGTAATCTGGCTGCCGCCTGTTGGACTGGTTGCAGTTTCTGAACCGTCTTCAAAGGCAGCCCCACATAGAGTGTGTTGCAGTAATTTATTCGGGATGTGACCAGAGTGTGGACGACCATAGCCAGATCAGACTTCCCAAGGTACGGGCGCAGCTGGCGCACAAGTCTTGTGTAAAAGCTTCCCTGGCCACCACCAAAATCTGGGGTTCCAGGCTCAGTGATGAATCCAGGGTCACTCCCAAGCTGCGAACCTGCGTCTTCAGGGAGAGTGTAACCCCATCCAACACAGGCTGTAACCGTATGCCCTGTTTGGCCTTTCGACTGACCAGGAGCACCTCTGTCTTGTCAGGATTCAGTTTCAATTTGCTAGCCCTTATTTATTTATTTATTTATTTATTTATTTATTTAAAACTTTTGTACTCCGACCTTCTCACCTCTATCGAGGGACTCAGACCGGCATAACAGCAAAAATTCAATGCTATACAATTTAAAAACAACTACAACAACATATTACAGCAACTCATCCAATCCGACATAGCAGCCAAGCACCAGTTCAAAGTCTGAACAGCCTCCTTAGTAACAGGTGGAAAGGAGGGCCAGATTTGGACGTCATCTGCATACAGATAACACCTTACTCCAAAACTCCGGATGATCTCCTCCAACAGCTTCATGTAGATGTTAAATAACATCGGGGACAGTACTGAACCCTGAGGTACTCCACACAACAACAGTTGTGGGGTCGAACAGGTCACCCAGTAACACCCTCTGGGACCGACCCTCCAGGAAGGACTGGAGCCACTGCAAGGCAGTACCTCCAAGTCCCATTGCTGCGAGGCGTCCCAGAAGGATACCATGGTCAACGGTATCGAAAGCCGCTGAGAGGTCCAACAGAACCAACAGGGACACACTCAGGGGGGGTGTGTCCCTGTTGGTCCTGCTGGACCTCTCAGCGGTTTTAGATACCATTGACCACGGTATCCTTCTGGGACGCCTCGCAGCACTGGGACGTGGAGGTACTGCCTTGCAGTGGCTCCAGTCCTTCCTGGAGCGTTTCCCCTATTTGGGCAAAGTCATGGACTGTGTGGTGGCTTCGCAACAGTCTGGCTTTTGGCCGGGACATGGAATGAAGACAGCCTTGGTCACCGATGATCTACACTGGGAGCTAGACAGGGGGGTCTAGCTCCTGGCGTAGATCATCAGCGACCAAGGCTGTCTCTGTTCCATGTCCCGGCCTAAAGCCAGGCTGTGCCGGATCAAGATAATCAGTGTCTACCAGAAACCCCTGGAGTTGCGAAGCCATCACACATTCCATGACTATGCCCAAATAGAGGAGATTGGAAACTGGCTGATAGTCGACTAATTGAGTGGGGTCCAGTGATGGTTCTTTCAACAGCGGTTTTATAACAGCTTGTTTTAAGCTGGCTGGAATTTTGCCCTCCTGTAAGGAGGCATTAACCACCACTTTTGAAAGTGTTCTTTCCTGTTTAATTGTGTGGTACTTACTTTTCATTCAAGTCCTTCTTCTGATTTATTGACAGCATTCTCCATTTTCGGTAATGAGTGAGTCAAGATATGGGGAATTTTAAATGTTTCCAGAGAAAAAGCCACCACAGTGATCAAAGGATTGAAAGCCAAGCCCTATGAAGAGCAGCTTAGAGAGCTGGATATCTTTAGCTTGGAGAAAAGAATGCTGAAAGGGAATATGATAGCCATCTTTAAATATTTGAAATGATGTCACATTGGGGAGGGGGCAAGCTTGTTTTCTGCCTCTCTAGAGACTAGGACATGGAGTAAAGCAGGGGTGCTCACACTTTTTCCGCATGCGAGCTACTCTTAAAGCCACCAAGTCCAAAAGATCTACCTACCCCCGCCGCCGTGCACTCCCGCGCGCTCCCGCCAATGCGCACTCCCGCGGCCGCGCACTCCCGCCGCCGCGTGTGCTCTTGCTGTTGTTTTCCGCCCGCGCAGCGCTTCTTCTGCCTGCTGGCCATTGCAGGAAGGAGAAAGCATGAGGCGGGGCATCCAGAGGGAGCCCTCCGCCCTGCCTTTCTCACTGGCAACGGAGGAAGCATAGCTGCTTCTGAACGAGAGACAGGGCGCTCCCTCCAGAGGCCTCGTGCTTCCTTCTTCCTGCAATGTCCCGCAGGCGAAAGAAGCACAGCGAGAGCGAAAGCCAGCAGCAGGAGCACGTGTGCACGCAGGGTGTGCGCGCGCATGGCAGGAGTGCCCCATCCGGCTGGTGAGGCCCGAAGATCACCTGGAAGAGGGCCGAAGATCTACTAGTAGCTCGCGAGCTACCGAATGAGCATCCCTGGAGTAAAGGATTCAAATTGGGGGATTCAACCTAAACATTGGGGAGAAATTCCTGATGGTAAGAGCTGTTTGGCAGGGTTTCTTTCATGTCAGGAGTGACTTGGGAAACTGCAAGTCACTTCTGGTGTGAGAGAATTGGTCATCTGCAAAGACGTTGCCCAGGGGATGCCCGGATGTTTTACTACCCTGTGAAAGGCTTCTCTCATGTCCCTGTATGAGAAGCAGGAGCTGACAGACGGGAGCTCACTCTGCTCCCCAGATTCAAACTGCCGACCTTTTGGCCAGCAGTCCTTCCAGCACAAGGGTTTAACCCATTGCACTGCCGGGGGCTCCTTGTTTGGCAGTGAGATATGCAGTCTTGGAGCATGGTGGAATCTCCTTTTCTGGAGGTTTAGAAGCAGAAGCTGGATGGCCATTTGTCGGGGCTGCTTTCATTGTGTTTTCCTGCATGGCAAGGGATTGGACTGAATGGCCTTTGTGGTCCCTTCCAATTCTATGATTCTATGATTAATGCTAGATCACATTCTGTGATGACACAGAGCACCATTAATGAATCCCCGATAAAGCAGTGTTTTTCAACCTTTTTTGAGCCACGGCACATTTTTTACATTTACAAAATCCTGGGGCACACCACCAACCAAAATGACACAAAATGACACCCTAACACAGTAATACATATAGTTAATATGTTTTTAAATGTATTTATACACAGTGTGAAACCTGGACCTGTTTCGATGAATACAACATAGATATCCTGGCAGGAATGGCAGAAAGGCACACACAAAGGTCTTGCTCAACAGCTGGGAGTTATAGTTCACCCGCTATCAAAGAGCATTCTGAACTCCACTAATGATGGAATGGAATCAAACTTCCCACACAGAACTACCATAACCAAGAGAAAATACTATAAGAGTTTGGTGGGCATTGACCTTGAGTTTTGAAGTTGTAGTTCACCTGTAACCAGAGAGCACTGTGGAGGGGAGGGAGGAAGACGTGGGGCGAGTCTGCGCAGTAGCGCCAGCACGGGTCATGTCTTCCTCCCTTCTCCCTCCCGCAGAAGCGGCAGCGTGAGCAAAGCGAGGCAAAGCGAGCAGAGCGAGGCTGGGAAGAAGGGAGCCCGAGTGGAGAAGAAAAAGTGTTCGGCAGGAGGGGAAGAAAGGGTATTGGAGGTTCCAATTTCCCACGGCACACCTGATGATCGCTCACGTTACACTAGTGTGCCACGGCACACTGGTTGGGAAACACTGCCTTAAAGAACTATCCTCTTGCACTTTTAGAAACAATAGTCCTCTATCATCCCTTTTAACTGGCCTGCTTTGCGATTTCTTCCTTGCATCATGCCCTTCATTGGCACAATCAACTGCCCAATTATTCTTAGCCAAACCAACAGCTTTAGCTCTGACACATACCTCCATGACAGAGCTGTGTTAGCTACGCTTTCTGAGTACCCCTTTGTCCCTGGAGAATTTGTAACCATGTGGTGGAAGAATTTTAATTTGTGGTGTTACAGTAATGACTGGCTTTGCGTCTGAGTAACCTCAGGGCAGAGAGCTGGCAAGCTGAAACTGTCTGATCCCTGCTGACAGGTGACAAAAGCAGCATTTGCCTGTGCGGTTGGGACTCACAGGGCCAGAAAGGAACACAGAAACACAACATGCTCTATTATAGGTCCAAACTGCAGCAAATGCACTCACAAGATGGAAGTAAGGTTAGGATCATTTGTGATTTCCTTATAGTGTAAGGATTATAATCAATGGCCTCATTTGACCACATAACCAACCCATACCGTTTTGTGAACCCTTGCAGGCTGTTGTATACTAATGCGGGTGTTTTGTTTAGATTTAAGTTATTATACAATTTTGTCTGATTACGTGTAGTTTAATTTATTGATGTTAGGTCTTAATTTGATGTTAGGCTTTAATGTTACTTTTATATGTGGGGGTTTTCTGGGATTTTATGTTAGTATCATGTGTTTTATATAGGAATTGAATGTTTGCCATTGTTAAGCTGGAATCCGCCCTGAGATATGGTGAAATACAAATAAAGTCTATCATCATCATCATTATCATCATCATGCACTTTGCCCGTGAAAGAGAAATCTTTCACCGGGAATGTGGCGCAGCTGGCTGGGTACTCCAATACACAATACAGACTATGCTCACAAAAGGCACTCATAATACACAATGCTAAAGCCAACTAAATACAGGGCTGGACTGGAGTGCGATGCAAATAAAGTGCTACAAGGTTGCAAAAATATCAAAATATATTATAGTGCATAATCATAAGCATTAGTGACACGCTGAACACATAGTACTGAGCATCATATCTATATACCTATATTCAATTTATACACACTATATATCTCTCAGTAATTCAGCATGTGCAAATCAACACAATAAGCCCAGAACCCAAAGCTGGATTTAAAGTGACACATGCATAGAGTCCATGTAAGCCCTATGGAGGTCTGGAGCCAAATAACTCACAGACACCAGACTGAGTCCTTGGGGGAGCCAGGAAGGGCGGAAGAGCTGGCACAATACCGACTAGGCTAGCGCCTACGGCTGGAAGGATGATGACGACGCCAAGATGGCTGTTTCGCGGTAAGTCATTTCCTCAAGACGTATTCACTTCAGGCCGCTCCTCCCCAGGGTTGTAGTTTAATACAGTGTTTCCCAACCAGTGTGCGGGGGCACACTAGTGTGCCGTGAGCGATCATCAGGTGTGCCGTGGAAAATTGGAACCTCCAGGAAAGGGGGGGGGGAGTCTAAAAACCCTAAGAAACCTACCTCGATAAAGGCACAAAATTACAAACACCCCCCCCACCTGTGGTCTACTTGGTATCTACCTCTCCATGCATTGGGAAGGCCTGCCTCCCTTTCCCCAAGTAGAGACCTCCTCTTGCCTCCTGGGGGTTCTGTGTGGGAAGTTTGGCCCAGTTCTATCATTGGTCGGATTCAGAATGCTCTTTGATTGTAGGGGAACTATAAATCCCAGCAACTACAACTCCCAAATGTCAATGTTTATTTCCCCTGAACTCCATCTGCGTTCATATTTGGGTATATTGAGTATTCATGCCAAGCTTGGTCCTGATCCAACATTGTTTGAGTCCACAGTGCTCTCTGGATATAGGTGAACTACAACTTCAAAACTCAAGGCCAATGCCCACCAAACTCTTATAGCATTTTCTCTTGGTTATGAGAGTTCTGTGTGGGAAGTTTGTGTCTTTTTGCCATTCCTGCCAGGATATCTATGTTGAGTTCATCGAAACAGGCCCGGGTTTCACACTGAGTGTATAAATACATTAAAAAAACATATTAACTATATGTATTACTGTGTTAGAGTGTCATTTTGGTTGGTGGTGTGCCCCAGGATTTTGCAAATGTAAAAAGTGTGCCATGGCTCAAAAAAGGTTGGGAAACACTGGTTTAATAACTACCAGGTACAGTCATAACGGGGGGTTTGCGTTTCCGCACATCAATAACATCAATGAGATACAAGTCCTCCTTGGCTTCAATGTGCGGAAACGCAACCCCCCCCCATTATGACTGTACCTGGTAGTTATTAAACTACAACCCTGGGGAGGAGCGGCCTGAAGTGGGGGAGAGGTTCCCTCTGACGGCCTTCCAGTAATGACCAGCTGGGACTGCAAACCATCAATGTGGAGTGCCCCCATTTTTCCCAGTGGTTGGTTTGGCAGGTGGTCCCAGAAAGACAGAAGTGGCCAACCGGATGGCCATAGGGGAGCACTTGAATCCCTCCACAGAGGACCAAGACACTGGCCTCACACCATTGACCATGTTACAGTGCTCTCACCATGACTAATCAATTAGCTCAATTGTCAGTTTCTAATTAGGTCAATAAATGGCCCATTTATTTCTCCACAACTTGTGTCTGGTCTCTTTATTTTGCGGTGGGGAGTCAAAAGAGAGTTCCACAAAAGTGTGCCACCTGAACAGAGATGAATTTTTCAGTACTCAGAAAGACTTGTATCCTTTGGACACAAAAGGCTAGTGGGTAGAATTCCATAGTTGTGTGCTTGTTCTTTTGTGTGAAGGACAATGCTGTCAGTAACAGAATGGACCCTTGCGCGAACTGCACTGGCTCCCAATTGAATTCCGGGTCTCCTTCAAGGTGTTAGTTCTAACCTTTAAGGCCTTATATGGTTTGGGGTCAGTGTACTTGAGGGAGTGGCTTACCCCATATGTGCCCAGAAGATCACTGCGCTCAGAGGGGCTCAACATGTTGGAGGTCCCTGGTATAAAGACCTGCAGGCTATCCAGTACGAGGCAGAGGGCGTTTTCAGTGGCCGCGCCGACCTTATGGAACTCGCTGCCAGAGGAGACGCGAGCTCTACGGGACTTAATGACATTTCGCAGGTCCTGTAAGACCTGGCTGTTTAGGCAGGCATTCGGCCCCTGACCGGTGCCCGCCATAACTTGCCACCCTGCCGCGTCATTGCCACCTGCATTATGTGTCGATCTGCTGTAGTTTATTGTTGGGAGTGGGGTTTTAAATTGGTTTTATAATGTTGTTTTATGTGTTTTTATCTGGTATATTTTATTGCTGTAAACCGCTCTGAGCTTCGGAGAGAATGGTCTATTAAGCCGAATAAATAAATAAATAAATAAATATTTCATGTATTATGCATTAGGTAGCAGAAGTACCATTGCCTTTTGACATTGAGCATCACTTTATTTTTACTCAGTCTATTATTTTTAAACATTTTCATTTAAGAAGCAAACATACAAACAAACAAACATATACAGAAAACAACACCTCAAAGAAACAAATCAATTTTTTTAAAAAAAATATCAAACTAAACCTCAACTAAATTTTTTTTTAAAAAAGTTTTTAGACCTCAACTAAAATTAAATCTGAAACAATTAAACTAAAAACTGCAACCTTACATTACTAAACTCATACTATACATAAAAGAAAAACTAATGTACAAGGCCTGTTGATTGTAACTTCTCAGTTTCTGCTTCCTTAAAATAACACTGTATAACCACCCTTCTGCTTTTAATAATACTCTCCTAAATTGGAAGATCAATAGTAGAAGTTTGTCCCCATCTTTGATGTAAAAAAGTAATAAATGAGTATTTCTTAAAATTGATTAAGGATTTCTCTTAAATTTGAATGAATGGCCTTGATATTTGAGGCTGGGGGAGCTCTGAATCAACTAGAAATAGCCAATTGTTTCTAATTGAGTGAGTTGCTGTGTTACTGAAATCAGCTATCTGCCACCAGGAGACAGTGCAGGTCCATTACTGTTGCACCCTAGACCTGAAGGATCCCTCAGTAAACCACTTTAGACCAGAAATTAAATGCTTTATTTAGAATAAAGGAAAGAATAAAAGAGATAAAAATATAGTCCATCGATGCCTCCAGCATCAGTGTATTGCAATGCAATAGTCCAAAAAGTAAAAGGCTCAATAAATGCAGAAATAGTCTTAATGTCCCAATGGGCTAGAATCCTGGATAAGTCCTTGGCAACAAAGGCTTGGCAGATACTTGAATACAATGACTTGAAGGCCCAACGGCCCAGGCTTGAGTTCCGTGGAGCTTGGCAAGGAAGCTTAACGTTGACGCGAGATGCGGCGCATCTCTGGGATCCAACTTAAACCTGCTGTTCTGTTCGGGTCAAAAATGACCCGTTTGGAAATTAGATATTATTTTAGTCATCATTTTTTGATTTTGAAACTTGTGGTTCCTTCTATTTTTCTAATGTATGGGGTTCATACTAAGGGTACTTAATTTTTTTGTTTTGGTGCTTTACTTTTTGAGATACTGTGTTTTAAAACACTTGTTATGTTCGGGTCAAAAATTACCCGGTAGCCTTTTATACTAATCTAATACCATATTTTGAGTAAAACAAAGGATTTTTAGTTTATTTTGAGACTACTTATTGCATCTACTATTGTTTATCAAGTTATCTACTTGCTTTAGGTGGACATAAATGGATGGATACATTTATGCAAATGATTTCAGAACAAACCATATGCATTTTCTTTCAGTACCAATTTTTTTCTTATCCTGGCTGCATTACCAGGTGTGTGTGACTCCTCCATGCCCTCAGAATAGTACCTTTGTTATGCAAAACAGTAACACAATACTAGCCTCTCCCATTTCCTCAGTCAGAAATTGCTAAGCTGTTGAAGATAGCTGTTTTCTGAAGCAGCTGAGAGAGTTTACCTCAAAGCCTTGAATTCATTGTACCTGTGGTAAGTTGTACTGATGTATTTTTGCATAAATGATAAATGATAAGCCTGTTATTATATCTGATATGTGATTGATATATGATTGCCATGTGTTTTGCTATATGACTGATATGTAATAGCCATTTGTGATCATCTATTTTGTACTGTTACCTCCCACCTGGAAGGCATTACATCTGACCTATGACTGTATACATGTAGATTGTTATTCCTTATGATATGTATTACTACTGATGTTAGATATATTGTCCCATGCTTTGTATTGGGATGTCCTTCCTTTTACTTTTTGCTACATATTACAGTTTATTGATATTTTGCTACCCTTGTGAGTAGTTTCTGGTTATTCAGAGTGACTTTTTCCTCAGTGTGTTTCTACTGTTTTCATAGCCTGCCTGGCTGCATTACCAGGTGTGTGTGACTCCTCCCTGCCCTCAGAATAGTACCTTTGTTATGCAAAACAGTAACAGGGGAGAAAGCACATATCATATAAACTTGAGTATATACTTTAGTATAAGCTGACACCTATATAATATAAGGCACCTAATTTTATGACAAAAATTGGGAAAACTTACTGACTTGAGTATAGGCTGAGGGTGGGAAATGAGGCAGCTATGAGGTGGAAAGGAGGTTTCTGGAGAAGAAAGACAGTGGGAAGGGGGAAACTGGAGAAGGGGGAAAGATTTAGATGGGAAAGGGGTGTGGAAAAGTGCTTTTCTTTCTTTGCCTTTGAATAAATAGATTAGCAGAAACCTTTTGGGGGGGAAACTGATTTTATTTTAATTTTTTCTGATTATTTTTTCAAAATGCTTTTATACTGTTAAAATTTATTTTAGTTTTAAGTTAGTTGTACTAATAGTTACCTGAAGTTGTTGTTGATGTTGTTGTAAAAGATATAGCTGATTATTCACGCACAAGTTTGTTACTTTGGTGTAACATGCAAATTAGGCTGTTTTACATTAATCAACACAAAATTTAAAAAATAAAGTTTTTATTCAATTTTCTTTGATAATGAACAACTATGATCACACACAGTATAATAATACAACAGGTATTCAAAAAGAACTTTTCAGTGGCTCAAAATAACATCCGGGTCAAAAATGACCCGAACATAACAAGTGTATAGTAAACCCGAACAGAACAGCAGGGTATAGGCCCCCCAAGGCTTTGATCTTGAAGGCGCTGACTTCGACGCAGCCTGTTCTCATCGACAGTTTGCCGGCTTGACTTTCTCAGGCCTCCCGGAGAAGGAAGGTATGTCAGCTCATTCGTAGCTGCACCTGGAGACGGGGGCAACAAGGCTTTGCCTTCACAGCTCTTCTTATCGGCATGGGAAAGAGAAAGGCTGCATCTGCCCTTGACCGCTGGCTGACACAGAGACTTCTGCAGAGGCTTGCTTTCAGGCCTAGCTGAGGTCTTCGAATTAACATGGCTTTTGTCTGGCTTAGCTATGGAACCAGGCTGGGGCCTGACAATTACCCAGCACACCATGCTACTTTGAAAGCAAGAAAAAACATGACCAGATTTGAAGGCAACAGCAGCGGTTTATTTACCTGGCCAGATGGATGTCAGAACAAAATTAAAGGTTGGTTACTGTCTTACCTCTGAGGGTACGGGTCCCATTGTCCAGACTGGAAAAGAATGGGTATTTAGAACTAATGGACTTTGGAAGCTTGGAATAATCTCTATGCAAAGAGTGAGGTTTGGGAAACTGGAAAGTCAATCAAGTGGATAAACAAAATCCTTGATGAGTTCTGGGTCCCAAGGTAATCAGTCTCTCAGTAGGGAGTGCACTGGAAGAATCTGTGTTGTTTCCCTAACTCATATATTATATGAAGTTTACTTGGATGTCCAGGAATATGGCTATGATTCCACCTCAGTTTTGTGGATGTGTGTATGAATATTCTCCCTATCTGCTTAATATACCTGAATCAAGACATAGGAGAAGCTCTAAAAATGTTTTTGTCAATGTAAACCTCTATAAAGGGTCTTGTCTATGACCTGGCGGGCTTTCTGCCAAGCAAGTTTTCAGCTTGCTGAATGATTAGATTAATCCTTCCAAGAATGTTTGGGGTTGGGCTGGGGTTAAGTTTGGCTGAAACCCAGCCAAGCTCTAAAAATATGTTATAAATTTATAGTTTTTATTATTAGAGGAGGAGGAGGTTTGATTTTAAAATAACATCTGGGTGAGAAAACTTGATGCATTGAAGAAACTATTTGCTGAGTAGAAAGAACAGTGAGAAGATAGTACTTACTGTCTCTGATTATAGTTCCTCTTGGAACTTTATGGCTGTTACCTGTAGCTCAGAATAAGTCTTGTATAATTAATCTGAGGTTCTGGTTAGGGGTGAGGAAAGAAATTCATTTGGATTTTCTCTGGAAGGGCTAAATGCTCTGGAGGAGGGAGGAGCCAGAGGGAGTAAAGCATGTGCAAGAATATATGCAGGTACATTGTGGCCCCTTCCATACTACCCTTATATCCCAGGATCCGATCCCAGATTATCCATTTATCCCAGATTATCTGGCAGTGGAGACTCATACAATCTGGTTTAAAGCAGATAATCTGGAATCAGATCCTGAGATATAGAGCAGTGTAGAAGGGGCCTGCCAAAGTTGCAACTGGAACTCAGATTCACAGCAGCATCTTGTGGCCACCTGGAGGAACACATGCATCCAAGGAACTTGAATACTTTTTGAGGAAGTGGATTGTAATGTATGCTAAAATAAATATATTTTCTTTATTTGGTACCACAAAATAATTTTCCCCTTTATCTTTTATCTTCGGAGAAACTAAAGCATTTTGCAAAAACCTCCAGGAACAAAGGAAGCTGCTTCCACAGCAGTGCATTCAGGGAAGGACTATTCAACAGAAGGAAGAGAGGAACTTCAAAATGGCTTGCTATGCTTTGAAATAGGAGAGCTAATATATAGCACCATACTAGCAGGCAGAGGGTTACATAAGACCAACTAAAACAATATACATTACACTCAAGAAACTCCTATCCTTTCTGGGAGAAAATAATATCAGCAGAGAAGAAAAACATTATGAAACTATATGAATTAATTCTACAATGGGCTACTGAAAAGGAATTAATTAAAGACTGTATGGTGAAATGGGCCTCGAACATAGGCCCATCTATAAAGTTAGAAGAATGGGAGGGAATTTGGACAAAAAATAATAATTAAATAATAATTAAATTTACATACTCCAGATCTCAAAGTAAACTGGCTGAAAATGATGTATAGTTGGTACATCACCCCTCATAGATTGGCAAATTGCTATAAAAACATGTCAAATAATTGTTGGAAATGTGGCACACAGGTGGGCAGCTTTTATCATACCTTGTGGACCTGTGACAAAGCAAAAAAATTCTGGAGAGAAATTCACGAGAGAACACAAAAAATCTTGCAAATAAATTTCAAAATGGAACCAAAATATTACCTGTTAGACATGTTGGATTTGGATAAGGCCAAAGATAAAGAACCTCTGATAATTAAGATAATTAAGCAATGAAGATTCAGGAAATATTCTGTAACCGCCACCAAGAAGCAGATGGAAATCAAATTATTTGTTTATACACGTATGTGGGTTTTTTTCCTCTTTCTTCTTCTTTCCCTCAAAATTCCTACTTTTTTGACCATATTGTCACCCACTTTCCATGTTTAAGAAACCCTTTTTTGCCTTCTTGATTTGCTTTTCTAAAAACTTTAATAAAAATGATTTTTTTAAAAAGAAAAGAAAAGAAGAAGCTCTTATCCCAAAGAGCCACTGAATCGGGATGCTACAACTATCTAAGTGCTAATATAGAAAAAGGATTGTCAGTTTGGATCTGGGAGGGAGCACTTATATTATCTTAACAGGTCTTGAAAACAGAATGAGACCTTTTTATGGCTCGCACTAAGACTCTTAACTATCTAGTCCGTGAGCTGCTTTTTCCTGACGATGCTGCCCTTGTTGCCCATTCAGAAGCAGCTCTGCAGCACCTAACATCCTGCTTTGCAGCGGCTGCAGAGCTGTTTGGGCTGGAAGTCAGCCTGAAGAAAACGGAAGTCCTCTACCAGCCCGCACCACAGGAAGAACACCATCATCCCCACATCAGCATAGGCAAATCTGTGCTTAAGTCAGTTCAGCAGTTCACCTACCTGGGAAGCATCATCGCTTCAGACGCCAAGATTGACAAAGAGATAGATCACAGATTAGCAAAGGCCTATAGTGCATTTGGAAGGCTTCACAATAGAGTCTGGAGCAACAAGCACCTGAGGCAAAACACCAAAATCAGTGTGTGCAGAGCTATCATACTGTCTATTCTCCTGTATGGGTCTGAAACATGGGTCACCTATCGCCAACACCTACGACTCCTCAAACGCTTTCATCAGCGCTGTCTTTGCACAATCCTAAATATACACTGGACCAACTATGTGACTAATGTTGCTGTCCTTGAGCAAGCAGGGATCACCAGCATTGAGGCCATGCTATTGAGAACACAGCTGCGCTGGGCAGGGCACGTCTCTAGGATGGAGGACCACCGCCTCCCAAAGATACTACACTATGGTGAACTCACCACGGGTCAGTGCAAGAGAGGCACCCCCCAAAAGAGATATAAGGACTCCCTGAAACAACATCTCAGGTTCGGCCAGATTGATTACCAACAATGGTCCACCCGGGCCTCACATCAGGAGGCATGGAGATGCACTATCCACAATGCTGCGGCCTCTTTCAAGAAGACACGCCGACGGGTCTCAAAGAGAAACGACAACGCAGAACGAACCGCAACTTAGAAACAACATCACCCAAGGAGACTGCCTGCTGTGCTTTCTGCAACCCAACTTGCCTATCTCAGATTGGCCTTTTTAGTCATCAACGCGCTTGTAAAAAGCGTGGGAGGAGTCCTTCCTAAGAATCTTCGTCCACGAAGTAATGCTGAGAGACGAACCACAGCATCAGGACAAGGCAAATGCCAAGGCTCCCAGACACGAAGAAATCCACTTGTCTTCTTTAAAGTTTCCATTAAGAGCACTACCAAGAGAAGCTCTATTCTTCCATCTTCATTATTCCCAAACTTCTTGGCCCTACCTCCAATGTGCTCTGTGTCAGGGATGGTACCAAGGGAGATTGTAAGTCATGAAGATCATGGCCTTCTCAAATGTAACATTGGTCATAATGTTGTCTGCTCATCGTGCTATTGACTGTTCTAAGATGACTTTGGCTGGAAAAGCCATTGCTGTAAGTGCCAATCAATGTTCTTTAAGCAAGAGGTTGTTTACTTAGTATGTTTGACTGAGCAGACCTCTCAGACATATTGTCAGAGAATGTTTGTGAGCGGTGGGTGTAATGGTAAGTGAAACAAGGTCAAAAAGTGAACCACAGTCCACAAAACATCAAGGAAGAGTATTGTTGTTTATTTTGGGAAATACCCAGAATCAAGATGTATCCACCACTGAAGTGTAGACAAAGCCAGGAGAGAATCTAGATAGTGATTAGCAAAAAATAGTGAAGCGGGAATACTGTTAGGTTATATCTTAACAGTATTCCTGCTTCACTATTTTTTTGCTAATCACAAAGTTAAAGTTACACTGGGACCTCAGAGAATTACAGCTGGATACTGAAAATCTGTAGTTCACAGAGAGGCAATGATATTGGTTATATAACAAAACTAATTTCCAGACTGCAGCAATAAGACACTGACTGGCTGACAGACAGCATTTTCTCCTGGGAATATGATCTTTAAATGACATTTTCCAGTGTAAGGTAATGCTGATAATGAATCTAACTGAAATCAAGGGAAGAAAAGTCAACACTATTTAAAAGATTCTTTGCTGACTCAGAAATGTTAGAGGAAACAAGGTTGTTTTTTTTTAAAAAATGTTGCAGACAATGTGAATCATCCCACTAATTTATTCAAGGCAAAACCTCCATATGCTTACAGCCAGGCATGTAGCTGGGGAGGCTTGAGGGGCTTCACCCCCAATTCTCAGGGTGGTCCACGAAAGACCTTACTGGTACGTGGCACGATGGCATCCTTGTCCATGCCTGGGCCCTCGGCGCACTCTTTTTCCTTTTCGGTGCCCCTGGTTTCAGCCTTCGGTGCTGGGAGAGGAAGGGGAGTGTGCAGACAACCCAGACGCCAAAGAGGATGTCGCCGCACCACAGACCATTTGGAGGCCGCAATAGGCCTTCGTGCCCGTGCACTCAGCAGGCCTTCACGCCTGTGCATTGAAATCTCACCACACTCGTGGCTGGGAGTGGAGTATGTCGAGCCTGTCGGCTGCCTCCTGGGACTCTCTGGATCCAGGTAAACAAAAACTCCCATTTGAAAAAGGGCAATCATTCCCCAATCTCTGCCTCTATGCACAGTTGGGCACATTGGCTCTATGTGCCAAGTTTAGTCCAGATCCAGCATTGGCTTGGTTCAATGCCCTCTGGATAAGGGTTCACTGCTACTCCCAGATCCAAGGTCAATCACGCCCAATCCCCGCCTGTCCTCTATGCACGGTTGGCCATGTTTAGTCCAGATATGATATTGGCTGCCTTCAGTGCTTTCTGGCTCCAGGTAAACAGCAACTACCATTTATGTCAAATGAAGACATTTTAACCAGTTTCCCGGTTCTCCTCCCTGGGTTTTCAGGGATCGTTTTAACCATGAAGAGAGTGAAAAGTGTATCTAGAAGTTTAATGACAGACCAGAAACTTAGTGGACTACTAATGATTTCAATCCATAGGGACATCACTATCAAACCAGAAAAAGTAATTGACAAAATGGCCAGGGAGAAGAAGATTGCTGCTGTAAAGTAAAAAATAAATCAAAAAGTATTCTAAACATTTTGTTAATTAAAGTAAATAAATAACATTTACTATTTAAACTGTTATGCTTATTCTTATCATGATCTGATCCCCATGCTCAATATATCCCATATGCATTGGGTATTAGGCTAACAATACAAAAGGTTTGCTAGGGAGGGATCCTGGATTCATCGCTGAGCCTGGAGCCCCAGGTCTCGGCAGTGGCCGGGCGAGCTTTTGCACAGTTAAAGCTTGTGCGCCAGCTGTGCCCGTACCTTGGGAAGTCTGATTTGGCCACGGTGGTCCACACTCTGGTTCCATCCCGAATAGACTACTGCAATGCTCTCTACGTGAGGTTGCCTCTGAAGACTGTTCGGAAGCTGCAATTAGTCCAACGTTCAGCAGCCAGGAGCGGGGCACAGGGAGCATACAACTCCCTTGCTGCGCCAGCTCCACTGGCTGCCAATTAGCTTCCGAGCACAATTCAAAGTGCTGGTTTTAACCTACAAAACCCTATACGGTTCTGGCCCTGTTTACCTGTCCGAACGGATTCTCCCCTACGAACCATCTAGAACAGGGGTGCTCAGAATGGTGATCGGGATCACCAGGGTGATCTTCGGGTCTCATTCTGGTGATCTTCAGGCCTCTGACCAGGTTTTTTGCTGTTGGTCCTCTTCACGCGCCCCTGCACGCTGCAAAGAGGTCCTCCGTAGTTGCTCCTCCCCGCTCCCTGCTCATGCACCGCCTCCAAAAGCTGCAGAGTCCAAGAGGCAGAATGGGCCCCCTCTTTTGGATTCCTCCTCCTCCCTCCGTCCTTCTCCAGCCACTCAGAGTCGTAGGAGACCAAAGGGGGCGGACCTGGATGATGCGATGCATGGCTGGCCCCGCACGCAAGTGCAGAAGCGCCCATTCTGCCTCTCTGACTTCTCGTGAGCTCTTGGAGGCGGCACGCATGCTGGCGGCGTGGAAATAGGAGCAACGACAGAGGAGGAAAAGGACGCTTTGGGGTCATTTGCTTACCGCATCTCAAAGGTCGGTCTTTTTACTTTGGGGTGGGTGCTTGATTGTTCTGTGGCATGTCTCTTTGTTTATTTTTAATGTTTAAAAATGGCCTTTTAGCTCCAAAGCCTCTCTGCTTGCTTTGTTCCTTGAGAAATGTATGTTGGGGAATATGGAAATGTGGGAGAAATTGGGTGGTTGGGTGTATTTTTGCATGCCCCTTTGTTTACCTTGCTGTGTATTAAATGGCCTTGCAGTTCAAAAGCCTCTCTTCTTACTTTCTGGCTGATAATATGTGTGGTAATATGGCAGTGTGGGAGAAATGGGGTGGTTGGATGTGTTTTTATGCTGTTTTATATTGTTGTTATTAAATTGAAATGTTGATGTTTTATAACTTTATTTTACGTAAACTGCCCCGAGCCTGCTGGAAGGAGCGGTACATAAAAATGAATAATAAATATAAATAAATAAATAAATAAGAAAATAGTTATACGTTTTACATTTCTGGGCAGGTGATCTTTGGGACTTGGTTTTTTAATCAGTAGCTCCCATGCTGAAAAAGTGTGAGCACCCCTGATCTAGAACATTAAGATCCTCCGGAGAGGTCCTGCTCTCGGTCCCGCCGGCTTCGCAAGCGTGGCTGGTGGGGACGAGAGACAGGGCCTTCTCTGTGGTCACCCCTCGGCTGTGGAACTCTCTCCCAAGTGATGCTAGATCTGCCCCCTCCCTGTTGTCCTTTAGGAGGCTGGTGAAGACTGGGATGTGGAACCAAGCCTTCCCAGAAAAGGCTGAGATGGCTACTATCTGAATGTTTGACCACGTTTACAGATTGAGTGGAATTGTTTTAATGGTGATGTGGTTTTATGCTGGGTTTTTATGTATTTTAATATGTTGTTGTAGTTGTTTTTAAATTGTATAGCATTGAATCTTTGCTGTTATGCTGGTCTGAGTCCCTCGATAGAGGTGAGAAGGTTGGGGTACAAAAGTTTTAAATAAATAAATAAATAAATAAATAAATAAATAAATAAATAGGGTAGATCCTCTCTCAAACAGACTCACCCCCACCCACCCAATGAAAATCCTGGCTACTGGCCTGCTTACATTTTAAAATAAAATTAAAATGTTAGACATTATTACCATCATTTTCAATGTATTAACCAGTATAAAAGAAATTATTAATTAATAATAAAAAGAAACAAGAGGCAAAAATCTGGGTCAACAATAAGGAGTCAGAGAAGATAGAAATAATGAAGGGCACCAGACAGGGCTGTCCACTATCGCCTCTCATCTTCATTATGACCCTAGAGGTGTTACTAAACAGAATAAGAGAAGACGAGAACCTTAAGGGTACAAGAATCCAAGGACAACAGTTCAAATTACGCGCTTTTGCGGATGATATTATTTGTGTAATAGAAGATCCGAAGGATAATTTGGACAAATGGCTAGAAACAATACAAGACTATGGGAAGATAGCGGGACTTAAACTAAACATCGACAAGACGCAAGCCCTTATGAAGAACATCCCAAAAAAAGAATCGGAAGAAATACAAAAGAGGTGGGGCATTCAGATCACGACCAAACTAAAATACCTAGGTATAATTATAACAGCAAAAAATATCAATTTACTCCAAAATAATTATATATCAAAATGGAAGGAGCTAAAGAAGGAGATGGAGGGATGGAAGAACAATAACTTATCTCTACTGGGGAGGATAGCCAGTGTAAAAATGAAGATCTTACCAAGAATGCTATTCTTGTTCCAAAACCTTCCCATCATAAGAGGACAAAAACTGTTAAAGGACTGGAATAGGGATATTTTAAGTTACATCTGGCAAGGGAAAAAAGGAAGGATAAATGCAAAGATCCTAAGGGAAGATAAGAATAAAGGAGGACTAGCCACCCCAGATCTTAGACTTTATTTTGAAGCTAGCGCATTAGCGTGGATAAGAGAATGGGTAGTATTAGAGAAGAAAAAATTATTGATATTGGAAGGAGCAGAACTTAGGGCCGGTTGGCATAAATATATTTGGTACGAAGGTGCAAAGAATGAAAAAAGGTTTGGAAACCATTTTTGTGAGGTGAGTCTCTTACTAATCTGGAAAAAATACAAAACAAAGATGTACAACAAAACCCCGAAATGGGTATCACCCCTGGAAGCCATACAACTAAGAACATTAGGATGGCAAGATTGGCCAAGATATCAGAACCTAATAAAGATAGAAAATAGGAGACGAAACTAAAAGCCAACAAGAAATATTCGAGATAGACAGTAAGATATCATGGCTGCAATATAGACAACTGAAAGAATACTTCACAAAGGATGCAAAAGTTGGGTTCCAAGAACAAAGCAATTTCTGGGATATAATACTACAATCAGGGAAAAAGATCATCACCAAAATCTACAAGAAATTACTAGAATGGGACCAAGACAAAAAAGAGGAAAAAAATTATATGAAAAGATGGAACGAAAATGTGGGTAAGACACTGGATAGAAGAAAATGGGAAGAAATCTGGAGAAAAAAATTGAAATACACATATGCCATTGGGTTAAAAGAAAATTGGTATAAAACGGCATACAGGTGGTATATGACCCCGAAGAAACTGGGCAGAAGCTACAGGAACACGAACACAAACTGCTGGAAATGCAGCAAAGTAGAAGGCTCATACTTCCACATCTGGTGGTCATGTGAAAAGGCAAAATCTTACTGGAAGATAATCCATGAGATAATACAAAAAATGCTAAGGATAAAAATACCACTGCACCCTGAGATTTTCTTGCTAGGCATGCATGATAGTAAACTAGACAATAACACAGACAAACTACTTTTTCTTTTGAACACAGCGGCCCGGATATGCTACGCGAAACAATGGAAGGATACACTCATCCCGACGAAGAGACAGTCCTTCTGAAAATCTTAGAAATAAGAAACATGGATAGGCTCACGTTCCTGCTGACAAGATCCAAAGGAACACCGATAAGTGAAACAGATTGGTCGGCAGTGACGGACTACTTAAAGGTCAAACAGTTTAGAATAGAAGACTTCTAAAAACCTAACTCTTACAGAACGACGAGAGGAAGAGAAAGCGCAAATTGAGAAAACTGCGCAGAAAAAAAAGGAAAAGGAAGACCCCACCACAAAACTGGACTACTGGAAGTCAATTTTATCTCACTTTCCTTAAATCTAGCACCCACTCTAACCCCCCCTCTGGACCGCTGTCCAGAAACGTTACCCCAACTCGCTATTTCCCATCTACCCCCAGCTCCTCTTAACCATACCCCTTCTATATACTCTCTATACCCACTTTCCCCCACTACAAGTGTTTTATGTATATATGGAAAAAGACACCATCTTGAATAAAGATATTTAAAAAAAAAATTAATTAATAATAAAAATTAATAAGAACAAATGAGTCCACACTTTCACTGTGTTTGTGATTTCTTAGTTTCTTAATTGATACAATCACAATCCCATGTTAATCCAAGTCCTCTTCAATTTTGGATGATGAGATCAAACATAAAGAGTCAGGCTGGCAGCTGCCTAGTTTAGGTTACTGGCTACTGCTGTTGGCACGGAGACAGCCCAGTCTGAATGACATTGTGGAGACATGAATGATATCACAAACACAGTAGAGGTTTCAAGTTTTGGTCAAGTGAAAGACAGTTACCAGACAAGGCTCAACACAATCAAGCTGGATCTTCACGACAGGTTATTATCTTTTTAGCCATTGATAATATGTGTGAAAGTGCCTCTGGACATGGAGTAAAAAAAGTAAAAAAAGTAAAATCCTGGCTGTGGGACCAGGCGTTTTGCACACCAGCACAAGACAGCATTTTAGATGGGATTTTAATGGAAAGTGGATGAATAGGGCCAATGCTTTTATGGACAGAACATTGTTTTAATCTGGAATGAATGCGTATGATGCTAATGTAATTGTATTTTAATGTATTTTAATGTATTTTAATTGTTGAAGGGTTCTGGGGTTTTATATTGTTACTGTGTGGGCATCGAATTGTGCCTTACTGTAAGCCGCTCTGAGTCCCCCCTCGGGGGTTGAGAAGAGCGGGGTAAAATCCTGAAATAAATAAATAAATAAAACTAACTTCAAGGGAACTTGGGTGGATAGTAATTGTAAGTAGTTTAGCTCACTACCGTGTTTCCCCGAAAGTAAGACAGCGTCTTACTTTCTTTTTACCCCCAAAAGCCCCACTACGTCATACTTTCGGGGTACGACTTACATTGGGCGATGGTAAGTCGTACCCCCGGCCGCCGCGTCACTCGGTCCCACCTCCTCCTCCGCCGCCGCCACCCAAACACTTGCCTTGAGGTGAAGAAGAAGGGGAGCGCCTTGAAGCAGCCAACCCTCCCGTGCGGCGGTCTCGCACTCGCGTCCTGCGGGAGGGGGGGGAAGAACATGGCGGCGGGGCTCCTGCAGGCGCCGCTCACTCTCCGCCTTTCCCTGCGAGGTCGGCTTTGGCGGGATGCCTCTGCTCTCCTCCCAGCCGGAAGCCCCTCCTCCCTGGGTCCGGGGGCGGAGCGGGCCCGGCTTGGATTGGAGAGCGAGAGAAGGAGGCGGAGGCTTCTCTCCTCGGAGCGGCATGGCGAGCGCGTGAGGGAAGGAACGAAGGCAGGCAGGCAGGAGCCGAGGCTGTGGGGATGGCCATGGCGAGGGCTGGCTGCGGCACGCCTCCCATAGAACAGCCGCTTTTCTTTTTCTTTTTCCGCTCCGAGGAGAGAAGCCTCCGCCTCCTTCTCTCGCTCTCCAATCCAAGCAATACTATAACAAAAGAAAATTTTTCGCAAGGCCAAACCACCTCAAAATCCAACATAGTGGTGAATTTATCCCAGTATGCTTTATCCCAAAAAGAAATAGAATTGTTAAATCATGGCTTTTCCTTTGTTAACACTCCATGTAATTATGAATTAGATATTCGTAAAGACCTTGCCTCCCTCTTCAGAACCATCAGGCTGAAAGAACACTTTTCAACTCTCGACCAAAACCCCTTGGCTAAATTTAAGCCCAAAAGTTCCTTTATCCCATCTAATACTTCTTATGCTGTGCGCACCTTTGAGAATACTGTATTAAGAGAAATTGATAAAGCAAATGCTTCCAAAAAACAAACTTACGGGAATCTATCTGCCAAAGATATGGAAATTCTTAATAAATTAGGCAATAATCCTACCATAGTGATTAAAAAGGCAGATAAATGTGGTTCTGTAGTCATTCTGGACAGAGATGTTTATGTTCAGGAGTGTTTGAGACAACTTAATGATACCAATTTCTATGAAAAAATTCCATGCGATCCTACCCAGCGGTTTGCTACTGTTATACGCAACACGATTGAAGAAGCGGTTGCCTTGGGGCATATCACTAATCAAGTGGGAGAATATTTGTATGTCATTAATCCTAAAACTCTTAATTTCTACATTTTGCCCAAGACGCACAAACAAATTTATCCTCCTCCCGGGAGACCTATTCTCGCCTGTTGCGGCGGACTCCTGGAACCGCTTTCAAAATTCCTCGATTTTCACATTCAACCGTTTGTTAAAACTACCCCTGCGTACTTAGATACTTCAGATTTTCTGAGGAAGATTGAAAATAAGGTGGTAAATTCTGATGATATTTTGTACACCATTGATGTTGTTTCGTTGTATACGCATGTGCCTTTAACTGATTTGAGAGCTATGTTAATGGACGTTCTTGAAAACAGGCCGGAAAAATTAACTCCGACCAGTTTCCTTATGGAAATTCATGACATTCTATGCGATTACAATTATTTCCATTCGAATTTGATTTTTACATTCAAAAAAATGGAATTTCCATGGGCCAGGCCGCCGCCCCATCCTTAGCTATAATTTTCATGTCTTTTCTAGAAAAAGAGTTCATTTATGGGCCCAATTACCCACGATTCACGTCATATATTAATACCTATTATCGTTTTATAGACCAGTGTTTCCCAACCTTTTGAGCCGCGGCACACTTTTTAACATTAAAAACCGGGGCACACCACCAACCAAAATGACACTGTAACACAGTAAAGAACGGCTGGGGATGGTGAGCTGCTGGAGCAGCTGCTGGGTGCCGGGCCAGGAGGAGCCAGGCCACACCATGCCCGCCTCCCTCCCCTGGCTTCAGTTCTCCCACAGCCGCCAGCCTTGAGGGGGGGCAGTGCCAAGCCAGCATTGTGCTGGCTCTGTCATCACTGGCTTGGCACTGCCCCCCTCAAGGCTGGCGGCTGTGAGGGTGCTTAAGCTGGGGAGGGGCGAGGCAGGCCACGCCATGCCCCTCCCTCCCCCGCTTCAGCACTCCCACAGCTTCACCAGCTTTGAGGGGGCAAGCCAGCATTGTGCTGGCTCTGCCATCACTGGCTTGGCACTGCCCCCTCAAGGCTGGTGAAGCTGTGGGAGTGCTAGCCGGGGGAGGGGCAGAGCCAGGCTGCGCCATGCCCCCTCCCGGCTTGGCTCTCTCACAGAGGAGGAGCATGAGCGGTGGACGGGCTTCAGTAGGCGGGGCTCTTCCGCGCTTCATAAGCAAGGGACGAGAGTCATGGCAGATTGAGGCTGGTTGGGAAACGGGCCGAAGAAGGCGGTGCCTTGTCCCTTCTTCTTTTTCTTTGCGACCGCCCGTCCCTTCCTCCTCCTCTCCCAAGCAGCAGGAGTTCGGCAGGAGGAGGGGGGAAGGAAGGGGGGCAGAGAGCTTTTCTCGCGGCACACCTGATGATTGCTCACGGCACACTAGTGTGCCACGGCACACTGGTTGAGAAACACTGTTATAGACGATATTTTTCTAGTAGCCAAAAAAGACATTCCACACCAAGAATTTATGCAGTGGATGAACAGCTGGCATGACAATATTTCTTTTACTTTTTCATCCAGCGAATGTAGTATCAATTTTCTCGACCTAACGGTTGTTAAAGCCAACAACGTCCTTAAATGTAAAAATTATAAAAAACCTGTGAGTACTAACTCATACTTACATTTCAATAGTCATCATTCCTTCAAACTTAAATATAATTTACCTTACACTCAATTCCTCAGAATTAAACGAAATTGTTCCTCTCTATCGGATTATAATGCTGAAGCAAACCGCATGGTAAATGATTTCATCCAGAGAGGATATCCTGAGCATATTGTAAACAACGCCAGGCTTAAAGCCGACAACAAGGATCGCTTGACCCTCTTACGCCCCATAACTAGACAATCTCCTGAAAGAGTGATCTGGCCTTTGACCCTAACTCCTCAAAATAGAACATACACATCCATAGTCAAAAAATACTGGCCGCTCATTTCTAATATTAAAGGCCTGGAATGCCCTCCAATAATTGCTCACAAGCGGACCAGGAACCTAAGCCAGATTCTAACCCATGCCAACCATATAAGACCCAATAAATCGAATTTTTCGCCAGGCAGTAGACCCTGTGGGAATTGCTCCGTGTGTTCTAATATATGTACTGACAAAACCATTTACAATCCCCACAAAAATAGACATTTTCCTGTAAAATCCTTTGCAACCTGCGCCTCCTCCGGAATCGTGTACGCGATTTCCTGCGGGTGCCCTAGAACGTACGTGGGGATGTCGTCCAGAAAATTAAAACAAAGATTTATCGAACACAGAAGTAAAATAAATAACAAAAGCACTGAAATTCCTTTTTATCAGCATTGCATTGAATGTAATCATCCCCCTGCGTCTTTAAAAGTAATGGTGTTAGAAAAACCTTTCGTTCCGCCACACGGAAACCTTTCCCAGGTGCTCCGTAAGCTTGAAGTTTCATGGACAATCAAATTAAATTCAGAATTACCTTTTGGCCTTAATGAGCCGGTCAATTTGCATTCCCTCCTAATTTAGGATAATGTATTTAATGTGTATGTGTTAGGTGATATTTCACCTTAACTGGTCACCGCACTTGATGTGTTGCGGACGGTTCTCTTCCCATACTGTGGTATGTATAGCGATTGCGCTTATATTGTAAATATATTTTGGTTATGTAATGTTCTGCATGTGCCATATATTATGTATGTATATATATGTAATTCTCCAGGACCTGAAACTATATGATGGACATATGCCTTTGAAAAAGACCCCGAAACGGAATTCAGCGGCCCCGATTTACCTGGGATATACCTCCGTCAGGCTTGCTTCTACTCTATTCCTAAGAGCCTAGATTGGATGGCTCTGGTTTCCTTTGGTCTACTGCGTTTGGATCACCTACACCGCACCCTCGTACCTGTGCCCCTTGCTCTCATTGAGTATTGGATTATATATCCTAGTATTATGGACTGGATTTTTGGAAATGAACTCTTTATGGACATTTCGTCACAGCCACACTACGGACACGGTACTAAGTCGGTTGCGTAGAGACATTATTGAATATGTATGATACTGTTGAATGATTGATTTATGTTTATATAAATGAAATAGTTATTGCACATTCTGTGTTGAACTAATCTATTGAGTTATATCTAACCTGACTTTGCTAATAGGTTCCCAAGCTATGGTCAGTGGACCACCAGTGGTCTGCAAAAACTAGAAATAGTTCAAAATAGGTTTACTTTGGTACCATTATTAATCAGAGTGAAGACTTCAGTCAAAAATTCAGAAGATTAGGACTTGGAGGGGCAACTATGAATGAACTAGGCAAGGTCCTGATGCTTCAACTAAAATTTTAATTTGTCAGTTTCTATGCCGACACATTAATTTTAAATGGAATGATTAACCAAATAGAGAGCCATAAACTTATCACAAACCTATTCATTATCATTATCATGGAGCCCCCGGTGGCGCAGTAGGTTAAATCACTGAGCTGCCAAGCTTGTTGACTGAAGGGTCGCAGGTTCGAATCTGGGGAGCAGCATGAGCTTCTGCTGTCAGCCCCAGCTTCTGCCAACCTAGCAGTTCGAAAACATGCAAATGTGAGTACATCAATAGATACCGCTCCAGTAGGAAGGTAACAGCACTCCATGCAGTCATGCCAGCCACATGACCTTGGAGGTGTTTATGGACAACACCAGCTCTTTGGCTTAGAAATGGAGATAAGCACCACACCCCAGGGGAAAACCTTTACCTTTACCTTATTCAATATCACTAGCACATATCTAAAGCTAAACATATATTGTTACAATTCACTTCAATGGCTTTCCTTCCTATTTCTTTTTCCTCTTTCTGCTTTTTTTCCTCCTGTTTGTGTTTCTTCTGCCATGCTGAAACTATCAGACTTAACTGCTTATACTACCACATATGTTAAAATTGTATTATGTAATGTCAGAATACATATAACCCAATGCAAGTGTCACCTGCTACAGAGGAAGGTAAATGAGATTGTTTGATAGAAAATTGGAATAATAGAAGAATTTCAGTATGAAATCTTCTAAGTCGATTGTTCAAAGTAGATATTGGCTTCTGTCGGTTTATCAGATGGATGTTTCATTCAGTGTGCCAATGATTACTTTGAAAAGAAGCAAAGACAGATTTGGTGCTGACTGAGCTAACACATCCCTTCAGAAAGTAATC